>JAXCMG010000037.1:666113-711143 GCA_034642415.1 Podarcis siculus
ATTATTATTATTATTATTATTATTATTATTATTATTATTATTATTATTATTTCCTCACCTGCCAGCTACTTGCAACCTCTGTTTCCGTAGCTTTGGGAAAGCAGCAAAAATGGGTGTATCAAGATCATCATTCATGGCTGGTGGAGATTTATTTGGATTGGTGGGTACGTGTTATGCAGACCTGAATTGGTACTTTGTTTTATTGCAATTCTAGCCCAATCTTCCTCAAAGACCTACACTGCTGCTCTACTCATATTATCCATACATCCACCCTGTGAGGTAAGTTAAACAGAGGTCATGTTAAAGGTCACCCAAGGACTAGTGCTAGGCTGAACAGTTCTCCTGCAACCGCCTGCACCCTCCACTGTTCTCCATCAATTAATGAGAAAAGAAATGGCATTCTAAAACACCAAAGAAGAGAGACAATTTTAGTGCAATTCTCTTGCATGGGGTGCAGGGCTTTTGATGTATTTACCTTACTTCTGAGGTGGTGAAAGGGGTACTTGTGTGTCCACAAATTTACTCTGCGGCCTTGGCAGGTTCCCACACTCCAATTAAAAACCCAGTGGAAGACATTCTGAGGTAACTTCTCTCATGGGGCCTTTCCAAATCAGGAGATCAGCTGGAGAGGCTGTGGAATGCTGAAGAAAAGTTTACTGGAAATGAAAATGTGTACACCAGTCTTGGTCACCTCACAAGCTCCAAGCCCCACACCCAGTGAAACTCTAAAGGGCCCCAAGAATGAGGTAGAAAAACAAAAACCTCATTCTCAGAGGAAGAAAAAAAAAAGAGAAACTGGAGGACAGATTCTGGCACAGTGCTACCAAGAACACACAGCAAAACACTGTGGCTGAAGATGAATTTGAGCCCACTCAGGGTCTAATAGTCTATCTATTACACCAAGAATAACTTCAGCTGATTTCAGCTGATTTCTTTCTGTTTCCTTTCCTTGCTTCCTATTTTAATCACAGATCTCCCATTTTCCCCTCCAAAAACAAGAGTCTCTCTGACACACGCAGACACCCCAGAGTGTATCTTGCTGCATAGCTATTTGATGATGGTATGCCTTATTTTTAGAATAGCTTTCATTTTCAGCACTGGCTTTCTAATAACTACCCAGGCCGGATATTTATCATTAAAGACATGCTTTATAGCTGAAGAGTTAGACAAAGCAGGGTTTTCACCCCCAATGCTGAAATTCTCACTGGGGGGGGGGGGGCTGGCAGCAGGGACTTTTAGCTGGTAATTTTCACACATGGAGTAATAATGAGAAACAGTATGTTCTCACTTGAGTAATAAATGGGAATTTGGAAATAAAAAAGCGAAAACGTTACAATATGAGGAGCTAACCTATGGCATTCCAGGTGTTTCTGGACTACAGATTCCTTGACCATTGGCCATGTTGTCTTGGGGATGAGGGGAGTTAGAAGTCCAACAACATCTGGAAGGTACCTCAGTTTTACTGCCATTTCTTCCCTTTGAGTTTCTCTTCACTGCTACCCCATCCCCAGTGACATTTCATGGCTTCTCAAAATTAAACAAAATTAAAGCACTGGCCCAAAGCAGACTTGTGCAACAGTAGATCCACACTCAGTCTAGATCAATGGTGGCCAAACTTGGCCCTCCAGATGTTTTGGGACAACAACTCCCATCATCCCTAGCTAACAGGACCAGTGGTCAGGGATGATGGGAAATGTAGTCCCAAAACAGCTGGAGGGCTGAGATTTGGCCACCACTGATCTACATTGTATATGGGCATCTGTTGTGTCATGTCTCATCTGAGGAAGTCATCATCAGGGAAGAACCAGGAGGCCCCAGCCTCACACCATGCCCTGGGGCATGCTCCATCTGGGGGGGCAAGGAGCTGGGCTCCTGAAATGAGGCTGAGGGGGTTCCTGTCTACACCCAATGTGAGTTCAGCTTCTGACATCAAGACCAACTGGGTCCTAGGTCTGAGGGGAAGGGTACCTTAAACTCAGCCCATCTGGAGAAGTGTCCAACTAAAGAGGATTCCTGAGGAGTAAGACCAGCCTCTCAAGGAGCCCTTCAGGGAACTGCAATTATCAGAGTGATTTAACAATAATTCCTTCACAGGGAACTGTAGGAATTGTAGCCCTGTGAGGGTAATGGGGTCTCCTAACAATTCCTGGCAGCCTTAACAAACTACAGTTCCCAGAAGTCTTTGGGGGAAAACCATGGCTGTTTAAAGTGGTATCATAGTGCTTTAAATGTATGGTGTATGTGGCCATAGCTGATAGGGAAGTCTCGAGCAGCAAACCCTCTTCTCTGAAAGATCTGACTTTGCTAAAGGAAAGCGATGGGAAGATACACTGGAAAGTGTGGGGTAACACTTGCTTCTAACCTCCCTGTAAACAAATCAGAATAAATCAGTGCTTGGAATGAACAAATTCACTTTAACAAAGGGAACAATCTCATACACAAGAAGCTGGTATAAAGCAAGCTGTTGTAAATTACAGCAGATCCAAACTCCGTTCAGCAGCAGGACTACTGCTTACTGCTATTGGTATAAGATTGCTCCCTAATTCACTGAATTTATTCAAAAATATCCAAATTTCACCTGAAAGTAGTTCCTATCATTTCAGAGCAAACACAACACAAATTATGTTACATTTGGGCAATTCCTAATTCAATTCAATTTCCATTCAACAATTCCTCTCTCTCTCTGTGTGTGTGTGTGTGTGTGTGCATGTGTGTATGTGTGACATACCCTCCAACATTTCTCCGATGAAAATAGGGACGTCCCATTCCATAATGAAAATTTTACTATTTATACCCCACACATCTGACTGGGTTGCCCCAACCACTCTGGGCAGCTTCCAACATATATAAAGACATAATAAAACATTAAACATTTTAAAAAACTTCCCTATACAGGATTGCCTTCAGATGGCTCAGCAGTCGGATAACTCCATACACTCCAGCATTTCCCCAGTGAAAACAGGGACAACCTAAGGCAGGGGTCTGCAACCTTTAAGACAAAAAGAGCCACTTGGACCCGTTTTCGAAGAAAAAAAAACTGGGAGCCGCAAAACCATTGCGACATTTAAAACAAATATAACACTGCATATATTGTTTCTTACCTTAATGTCCGATCTGACAGCGGGCGGGAAGGTGACGTCGGGACGGTGCGTGACTGACGCACGCACCGCCCCCATGCGACGTCACAGCCAGTACAGCGCCTGCCACAGTGGGGAGTGTCAGGGCGCACAATGCGCCTCCTCCCCTCGCTAGTATCCGCCCCGGAGCCGCGGCAAAGGTGTAAAAGAGCCACATGCGGCTCCGGAGCCACGGGTTGCAGACCCCTGACCTAAGGAAACGAGGGACATTCCAGGATTAAATCAGAAACTGGAACAGCTTCTTTAAATCAGGGATGTGCCTTGAAAGTAGGGACATTTGGAAGGAACTTCAGGTGTAGTTTTCAGGTAAAGGACCCTTGACAGTCCAGTTGCGAATGGCTCTGGGGTTGCGGCGCTCATCTCGCTTTACTGGCCGAGAGAGCCAATGTTTCTCTGTAGACAGTTTTTCCAGGTCATGTGGCCAGCATGACTAAGCTGCTTCTGGCAAATCAGAGCAGTGCACGGAAATGACGTTTACCTTCCCGCCAGAGCGGTACCTATTTATCTACTTGCACTTTGAAGTGCTTTCGAAATGCTAGGTTGGCAGGAGCTGGGACCGAGCAATGGGAGCTCACCCCGTTGCAGGGATCCGATCGGCAAGCCCTAGGCTCTGTGGTTTAGACCACAGTGTCCCAAGTTTTCAGATTTTGGAAATAATTCAGTAAATTTTGTTAAAGCAAACTAGCTCATTCCAGTTGCTGCATCTGAAGGGCACCAGCTTTGGGTAAAGCTGTACAAAGTCTTGTCTTACAGCCCCTGCCAGTTCCTGGGTTCCCCCCCTGAAAATAAAACACAGCCTCTAAGCTTTGACAGATGGCAACACATTCACTTGTACTACAAGAAATAGATTTTGAAGGCAGCTGCTTTGAAAGCACATCCTTTCCTGCCATCTCTTCTATCTCTTCCTTCTTCACCCACTTCAGAAAGTCTAAACTGTGAACATCAAGTGTCGGCACTTTGGTATAAAGCGCATCCACACATTGAGGTACATGATGGCACATTTCCCATCAAGCTAAATATAACCTTAGAGCTCAAATGCTGTATCCCCATAACACTGGCAGATGTTAGGGCTGATTTACTGCAAGGTAATACATGTGGATCAAATCTGATTTTTAAGGTAATTTGATTTGGAGGCAAATGTTTTGTTGCACGTCACCCCAGTCTCCAAGCTTCCCCCAAAGTATTCTTGTCTCTAATGAATGGACTTCAGGAGAAGACATATTTGGGTTTCCGTATTGTTGATCTTGATTGTATAAATCTTAGTTTTCAAAGTGCTCAGTTTTCATCTTTCTCCAGGGTGGTTTTTAAAGGAGCTCTTCTTTCAAAACAGATTTGCAAGCGGCAGCAGAATTCACACCATGGCAACTCTCTGCTCTACGAGCTAGACTGAGATGTTTGAAAGCCATTATAAGCTAGTGTGAAAGACAGATATTCTGAATCTATCATTACACTGTGACCTGAAAAATGAAGCTCTCCCCCCCACCTCCCACTTCAACAAACTGTTATTTTGAAGTGGAGTTGTTGAGCCAGGTCTAGTGCCTCAACGTCTAAGTAAGAACAGCATTGTGACTTTGTGGTAAATGGAGACGAGATTATGTGACTTGGGAGGAATGTACTGGTACTTTAAAGGTGGCGGGGAGTTACAGTAGAACATTGCTGTCTGCAGGAAAGTTTCTCCAGCAACTTCCAAAGATCTCAGAAACCCACTGTGCAGCAACTTCTAGGGTTCCCTGGGAAGAGTGAATGACTGTTAAACTACTCTGGGTCTCCTAATAACTTCCAGAACCCTTAACAAATCAGAGCTCCCAGAAGATACATCTAGGAACTCCTCTCCCCACATAAACCAACCCAGACTCTGCATTCGTCATCTGAGACTCTTCTATGTGTGCCTCTTCCACATTAGTGGCTGGAGAAACCCAGCCAGATGGGCGGGGTATAAATAATAAATTATTATTATAAATTATTATTATTATTATTATTATGAGGTCCGGAGGGTGGCAGCACAAGAGTGCGCCTTTTCTACAGTGGCTTCCCATCTGTGGAATGCTCTCCCCAGGGAGATTCGTCTGTCAACTTCATCAGATATCTTCAGGCACCAGGTAAAAATGTTCCTCTTTAACCAAGCCTTTGGCTGATTAATATCCTACAGCATTTCAAATGTGTTTGTGGAAAGGGGGTGGTGGTTATTGTTCTGATGTTTTTGTTTAAGCTATTTATTTGTGATTTTACTTTGTATTTTATCTTGTGAACCACCCTGAGATCTTATGATGAATGACAGTATATAAATTAAATAGATTAGATAGATAGATAGATAGATAGATAGATAGATGATAGATAGATTAGATAGATACATAGATTAGATAGATAGATATAGATAGATAGATAGATAGATAGATAGATAGATAGATAGATGATAGATGATAGATAGATAGATAGATAGATAGATAGATGATATAGATAGATAGATAGATAGATAGATAGATAGATAGACAGACAGACAGATAGATACTTTGGGGAAAGCCATGATGGGTTAAAGTGGTATCATAGCACTTTAAACATATGGTGTGAATGCGGCCTGAACAGAGAAATGAGCTGGAACTAGCTGTATGGGCTGCAATCAAAAAGGCATTTCACATCTAGTTTGGTCCTCTTACCATCCCACCAAGGGAAAAAGAGGATTTCACCACCCATCTGAAACACAGGAAACTCCATTCTACTGAATCAGGTCGTTTGTTCATCTAGTTCTGTACTGTCTACACACTGACTGGCAGCAGCTCTGCGGGGGTCTCTCCCAGCCCTACCCAGGGATAGAACCAGGGACCTTCTGCATGCAAGGAAGATGCTACGCCACTAAGCTACAACCTTCCACTGGTCCAGCTGTCTGTAAACCACAATGTAGACTGCAGTAAAATAGTCATCCATCTCATCTCCAGCCTTGCCCATGCAAGACACACAGATGAAATATTCAACAGTTTGGCAACCTGACTCCTTTGGAATTGTTGGATGTCTGTTCAGCGGTATTATATGTTATTTCAGAAGGTATATTTATGTTAACCTCATTTCTAGCTCTTACTCCTTCAAGCTGCATTCAATTTACCTTATACATAAGCCGAGCCTGAGATATATTTCAGAGAATCCCTCCCTGCTTCATTTCCTTTGCAGAAAAGGTTGTGTGTGTGGTTTGTTTGTTTGTGGGTAGTTTTTTTTGCTACCACTCTTGATGGATGAATACATTTGTGTACAGATTGAGAACATGCACACTCTATGTGAGACGAATAAAGAAATACTCAGTCCCGGGTTTCTGTTTCTTTCTGAACTGTCTGCTATTTCTGCAGCAGAATCCATGCCATTAAGCATTTCAACTCCAGCCCATCACACAGTCTTCAAGAGAGTCGCCTTTTACCTCCAAGTTAAGGGCAGCAAAGTGGAGGGTGGAGGTGGTGGGGGGGGCAGAGAAACAGCAATGTGAAATTCTCTTTGAATGCTTGTCTGAAATATTTTCCACTGTACTGGGAAGAAGAGCAGAATGACGAGGGCACTGAAATGTTACCAAGCAAATCAATTGTTCACCGTACGAACGGGATGGGTGATGGTGGTCTATGCGCATGCTGACAAGAGATTCTGCCTGCGACAGAACCTGAGAAGCCTAAAAGCATAGTATGTCTCGTGTTTAATGAACGAAGCGGAAGTCTATTAAAAATACATAGAAACATTTTTGAAAACAAGAATAGGGATCGCATCAAGGGGCCCATGACATGCCTCTGTGTGCGATGCTGGTGGGCTCTTCACACGCTCAACAGAGTTTTGGGGGAACAGCTTCAGCTCAGCACTGGAGCATGTGCTCTGCATGCAAAAGGTCCCAAGTTCTGCAACTAGTATTGAAATATACTCAGAGTCGAGAGTGGATTTCATGCTCTTTATTCAGCTCATAGTGGTGAGGAGGAATGAATGTTTCCCCAAAGTATCTGCTTTATATACATTATTTACACAATGGGCTTCACGTGATTGGCTAATTCCGGAATTCTCCTGTAGGCCAATCAGGTTGTGAATTCACTTCCATCTGGAGCTGGATTGGGTGGCTCCTGCAGACCAATCATACTGCTGCATTCTGAATCCTATTGTTCTAGGACCAATCAGACTGCTGCATTTTGGATCCTATTCAACTCAGTACATAACAAGTATCTTTAGGTAGGGCTGAGAATGTCCCCTGCCTGAAACCCTGGAGAGCTGCTACCATTCAGTGTAGACAACAATGCACCAATGTTCAGTCTCAAGAGAAGACAGCTTACTGTCTTCCAACAGATAAGATGCTTCAGGCATGTGTGAGTTACTTGATCTTCTCCAGCCCACTCTGCCCTGCAAAGCTTAGTCCAAAAGGCTTCTGGGACCTCTCCTGTGGGCTGCCGAGAACACAGTGGGGCTAAAGCTGTTGGCATGATGGGAGGGAAGATTCTGGATGAGTCCAGCAGAGCTTGAGAAGGCAGCTCAACCGAGAGTAGGGATGAGGGAGGAATTGGTCTGGACTGCTTTCCACAACCCATGAGTGGAGTTGTGCTACAACGTAGGAAAGCAACAGAATTTTTTTGGCCTTCTCCCTGAAGCCCCAGTACTAGACCCAGCCATTCCTGACAGCCACAAGCAGTGCAGTCACACCGAGCTTCATTGGTGTCCCTTCAGGTGGGTTGCTAGTAAAGGGGGGAGCACTGTAATGTATCCACACACCCGTTTCATAAACACCTCCAGTTTATCCCCTTCCATTTTGGTGTAAGTGGCTGCTGTTATTTATCTGAGACTAGGACTTCCTGTTATGGGCCTATCTCCGCATCTAAGATAAGATGTTCCAATGATTGCTCGTACTGCTGATTGCCTGTATTCCTTACACAAAATGACTGAAAGGCTTAGTTTGTTCTGCAGTCAAGCTTTCTTGCTGAACGCCAGAAAAAGCCATCTGATTATAATGACACTGGATGCTACTCTCCAGGCTCATGGTTGACCCAGAAGTGAATGCTAATCAGAATGGAGCCTTTCTTCTCAACCATTAACCTTCATTCCCAAAATATTTTTTGCCTCCTCAGTGCTACTCTTATCTGCGATATAGAAATCAGGAAGGTTGTCACTGAGCTGGAAGTGTCCCCTCCCCCTTCTTACCAAGCTTGTCCATTTTTGCCTATTTTTATTTCCTTAAGTACAAGCTCCTTAGTGTGTGAAGAAGTCCCCCCACCCTTGCTTCACTTCTCCTTCCTTTGAACTACCAAGGATATGTCATTAACGTTTTCTTTCTCATCATCAGGGAAAAGATGACAATGCCAGCCTTGCTCCATTCATATTCAGAATCAGCTGCCAGAATTATCCATCTAACAATATGCTGAAATAGTCTCTTATTATTTGGTCTTTGAAAATCATTGGGAGCAAAGCATTCTCTCCTGCAACTGTTACTGTTATAATTTTCCTACCTCCCATAAGATCGTATGAAAATGCCTATTGTGTGTGTGTATTCTAATTTTCCTCTAATCCTCCAATTTTCTGTTTTATTCATTTTTATAAGCTTTTATGTGTTTACATACTGATTTTTATTGGTTTTAGTTTGTTTTTGTTCCTGTTTTAACATTTTAATGATATATTATTTTTAGGCAGTACACAGCTTAGGGATTTTTGAAATGTTGTGGTTAATAAATGCTTTTAATATGTACTTTAATATGTACTACATAATATTGTGTGTGTGTAGGGTTGTGCCCCTTCTCACATTGCTCAACTACCCCATCTACCCACACCCTCTGCCAAACCCTCCCTTTACACCCAGTTCAAATGGCAGCCACAAGAATTGCAGCATGATGACAACCTTCCTATTTTATTATATACTAAGTTGTGCATGTGTGTGTAATCCTCACTGGGACTTCATGGTGAAGGACAGTAATAATAATAATTATTATTTATGTGACACACATTATATCATTATGCTCTTGGAATATGGGAGTGGTTATCTGGAGATGTGGGTGAAACTCATTGCTCTCTGTCTCCCCCCCTTGTCATCAAATCCAAGTAGGGCAGGCATGTGGGGAAACTTTGGCTCTCCAGAAGATGCTCCCATGAGCCCCAGAAAGCATGCCCACATTTCCAATAGGTTGGGATTTGTAGTTCAGCAAGATCTGGAGGGTCAAAGCTTATCCACACCTGAAGTAGACACTTCAGGTGTTCCAGTCATGAAGGTGCAATGCAAATAAGAAGGAGGTGGGGCTCCATCCAGCATCCCCTTCCTTGGCTGTCAGGTTTTGCAGCAGGAACCTCTTCTGCTTGTGGAGGCTTCCGGCACAGTTAAGAATCCCGTGAGATCAGGGGTCTCAACCATGTGAGGAGCTTTGCCATTGCAGATGCTGTAGTTGGTGGCCTTATAGTTATAGGTCTGTGTTTTTATATTTTCCTTGTTCTTTACTGATTTTACTGTATGTGGCTTTGGGTCACTCTGTGAAAAAAGCAACTGAAAAATATAATAAACAGCAGTAGTTGCTACCGTAGCAGTAAGAGCATGGGGAAGCAAGGGGGAGCTGCAGGGGTTGGGCTGAAATCATGGGGCCACTGCACTGTCCTGCTTGCATTGCACCTTCATGACCTGAAGAAGCTTCTCTCCATTCTTCCCCCACCCCAATTTTAAAGAATTTTAGTTGCTGATGGAGTGAAACCCTTTGGATCAGAAGTAGCCAATATGATGTAGGACACACTTCCCACCATCCCTGACCATTGGCCATGCTGGCTTGGGTTGATGGGAGCCCAAAATATATATGGAGGGCATCATTGGCTACACCAGTTTTGGAATTTTGTGGAGGTTTAATATCTCAGCTGCTCTGAGCTTTGTTTTATGGTGGTTGTTCTCTATGGCTGGCTTCACGGTCCACCTTATTTTATGGTTTCATCTTCGTATCATAGCTGTCAACTTTTCCCTTTTCTTGCGAGGAATCCTATTTGGAATAAGGGAATTTCCCTTAAAAAAGAGAAAACATTGACAGCTATGCTTTGTATGCAACTGTTTTTAACTTTTATTGTAAGCCACCCTGAGAACGTTAGTTACTGGGCAGCATATTCTGTAAATATGAGACCTTCGGGTATACGGTGGTATAGATTTTTTTTAAAAAGTAAATATTATCCTCAGGGATAATATTATTCTCCCGGGGCAGGGGGAGCTGAGAAAAAGTGGCTTGTCTACAGTTATCTTGTAAGTCCCTGGTAGAGTTGGGGTTTGAACTGCGGGCTTTCGGAGTTGTAGCTCAGTAGTTGATCTTAGGCACTGACACTACAGTAGCTCCTGCTTCATGGGGTGGGATAATTTTCTGGAAAATGTATTCAGGCTTAGCTATTTGAGACTAGCTTTTCACAACAGGAGGTAGATTCCCACCACCACTTCATTTAATGATACCAAATATGTTATTAATTTATTTCTGGGTAATAAACACTGGAAAAAAAATTGTTGGAGACATGCCCTGTGGTGTTCTGTTTTTGGTCAGAAATTATTGCTCCTACCAACTGTGTCTCAGCTTGAGCTGAGGCTCCAGTACTTTGGCCACCTCATGAGAAGAGAAGACTCCCTGGAAAAGACCCTGCTGTTGGGAAAGATGGAGGGCACAAGGAGAAGGGGACGACAGAGGACAAGATGGTTGGACAGTGTTCTCGAAGCTACCAGCATGAGTCTGACCAAACTGCGGGAGGCAGTGGAAGACAGGAGTGCCTGGCGTGCTCTGGTCCATGGGGTCACGAAGAGTCGGACACGACTAAATGACTAAACAACAACCAACTGTGCCTGGGATAAAACTTTGATCATCTGTGGGTGATCACTCTTAAATTTCATTCCTTGGGTATGAGGACTAACACATGGACAACAAAAGTGAATGCTGTAAGAATTTATGGTGGATAAAAGACTTAGGCCAATTCCAAGAGTGGTTTAACAATCAATTCCTCCTTCCAAGGAACTCTGGGAATTGTAGCCCTGTGAGGGAAACAAGGCTCCTCTAACCTAACAACTTGAAGCCTCCTTAAATAACTATTGTTCCCAGGATTCTTTGAGGGAAGCCATGACTTTTTAAAGTGGTATGATACTGCTTTAAATTTATAGTACAGATGGGACCTTGTACTGAAAGGATAGGAGAACAAGCATCCACTATCGGTCCTCCTCTATCTTCCATGATTTGAAGATGTCACTGCCCTTTCTACACATTGGGACCTATGTCTTATAATGGTAAATTTCATTTACATACCTATTTGGACTTCCTATTTAATATAAATGCAATGAATTATTTTTTTAAAAAAGAAATCTTTGTAGTAGATTGGTCCCAACATCTTGTTGTTGAGCATAGAGTTTTGGACTCCCCTGACTCTTGGTTGTGAACAGGCTTTGCAAAGACATTGTAGTTCCAAGCTTAGGGTGGTTTACATTTATTTACAATTTCTGAATTGAGTGATATTGATCTTTTCTGGGGTTGGCAAAAATGCCTTTTTCTTGCTGTCTTCAGTTTATGGATTGGATGACCTTGCACCAAAATCTATAGAAGTGAAGTCCTTTTCTAACGATAATTTGTAAGCAGACTCACACATTGCATTCACTTTAGTGTGGTACTGCAAATACAGCAATAGTGTGAATTTTTATTATATTCTGATATATTGTCCTTTAAATAATTTGGTGGAGAGACTATGCATTAGTATTGATGTATGTTTTTCTGCGGAAGAAGACTTACGTAAGTGGAAATGTGCTTGGGTTTTAGATATTATTTTATATATACATTGGTATACTCTTTGGGTTTTTCCATTGTAATTTACTGCTGTGGACCACTGCTAGGCGTTCTGTTTCTGTTTGTATATTTTGTTCATTTATATCAATATGAAATGCTATTTTGTGTTTGAAAGATTGCATTTGCAAGCAGCCTAGGCTGCAGGGAGTGTGATGGTCATGACTGTTCAGACTACAAAACAAGTAGGGAAAAGGATGAGTGGGATAAATTGTGTGTGTGTGTGTGTGTGTGTGTGTGTGTAAATTGTGAAACCTTTCACCTCCCCACCTGTGAGGAGCTTCCATTTCTGAGCTAAAACCTTCTGTGGATATGTTTTGGCTCTGTTCTAATAATTTTGTTAAAAAGATAGCATCATGCATTTCTATGGAAATACAGAACTTTTAGACTAAATGCAACATCCTATGGCAACATCTACCAGGATGAACAGCATATGATGTAGCAGATCTCTGGCTCAGCCAGCTGAGTCCATGTTTAGCCAAGTAAGCTGGGGTTAAATCCCCAACCCTAGCTCAGCTGAAGATACATCAGTGTAATTTGCTCATCCAGTCTCAGTCGGGATTCAGCCATCTGAGCTGAAGCTGGCTGAGTGAATGCCAGTGCGTGTCTCCTAAAAGGGACATTCTGAGGATGTTGTGAGGGTGGGACCAGGGTGGGAGGAAACTTAGTTTGGATCCTAAGCCTGTTCAGTCATGTGACCTAGCACAGAACACTACTTTAAAGCTTTGTTTTCCCTGCAGCAAACATAGGCAGAGCAGCAGCCCCATTGCTAAACAGGGCTTGATCTGATGTCATGCCAGCTTAATTTACTCCAGCTTGCTTTATGCCAGCTTCTTGTGCATAGGATCACTTCTGAAAGCTGGCCACGGAAACAGGTTGGCTGGATGCAGGAAAAGGCAGGACTCCTGTGCTATTAAAGCAGCCTCATCAATTTTCTACCTTCCAGGTGTCTTGGAATACTTTGGCCACCTCATGAGAAGAGAAGACTCCCTGGAAAAGACCCTGATGTTGGGAAAGATGGAGGGAACAAGGAGAAGGGGATGACAGAGGATGAGATGGCTGGACAGTGTTCTTGAAGCTACGAACATGAGTTTGACCAAACTGCGGGAGGCAGTGGAAGATGGAAGTGCCTGACGTGCTCTGGTCCACGGGGTCACATAAACGACTATACAGCAACAACAACAGGTGTCGTGGACAACAACTCCCACTGACAATGGCAGAGCTGGCTAGGGTTGATGAGAGTAGTCGTCCAAAACAACCAGAAGGCACCAGGTTGACAAAAGCCACTTTAGCGGGTTTGTAGAAGAGAGAGTTTTTGCATGACAAGCTGTGCTGCCAGGCAAAATCTCCCTCTTCTAATCTATACAGGATCACAGCCTTTTATTGCCTCTTGTCATATTGAATGTAATGCTGCAGTGGATCGCCGCAAAAAAATTAGAAATTAAAAAGCAAACAAACCACTGCATGCCACTGATAGACTGATTCAGATCTCACAGTGTTTTGTTATGATTAGCTAACCATTAAATAACATCAAATATCCAATAAATAGGGACGCGGGTGGCGCTGTGGGTTAAATCACAGAGCCTAGGACTTGCCGATCAGAAGGTTTGTGGTTTGAATCCCCACGATGGGGTGAGCTCCCTTGCTCGGTCCCTGCTTCTGCCAACCTAGCAGTTCAAAAGCACGTCCAAGTGCTAGTAGATAAATAGGTACCGCTCCGGTGGGAAGGTAAACGGCATTTCTGTGTGCTGCTTTGGCTCGCCAGAAGCAGCTTAGTCATGCTGGCCACATGACCTGGAAGCTCCCTTGGCCAATAAAGCGAGATGAGCGCCGCAACCCCAGAGTCGGCCACAACTGGACCTAATGGTCAGGGGTCCCTTTACCTTTACCTTTGTCCAATAAATAGTGTAATTCCACCCGGATGCCTATTGGCATTAATTAATTGTTAATATATGCATCCTGCCCCTAAGACCCCATCCCCAAGAATATACAAGCTTGCGAAGAAGTGAAACAAATTCAGAATGATTCCAGAGGGCATTTTAAACATTCCTTCAAGAACATTTGCAGATCTCGGTCCTCCTGGACTAAGCTACAGTCAGTGTAGGTTAGGTTAAATGTCAGAACAAATTAAGAAAAGGAGAAGTCTCTACTCCTGTATTTCTGTGCTTACATATTTTTCTCTTAAATGTCGTAAACCCAACAGTATAATTCAGAAGGAACACAATTGGAAATGGACTGGCAGACATCTCAGGAAAGCTTAGCTGAACTGGAACTTTGCACATGCCTTGAAACTATCTTTCCTCTGAGAAATGAAAGCAGGTAGTGGATCAGAGAATGCTGTTGCTGTGTAAGCCGAAAACTGATCCAAAGCTATAGGCATGCAGGCACAAATATGAACAGCATGCATAAGCCTAATTAATCCCCTGGAACCCAGTGCCATATCTAATGCAGGTAATGCCTCTAATTTGGCTATTAATTATCCCTTGCGAGTAATGGATTCCCTCCAGTAAGCACATCTCATTAAAGTAAGTACCTTCATTTGCATATCTTGAGAAATTCAAGCTCAACTCCTGCAGCAGTCACATGATCTGATTGGCTAAGATACCCATGTGATTCTGCTGCAGATCTGTGGTGGGAACTATAATGGCTGTGATTCATAATGTTTCAGAACAACTAACTACCTGTGTCTTTTGTTATTCCATGTCACCTGCGTCTAGTGCTTGGAATGAACTAGTTCATCAGAATGAAATTTTATTTATTTATTGCATTTATATCCCACCTTTTTCTCTATGAAGCTCAAAGTGGTGTACATGGTTTCCCCCTCCTCAGTTAATACCGACAGCAATCCTATGAGGCAGGTTGGGTTGAGAGGCAGTGACTGGCCCAAGGCCACCAAGTGAGCTTCATGGCCAAGGGGAGATTTGAAGCCCTGTTTCCCAGGTCATAGTCTGTTCCTCTAACCATTATGCACACTAGCACTCTACACCTAAAAGTAGTTCTCATAATTGCTGGTGAACTAGTATAGGTGAACTAAATTCATTTGGGGATAGAACTATGAATGATTTCTAGTTCATCTTCATGGCTATTGCCCCCAACCCAGCAGGAGGCCTGGACTCTTAGAGCGCGTACACAACACGCATACACACACACACACTCTTTTTAAAAGGTACAAAACAAAACGTGAAAGGAACATTCTAAGGCTTATTAAGCAGGTATGGAGGAGCTGCTGTTGCTACTGTCAATCACTGTGGCTAAACAAATAAAGGGAGGGAATGTGAGGCATTTCCTGTGTCTTCTCTTCTGAAGAGAATCACTTTCTTCTAACAAGAACAGCTTGAAGTGAGACGTAGAGTTCTAGGAACAAAGTGAATTATGCCTTGTGCCTTTTAACAGCTGTATTGCTAACACAAATTAAACAGCGTAGACATGATTGAGTATGGAAATACAATTATGAGGTAAGCTTCACCTGTTGAAATTCTGTCTGTCAGACATCTTATTACTTCCACTTTTGGACTCTATATTCCAGGACAGTTGCTTGTGACATTCTGAATGCTGTGTTTTCTTTTGCAGAAGACAAACATTTTATAACTCAAATGCTTACTTGGATTAACTTGAAGTGAACTAGGTGGCTTCGTAAAAGAACTGGTTCTGTTTTGGACAGGAGGAACTTGAACTTGATCTACTTCCTTTTTAAAAGTAACTTTCCAAGCACCATTCCAGACATTAATGAGATCATCTTGCAAATCTAGGTTAATGCCTGATGAAATATAACTAGACTATAACTAGACTCCTCTTAGATCCCCAAGTTGTTCAGCCTTTTAGAAGACACCCAGAAGGCCGCTAAAGGCTTCTTTTTTCCAATACAGGACAAGGCATCTCATTTTTCTCTTGCTTCAGCTAGTGAGTCCTCCTTTCTGCCGTTTAGGAGCTCCTGAGAGATCCTAACTCTGAGAGAGCCACAAGAGGTTTTTCATAAGTCTTGCTTTTCCTCCCGTTTGGCTTTTATGTATCCATAGCCTAGACTAATCACTGTTCAAAATAGCAATGGAATTAATGGGAGGGGGAAATAACATTGCATTCCTGTGTGTCCTCATAGTCTCTGAGCTTGCTTATCATCAGAAGGCAAGCTTTAACCACTTTATCTGTTCAGTTTTATATCCTGTTCCGAAGGTACAACACAGTCTATGACAGAAATATCACACAAAGGCTCACATGTTGCTTTAGATGAGTCAAAGTTAGAGCTCATCGCTCTGAAATTTCCCCGGTACATGTAACCACAGCAACCTTATTTTTGGCTCAGAAGAAGAAGCTGTGACATCATAGAGATTTAAAAAAGAAAGCAGTTCAGCTGAGGAAAGGAAGCTTTGCAAGGATTTAACCAGAGCATCACATTCCTTAAGAGAGCAGCGGCAATTATGTCCTGTCCCCCACCACCAATAACATGGAAAGCTCAATTTAAAGATCAGCTAGTTTCAGTTCAAGTTCATCCTGCTCAAAAAGGAACTAGTTCACATTTATCCCTTTACAAAATGAACTAGTTTGGTTCATGTATGGCTGGGAATGTTACTGACCTGAAATCTTGGAGAGGTACTGCCTGTCAGTGTGGAGAATATGGAGGTAGATAACTCAGAAAATGCAGCTTCCTATGGTCAGTGACTGCAGGGGGTTGGGTGGGTGAATATGAATTCTGCCAAAATTGCCTCCCTTTCATTAGCAGGCTTCCTGAACATCTTTTCCACAACTCTGCTCACCAATTCTTAGGATCCAAACCAATGCATGTAGGAGGTTGCCTTACACCAAGTCAGGACATTGCTCCATCTATCTCAGCAATGTCAACACTGACTGGCAGCATCTCTCCAAGGTTTCCTGCAGGGGGCGCACCTAGCCCTACCTGGAGATGCCAGGGACTGAACCTTGACCTTTTTCATGCAACACAGATGCTCTGCTACTGAGCTACAGCCCTTGCTCTGAATGACTAATGACTTGATGCACACATGTATGGGAATGTCGAAGAATTGTAGAGTTGGAAGGACCCAAATGGCCATCTATTCCAACCCCCTTCAATGCAGGTATTGCAGCTAACAGCCCACCGAGAGCCCACCAAGGGAGCAACTTTTGGACTCTTGCTTTTAATAGCTTGTGTTGGTTTGTTTGTTTTGGTTTTCCAACAGTTCACCTGCAGTGAATTTCCCTTTCTTCTCTCAGGGCAATTCATTCAGGACATGATGATAATCCCCCCAGATCTCTTGAGAAATCAGAGCAGTTGGCAACTCGATTTCCATTAACTGCAGCTGGAATGACCGAGGTAGGAAAACATCAGTGCACAGAAGTCTTTGCAGAAAAAAGGAGGAAAGGAGGAAGGGCAAAGGCACAGATTTCCAATGACTCATCCAAATATCTGCAGCTCTCCAGAAAACCGGGTTTTGCTATAATCATATGCAGCATGGGTAATATGCATTTCCAAAAAGAGCAAGACTGCAAAGTGACAATGGAGGACGTCATGTGGCCTGACGTTCAAAGCTGTAAGCTGCTTAGACCAGCACAGTCTCAGCGACGCAACTTTAAAGAGAAAGCTTGCTAATTCAGCAAATGACAATAGAACAAACTGGCTCGGAACTTATGCAATGTGTGTGTATATATATCCAGTGTCAGCCCTTAATTTAAAGTCTTAAAAACATGGCAAGGGGCATATGACGGAAACAAAAAAAGGTCATGTCAGAAGAGATGTCAGCTCCAAGGCAAATGACACATTACAGCAGAAAAAGCATCAATTACAGAACAAAATGCAAGACGATCGATTCCCACCACAGAGAGATCCTAGTAGGAATAATTTGCAAAAACATACCAGAAACTGCTATTATTATAAGTTTAGTAGTTTATGACGCATTTGCAACTTTGCAGAAATAGGCAGGCAATAACTAGCTCACAAGTGGTGTCCTAGTTAACATCCTGTTAATCCATCTCTTAAGAAGCGTTTAGGAAAAGCACAGGCTGTTTGTCAAAAGTCTGTTGTAGCACTCACTTGTTATGTTTCGCACATATGTCTATCAATACAAGCTTTGAGATCCATGCAAGTAAAAAATGTCGCATGCAGCTATGGTCTTTGCTGTCAGGGGACAATTGGGGGTACACATATACCGAGCGTTCGTGCAATGCTATATTTAAGTGCACATCCTGAAAGGTGAAGCCATTAACTGCTTGATAGCACCAACTTGTTTGTGAGGCATGGCTACTTTGTGAGTTTATGTGACAAAACATACTGTAGTAGATTGTGGGGGGGGCAGTCAAGGTGGTATCTGTGGGTCCCTTCCAGAACTGTGATTCTGTACCAAAGAGTTTTGGAATTTAGTAGAAGAGGCCGCAGGACTGGCCAGACAAGTTTCTTTGCAAGACAATGGCCTGAGCTGGCCAAAGTGGTTGGTCTGTTGCCATAGAAACAAATGGGCAAACCTTTCCCAACCTCACCCTTCTAGGATGGAGAACAATAGGCTACCATAAGTTGGCAAGGTGTTCTGTGTGTGTGTGAGAGAGAGCTCCTTTGGCTAATGTTGGAAGCTAGAGACACAGCGACTTGTCTTGCCCTGTGCTGGAACCAAAGGTATGGCTTGGGGATCTCTCAGGGAACCTAATGGGGAGGCAAGTTCTGCTAGAGGGTTAAAGTTGCGAGCCCTTCCATCCTATTCCCAGGCTGTATATAGTAAAGGTAAAGGGATCTCTGACCGTTAAGTCGAGTCGTGGACGACTCTGGGGTTGCGGCGCTCATCTCGCTTTACTGGCCGAGGAAGCCGGCGTTTGTCCGCAGACAGCTTCCAGGTCATGTGGCTAGCATGACTAAACCGCTTCTGGCGAACCAGAGCAGCGCATGGAAATGCCGTTTCCCTTCCCATCGGAGCGGTACCTATTTATCTACTTGCACTTTGATGTGCTTTCAAACTGCTAGGTTGGCAGGAGCAGGGACCGAACAACGGGAGCTCACCCCGTTGCGGGGATTCGAACCACCGACCTTCTGATCGGCAAGCCGTAGGCTCTGTGGTTTTAGACCACAGCTGTAAATAAAACTATTAATCCTAAAAGCACCACAGTCTCTACTGAGGATCCATCAAAGGAAACCAAACCCTTGGCAAGCACTAGAACATCTGGAACCCAACTTTTGACTCCAGGGCTGTCATCTTCAGAAGCTGTCCATCCTTTTCTTACAGTATCCTTAGAGTAAGAGTTAAACCTGCCCTAGGTATTAGCCATGCAGAGAACCAGCTGGTGTGAACGTAGAAGGATCACTTCCAAGTTCAAGTTAAGGTCATGGCAAGATAAGACAAGAAAGTGCACAGTGGAGACTCCTTCCCCCTTCCCCTTCTGTTAGTATCCAGATGACTGGGGGATAAAAGGCTGGTGGAAATGTAATGGAGGGTGCTTCGTGGAGTTTGATTTTAAGGAAGCACCCTTGAGGGAGAATGCACAATGAAGAAAAAAAGTGCAGATTTGTGGAGATTAAATCACCACAATATAGCATAGTAGGTAAAGGTGGGTGAATCTTTATTTTTCACAAGGTCAAAAGTTTCTTCATGGCAGCTTGTTATTTTGTGCATGGGCACATTTTGGAACCCCTATGGAAGGCTTCAGATGAAGAATGGGTATGCAATAATCAAAACTGGTTGATTTTAAAAAAATTAAAAATACACACTGAATTTTATTTTGGGAATTATAGGGACAGAACTACCTAAAATGTATAGAAACTTATTTATGTATGCTATTACAGTGACAAGAATGTTACTTGCCCCAAAATGGAAAGAAGCAGAAGTCCCAGCAAAGGAAGAATGGATACAAAAACTTATGGAATATGCAAATATGGCAAAACTTACTGGAAGAATAAGAAATCAAGATAAGAATTTTTTAAATAAAAGAATGCAAATGGTTTGCTGAATATTTACAGATAAATTATAAACAGATGAAAACATTGGCAGGATTATTGTAATAACCTGCAGTTTTAGAAGAGTATGTCTTTAAAGAAGATGAGTAAATGAGCAAATAAAGTTAATTTGGATATGCAGAAGATATTAAAAACAAATTTAAGGAACCGCGGAAAGAGGGGGAAGGAAGTCAAGTTTTGAAATGTCAAAATGATTGTAAAATTAGTGGAATGTATAAAATTAGTGAAATGTAAGAACAAATGAATTAATAATAACGATACATACTGAAAGTCCTTTGAATACTTATTTGCAGTACCCTATACTACTTAAGGGAACCAATGATCTGTATAAGAGATAATAAGGAAGAAAGGCCGAGACAGCCACACATTCTTTTTTTTCTTTTCCATTTACAGTACCAATTTTCTTTAGAGGAAGGACAGTGTCACTGTTATAATCAGTTAATTTGAACATGTATAGTCTGAGCAGTTATTAAGGACTTGCACAAGCAAGCACATAGACAGACTCTGTGGATTCCAAAAGCAGCATCAGTTATCTTGGATACAGGGATGGGAAGAAATTGGGTTGAGTTCACACTCAAAGGCAAACCTACCTAAAACTGCGTGAACTGAAATGCAGTTGCCCTTAAACATTTGTGCTTCTCCAAATTTTGCAGTCCAGTACTGCAGCCAAGTGATGGGTATGAAAATGCCTATACCTAGGGTGAAATTTGCATGCGAATATTCACAAAAATTAATAATTCACAAAATTATTCACAAAAATTGCAGACAAACATATATTTAAAAAATTGTCCAGTAGCACCTTAGAGACCAACTAAGTTTGTTCTGGTTATAATCTTGCATGTGCATGCACATTTCTTCAAATACCGATGGTGTTTTCACCATCTGAAGAAGTGTGCATGCACACAAAAGCTTATATGGTGGTACCTCGGGTTACAGACACATCAGGTTACAGACTCCACTAACCTGGAAGTAGTGCCTTGGGTTAAGAACTTTGCTTCAGGATGAGAACAGAAATTGTGCGGTGGCAGCAGGAGGCCCCATTAGCTAATGTGGTACCTCAGGTTAAGAACAGTTTCAGGTTAAGAACGGACCTCCAGAATGAATTAAGTTCTTAACCCGAGGTACCACTGTGCCCAGAACAAACTTAGTTGGTTTCTAAGGTGCTACTGGACAATTTTTTTATTTATTTCAACTGTGTCAGACCAACACGGCTACCTACCCGAATCTAGAAACACATACTAGTGAATGTTGTTCTGCAAACGGGTTGATATTAGGCAAAGTTGCCTACAGATGAGTCTGATGCAAATGTATCAGAAGAAATCTGCACTGAAATGTTGACGAACTTTCACGAGGACTTAAAAAAGGACAAAGTGATGTGCAAAGGAGCAGAACTGAGCTTAAGAATGGAAAAATTGGAAATGGAGAGAAGCCAAAATTGTTGGATTTATCCATCCCTTTGTGGGATCCCCACCCAAACTCTAACCCTGTCCTCACCATCTGAGGCTTTTCTTTGTGTGCCCCCTCCAAGAAGGGTGCAGAGGGTGGCGAAGTGAGAATGGGCCTTCTCAGTGGTGGCTCCCCATTGATGGAATACTCTCTCCAGGGGAGCATGACTGGTTGCATCACTATCTGCTTTTAGGTGCCAAGCAAAACCAATCTTGTTTTTCCTCAGACTTTTGGATGGTCTTTTAGGTTGTACTGCTCTTGTTTTCACACTTGGTTTTTTTAAATGCTATTTGTCAATTGCTCTGAGTTCTCCCCCCGCCCCTGAAAACAGTGACCAATATATATTTGTATTAATAACAAGAACAACTCCTGCCAGTCCCCACCCTGGCAGACGTGATCCGCACATCCCAGGCCAATTTCTCCCTGCCGACAATGAAGCTCTGACACTTATTCGGTCTTTTAACAGGACTTGATGGATCATAACAATATGTTAATGCAGAGATCCACAACTTTCCGAACACATATAAAAAAAATAATTGGCATATCATTTTCACCAAGCTGGCAGATGACAAATTGAACCCTGCTCTTTGGTAGATGTGGTTTGTTTGTTTGTTTGTTTCCCGCTCCTCCTCCCTAGGGAGATCAGAGCCGCGTATGGTGTAACACTATAAAACACCATCTAATGATAGACAACAGTAAAACTCACAGCAGGAGGGCAGAAAAGCCCAATTAAAGAGAAATGTACTAAAAGCCCTCCTTAAACACAGGCAGTAAAGAAACCAAAAGTTTTGACTTTTCTATGGTGTTCTTCATCCCAAAACAGGCAACCTCAAATGTGAAGATGTTGAGTCCAAGTTGTTAAAAGACAACACCTGAATTATGGTTATCAAAATGAGAAGAGGACATACGTTGGTGAATCCAGACAAGGTGTGCATTGATGATTGCATTGCACAGCTTTGATTTCCATGGTGGGTGGGTGGCATCAATAGAATAGCCTAGTGTTCTTCAACCTTGAGTTCCCGTATGTTGTTGGACTACAGTGTCCATCATTCCCAGGCAGTTTGATAATGATTGGGAACAATGTGAGTTGTTGTCCAAGTACCATATTTTTTGCCCCATTAGATGCACCACCCCATAGGACGCACCTAGCCGGGCTCCGTAGGGTCGCGCAGAGCTGAGTGACGCTCGGGAGCACAGGCAGCTCTGCACGAACTTTCGGAGTCTGGCGCAGCTTTGAGCCGGTCTCCCAAGGGTTGCGCAGAGCTTCCTGAAGCCTGGAGAGCGAGAGGGGTCGGTGGGCACCGACTCCTCTCACTCTCCAGGCTTCAGCGAAAGCCTGCATTTGCCCCATAGGACGCACACACATTTCCCATTCATTTTTGGAGGGGAAAAAGTGTGTCCTATAGGGCGAAAAATACGGTACATCAGTTGAAGAACACTGGAGCATTCCGTGATTCACCTAAGTGTTTTACCCCATTCATTTGCCAAAAAAGGTTCTAAGGCTGGAATTCAACAAGATTTGTTCAATTATCATTGTCAAAACAAGATGACACCTGATTGGCTCTCTAAACACTCCTTTTTTCATTATTTAGCTATAACATTTGATAGAATACAGATAATTGAACAAACTTTGTTGCATTACATTCTTCATTAAATTATCTTTCCATTGATATATAATTTTAAGGTATTACTCCAAAACAAAGTGGTGTTATGAGCCCTCAAACCTCGGAAATTCAGTTTCTCCAAAAGGTTTCCACAATTGTGGCCACTAGTGTAATAATATGGTGCTGGAGGAGACTCTTGAGAGTCCCATGGACTGCAAGAAGATCAAACCTATCCATTTTAAGGAAATCAGCCCAGAGTGCTCTCTGGAAGGACAGATCCTGAAGCTGAGGCTCCAATACTATGGCCACCTCATGAGAACAGAAGACTCCCTGGAAAAGACCCTGATGTTGGGAAAGATGGAGGGCACAAGGAGAAGGGGACGACAGAGGACGAGATGGTTGGACAGTGTTCTCGAAGCTACCAGCATGAGTTTGACTAAACTGCGGGAGGCAGTGGAAGACAGCAGTGCCTGGCATGCTCTGGTCCATGGGGTCATGAAGAGTCAGACACGACTAAACGACTAAACAACAACAACAATCATAACAACAGCAACAACCAATAACCCCCTCTTCGAGTCTGGAGTTTTCACCTTGCATGAACTGATCTGAATAACTTGGCATAGCTAAATACCAGGAGCTCAATGGGCACTTTAAAAACTTGCCATGCTTTTGCTGTTGTGAAGCATAATCATTGTTGTTATTCATCTCTACAATCTTATGCATTAACATAATGAACGTGTGGCCTTGGAAAAGATGTACTGCCTTCCGTTCTTTCATAAGCCTAACTAGCAAAGCAGCTATTAAGTGCTGTTGGCGACCAAACCTGCTGGGATTCCAGAACCTCTTACAAATGAAGTTGAGAGCTAGAGCCATTCATTGCAGGGATAAGTAGGCTTGCAGCTGTAATTTATTCATGCAGTTCAGCTTGCAGACCTGGTTGGTTCATTTAAAGGCTTCTTGTTAATAGGTGATTATTATCACCACCAGGTTTCTGGCGGTGGTAATTGGGGTTAGAATAATAGAATCATAGAACTGCAGAGTTCAAAGGGACTCCAAGGGTCATTCAGTCAAATGCCTTGCAATGCAGGAATTTCAACTAGGTCCTACATGCCAAAGTGGCCATCCAATCTCTGCTTAAAAACCTCCAATTAAGGAAAGTCTATTACCTCCTGAGGAAGACCGTTCCACTGTTGAACAGCTCCATTGGCAGAAAGTTCTTCCTGATGTATAGGTGGAATCTCCTTTCTTGTAACTTGAAGCCATTGGTTTGGGTCCTATTCTCTGAAGCAGGAGAAAACAAGCTTGCTCCATCTTCCATTTGAGAGCCCTTTAGACATTTGAAGATGGCTATCCTATCTCCTCTCAGTCTCCTCTTTTCCAGGTTAAACATACCCAGCTCCCTCAACCGTTCCTCATAAGGCTTGGGTTTCCACACCCTTGATCATCTTGGTCACCCACAGTCCAGCTTATTAATATCATTCTTAAATTGTGGTGCCCAGAACTGGATATGGTACTCCAGGTATGGTCTGACGAAAGCAGAACAGAGCAAGATGATGACTTCCCTTGATTAGTGAGCATTCTTTGGATACCAAGTCAATTATCTACAAGCCCACCCAACGGCAACCTCATCCATCCCACATATAGGATGGAAGGAATGAAGATTGTCTCATAATGGCAGGGGCAGGGAATTTTGTTCAGCCAGAGACTTGTATTCCATTCTGGGAAACCTTCTGAAGGCGACATGCCAGCTGCAGGTAGGACTAAAGGCCAAAGGTGGTAGAGGGTGGGTGGCTTGGGGAAAGTCCAAAGAACCAGGTAGAGAGGCCTGGAAGGCCACAATTGGCCCTTGGGCCTGAAGTTCTCCACCCTTGCTTAAAGGGGGAAAAAAGGCCTGGAAATGAGAGTTGAGGAGCCAGAGGAACAGATTTAGGTTGACCTGCATCCCTTCCAACATTTCTCAGATGAAAATAGGGACACCCTAAGGAAAAGGGTGGCTTCTGTAAATCCAGGACTGACCCACTCAGAGGGTCTGCACCTGTGTTTCATAGCCCTGCATTTGAGAAGCACTGTGTTAGCCCTTAACCGGCTGTCATGATGCCATTTCCATTTGGAAATTCATTAAAAGTGCACAAAAACCTGCAGGCAGGTACATGAACCAAATGTTTAAACCCTTTGTCTGTAATGAAAGGGAATTAGGTTACCCATCCAGCAACAGAGGCTCACACCTCAACGGCTGTGTATCAATTTGCTTCCTTCGCAACAGCAGCAGGGCTTGCTAGTGCTGGGGCTGGTTCTCTGCCAAACGATGATCATCAGGAAAGTGACATCTTCAATTAGCGATAGTGCGGTAATAGGTGAGGGGAAAGATTCCCCACCGCTCTGCTTTAATACACAGAAGATATATTTCAGAAATGTTCCAGGTAGGGTCATCTTATTTCTGCCTTCCTTTTAATTCGCACATTGATTTATGACCTGTAGGCCAATATACAGGTATAGACCCTTTTATATGGCAACAGCTGCAAATGTAAATAATTCAAAGTGTAAACAGCAGGAATGTCACCCAGTTAAAGAAGTCTAACTCGATTGTCCTTTGAGTTTTAGTTGATTGATGAAAGGCTTAATTTGCACATGAGTAAAACAACAGCTCTAAGGGGAAAGGTAGAGGTTTTTCTCCTTCAACTGTGAGGACAATGCAGCCCCCTTGAGCTACTAGCAAACTCAGAATTGTGCAACCACCGACTGCCACAAGAATTTTTGTCTTACACATTTTGTATATCTGCTTAAAAAGTATGTAAGATAAACCCAACATGGCTAACAGAGAAAGCATAAAACACTACAAGTTACAAAGCCGTTCAAATTGCAATAAATGCACTGAAGGTTACTCAAATAAATTACATACATTAAAACCAAGAACTGGGCAAAACAATTCAGCATGACCACAGGGACATGAAATAGGGACACAAGTAGTTGAGCAAAATGAAAAGGGTCTAAACACTTGCCTGAAGCTTAATAAGAGAGGGGGGCAACCAACTTCTGCAGGCAGAGAGATCCACGGCCTCCATGATGACACAGAAAACACCTCCCCTCACATCTTGGCCAATTGATCTTCTGAGAGTGGTGGGATGCTTTGCAGTGCCTACAACACTGAATGCAGTAGATGGACAGGGCCATATAAGAAAGGGAGGCCCTTCAAATATTCTGCTCCCAAGCCACTTGTAGAATACTATTATACTATCTGGGCAACCATTTCCAGAAAGACATGGTTGCTAAAGCAGTCTCATAAAAGAAGCACAGCTGGGGTATTTTCACTGGAGATCTATAGATACATCCTGCAAGCTTAATTAACACTCCAATGTTGTACTTCAGCAGCATTCTTTAATACAAGAAACATTCAAACATTGCTGAATCACCATTATTATTCCGACCTATGGGCTCCATGGACAATACATTTCAAATGCCCTTGTTCACTGGTTCAAAGCCATTCATAGGTTATACTTGGGTAGAAATGAATTCTGGATTCCATTCATCTTTCATACCAGATATAATAGTTATGCTATACTTTTGCATGATCACTTATTCAAAGATTTTAAAAAGATGTGAGGTGAGTCAAAGTCACATTTCTATCTTTCTTTCTTTTTCTTTTTTAAAAAACCAGGGACTTTTTTCTTCTTCTCTTTCAACTCGGCAGCCTCTAAGTAACCCCTCTGTACATGCAGTCAAAGCAGAAGCGGAAATGAGTTGCAGCAGTCTTATCACAGGTAACTGGCTGTTCAAACAAGCTCTAATCGTTGGAACAAAAAGATGATCAAAGTGCAATAGAGCCTAACATATCTGTGTCAAATGATCTGGAGTGTGCATGACATAGTGCGCTGCGCCCTTTCTCGGGTTTGGAACTTTGTTCTAATCTGAAACACTGAAAGGCAGACAGAATGAAAAAGAGGCTTTGCACTTCCACCATGTAATTTGGCCATTCAGATTTCCTGTAATGCTTCAGGGAAAATTCACACGTATAATAAAATAGCAGTGGTTTGCTGATGCAACAACAACGAAAAACCTCATGTAATATCAAAGTCTCTGTAAATTCACCCAGTGGAGCATCAAGAATTAAAACATGCAAAAAGTGTTTCAGGCAAAGCCTCCTTTGCTGGACTTTTTATTCAGTACACAATACCATCAGTGTTTCACAAATTGTTGGAGCCAATGCATCTCTTGTCTCAGCACACCACTATGAACAACAACAACAACAAACTGCCAAGTCACATATTCCAGCCACGAAAGCCATTCTTGGTGATTTACAGTTAAAACAGGAGAGAAACCTACATTGACAGCCAGCCTCACAGTTTCTACACATATCTCTTATTTTGACCTAGATGCATTTATATATCCTTTGCATCTGCTATATAGAAAGGTAAGAGACTACCATTCAACCCTTGTAGGGGAAGCAGTTTTCCGTGGGTGTAGACCCCCTTCAGACTGCCACTGATAACACATCAGCTGAGAGTTGTGGATGGTCCATGCACAACCATCTATGGGCCAGGGGTAACCCATGGGCTCCAGAGAAATCCTTCATTCATTCCAAGTTCTCCCATCCCTTACAGCACGCTTTGCTCACTAAATGTTCATTTATATTCAAGTGTGTTTATATTCCACCTTTCTTCCAAGGAGCTCAAAATAGCACCCATGGTTCTCTCTCTCCCCATTTTGTCCTCTTAACAACCCTGTGAGGCAAAGGAAGCTGAGAAACAATGACTGGTTCAAGGATTCTCAGTGAGCTTCATGACTAAGTGGCAATTTGAACCCTGGTCTCCCAGGCCTTAGCCAACTCCCTAACTACTACACTTCTCTGACTCTCTACAGTTCCCATCACCCCTGGCCGTTGGCCATGCTACCTGAGACTGATGGGAGTTGTAGTTCAGCAGCCTCATTCTTCGCACACCTGCCTTACAAAGAAACTGTTAAAATACTACTAAGATGTTTGCAACCCCAAGTGCTTACAGGACCACCATTCCCTGCAGTTGTCTAGCATATTTACAGACATCAGCTTAAGGACTATAAGCTGCGCAGTGGAGGGAAAGGAAAAGAAAACCGGCAACAATAAAAATTTATTCATAGGTTTCATTCATACACAAATAAGCACAGCATAAACACAATGGGGGAAAAGAAAGCTCATACAAATATATTTTGCTTCCCATTGTAAACATATTTCCACACTGTGGAAAGGAAGCATATCATCCCATGAATTGGATATGTTTATTGTAACAAAAACAAAATAATTGCAAATAAAAAGGATTTCTCGAGCATGTCAGTATGGCCAGACCACAGCAGCAAAGTCTTAAGATTCAATGTGGGGTGGTTTTTTTTTAATAAGAAAAAGCTAGTTGAGAACTTTAATTATTTTTAATAGTACTTATTACCCACTCTTTACTCAAGGGACTCAGGGTGGTTTACATAAAATGATAAGCTTATATATATAATTACAGCATCTAAAATCAGTCGCTATAGTATGTACTAAATAAATGCAGCACAGCAGAAGGGGGTGACAAAGACCACGACGTCAACTCACCCCATGTAGGGAATTGGCTCAGCAATGGTGCTTCTGCTTTGCAGTCAGAAGGTGCCACATTCAACATACAGTGGTACCTCTGGTTAAGTACTTAATTTGTTCCGGAGGTCCGTTCTTAACCTGAAGCACCACTTTAGCTAATGGGGCCTTTCACTGCTGCCACACTGCCGGAGCACAATTTCTGTTCTCATCCTGAAGCAAAGTTCTTAACCCGAAGTACTATTTCTGGGTTAGTGGAGTCTGTAACCTGAAGCTTATGTAACCCGAGGTACCACTGTTGTACTCAGAAGACGCTCTTTCTTTATAAAAGGGGCTAGTCATAAAAGCACAAAACTGATAGTAACTCCAGTCCAGTACAGGTGAACAGCTTCTCAAGCGGTAAGTCTTTCCACCGTGGATTTGCTGGTTTGCCTGTATTAATGAAAGCATGGAGTGTTTTTTTCCTGCCATGCATTTTAAGATATGGTCAAGTCTGGCAGATTTTCCAAGTGCTACAGCTTCCCCACATTATTCATGGGTGAAGTTGGTTCCCTGAATCTGTAATCCATGGGAGGTGGCACAGAGCAGGGAAGGTGTTTCCCCAAGCTATAGAGTCTCACAGAGTCTCTTTGAAGCCACAGCTCATTTTCTCTACTTGTCCTCCATGCTTTTCCATTTTTATTTAAGACCTCAGTTTTCTATTCCAACTGTTGCTTATGTACTTTCCCAAGACCATATGGGGGTGACATCTTGCTATAGCTCCATAATGATAGTAAGATCCAAAATGAATCCCGGTATGGTTAGATTACTGACGGGTTTTGAATTTTTGTTTTGTCTTGAGAATTAAATGAGAAACTGTAATCACAGGCTAAGGCGGTATAGGGAAACAGTTTCTCAAGCCCACTTTTTATAAATGCTACTTTAAATATTCGTACTTAATTAAATTCCCTGCCAGAATTGAGGGCAAACCTAAGAGAAAGTAACTTGCACAAGTCCAACAAGTGAATAGCAACAATTTGAATTCAGCCCAATACTTTATGCACAATAGTACAGTGGTACCTCGGGTTACATATGCTTCAGGTTACATACGCTTCAGGTTACAGACTCTGCTAACCCAGAAATAGTACCTCGGCTTAAGAACTTTGCTTCAGGATGAGAACAGAAATCGTGTGGTGGCGCAGCAGCAGCAGTGGGAGGCCCCATTAGCTAAAGTGGCACTTCAGGTTAAGAACAGTTTCAGGTTAAGAACAGACCTCCAGAATGAATTAAGTACGTAACCAGAGGTACCACTATATACCGACTCCTAACATGGGAAATAAAAAATATATAAAATGGACATTGCTTTTTTAAAAAAGTAACTGTATTGGTCTGTTGGACTAAATAATAAGAGAATGTCCCCAGTCAAAACATTGGAGAGCTGCTGGTGGCCAGTTTAGACAATACTGAGCTAGATGGATCAGTGATCTGACTTGTGACCAGTGATCTGCTTGTGAAACATGGACCACTTATAAACACCATCTCCAACTCCTTGAAAGATTCCATCAACGATGTCTCCGAAAAATTTTACACATCACTTGGGAAGACAGGCGAACTAATACCAGTGTACTGGAAGAAGCAAAGATCACCAGTGTTAAAGCAATGATTCTTCAACATCAACTTCGTTGGACTGGTCATGTTGTGCGGATGCCTGATTATCATCTTCCAAAGCAACTACTCTATTCCGAACTTAAAAATGAAAAGCGTAATGCTGGTGGTCAACAAAAGAGGTTTAAAGACTGTCTCAAGGCAATTTTTTAAAAAATGTAGTATAAACACCAACAACTGGGAAGCACTGGCCTGTGAGTGCTCCAGTGGGAGAGCAGCCTTTACCAAAGGTGTCATGGGCTTGGAAGACGCTCGAACTCAGGACGCAAGGGAGAAATGTGGTAAGAGGAGGGCATGCTTGGCAAATCCACACCGTGATCAACTCCCACCCAGAAACCAATGTCCCCACTGTGGAAGAACATGTGGAGTCACCTACAGACTCATTGTTAAAACCATGTTTATGGAAGACAATTTTACTCAGGTACGAGTGATCACCAAAGAAGAAGAGGCATTTTCCTATGTTCCTATGCATCCTGACTTATTGATGAAATCCATACAGCACCAGCGCAAGAAATACACCTTGGAGTGCAGAGCATTGCAAAGTCTAAGGACACCAACCTCTCAAATGGCTTTCCCATGCAACGCTGCTTAGCAACTACTGGACTTATTTTATTAAACCAAATATTGTCCTGGACCATGCTGCGGAACCTATAAGCTCCAAATCTTCTGCCTCTCTGGCTTGTCTACTTAGTATGTGCAACATGTTATTAGTCTGCTTCCTTACCTGCCTGATGGCCAGAGGCAATACCTGGCCAATACCTGTGTGTCTCCAGGCTGATGGCCATAGAACTCATAGCGATTTGCTATGTGTCGTTGATGTTGGTCTCCACGAAGAGACTGTGGTTTCCATTAATTCTGCATGCATTGCCCGTTTCATGGCACAGTGACATAATTGTCAGTAGGGGGCTGAATAATACATAGGAGAATAAGCCATTTGTTGTGATTATCCTATTCAAACTATAATGGAACTAATTCACTTCTCCCTATCTTTACAGCACTGTTATTTGTATTTTATGTCTGTGTTTCAAACACACCAGGCAAAGATAGGATCATTCGTACTTCCTCGAAATCAACCCTCTTCATCCATTCCAATGTAAATTAATATTTTGGAGCTGAATGCTCTCCCTCTTTCTTCCTTCTCTTTAGATTTCCCCCACCACCAGAACCACAACACACCAGGGAAGAATGCAGGGATTCACGTCTTCTGGCCTGAATTGTTGTTGTGCTTGCAGAGTTCTTCCCTCCCCAAACTGAGCAACGCATTTCAGAAAACTACAGGAGGTCTTTTATAGTAACAAATTACTTGTAAAATAGTAATGCATTTTACTGCCCATTCAGTTTTATCTTAAGTATTTAATCTCACTGGCTTTTGCTTGCTAGAGTTTTTCTAAAGTTGCATTTCTTCACTGCATAATAATCCATTTGCGAAGTTATTTGTATGATTTGCTGTTAATTAGGCTTGCCAATCTATTAAAGCTTTCCTCCCCACTGGACAATTAATTATTGTGCTGATTAATCAGTTAATTGATTATTGAATTAGGTAGACTAAGGATAATGGCGGATCAATATAAAATAATTAAGTCTGTGATCCTATGCTCCCTTACCAAGAAGTAAACCACATTGAACTCAATAGAATTTATTTCTGCATATGACATGTACACAGCTGCATTCTTAGTGACTGTCCTCCTCATTTAAATAATATCCTTCCTATTTGCAACTCAGGGCAGAACACAGATATTTATTGCATTTTATCTTCACAACAACCCTGTGGGGAGGGGGGCAAACCTAAGAGAAAGTAACTTGCACAAGTCCAATAAGCGAATAGCAACAATTTGAATTCAGCCCAACACTTTATGCACAATAGTACACCGAGTCCTAACACTGGAATTTAAAAATATATAAAATGGACATTGCTTTTTTAAAAAAGTAACTGTATTGGTCTGTTGGACTAAACAATCATCATTATCATCATCATCATGAGAAACCCCAGCAAACCCAGCAGGGCTTGCTTCTGAGTAAACCTGCATAGGTCTGGGAATGCTAACCTGATGTAGCCCTAGTGAAGAATGAAGCAGGACTGTCTCTCTTCCAGATTAGTTAATGCAGGGCACTTTTGTCTCTAGCACCAGCCTTCATTAACTCTGGTTCCGCCCACCACCAGGATGCGGCCCTGATAGATTACTCCTAAGGGATTGTGGCACTCAGTAGAAAAAGGTTGTCCATCACAAATCTGAGATTACTCTCAGATGTGCTATCCAGTAACACCTGCCTTGTGAGCTTCTCAGAGAAATCTGGTTGGACACAAAATACCTAACAAGAGAGAGCTTAGTCTTTGCCAGCTCTCTGGCTATTGTGCTTCCCACAGCCCTGGGGCCACATCCACAGTATATGTTTAAAGCACTATGGTATCACTGTAAACAGCTGTGGCTTCCTCCAAAGGATTCTGGGAGCTGTGGTTGCTTAAGGGTGTCGAGAGTTCTAAGGCGACTATTTTCATTTCCCTCACAGAGCTGCCATTAATAATATAATAATAATTTTATTATTTATACCCCGCCCATCTTGCTGGGTTTCCCCAGCCACTCTGGGTGGCTTATAACACATCTAAAAACATAATACTGAGGAGGCCCTCTGCCTGGTTCCCTGTAATTTCACTTCTCTCAGTGAGGGAACCAGCAGAAGACCCTCAGAGGAGGACCTCAGCATCTGGGCTGAGCAATGGGGGTGGAGACGCTCCTTCAGGTACACTGGGCCAAGGCCGTTTATGGCTTTAAAGGTCACCACCAACACTTTGAATTGTGCTCGGAAATGTACCGGAAGCCAGTGAGGATCCTTTAGGTGTTTTATGGTCTCGGTGGCCACTTCCAGTCACCAGTCTAGCTGCTGCATTCTGGATTAGTTGTAGTTTCTGAGTCACCTTCAAAGGTAGCCCCACGTAGAGCACATTGCAGTAGTCCAAGAAGGAGATAACCAAAGCATGTATCACTCTGGCAGATAGGGTCTCAGCCTGCATACCAGATGGAGCTGGTAGACAGCTGCCCTGGACACAGATTTGACCTATGCCTCCATGGACAGCTGTGAGTCCAAAATGATTCCCAGGCTGTGCACCTGGTCCTTCAGGAGCACAGTTGCCCCATTGAGGACCAGGGAGTCCCCCACATCCACCCTCCCCCTGTTGTCCCCGCCCCCAAGAACAGTACTTCTGTCTTGTCAGGATTCAACCTGTTAACTGCCATCTATCCACCAACTGCCTCCGTTCCCAGAGTGGTTTAACTATTGACAGGGAACTCTGAGGACTGTAGCTCTGTGAGGGGAACAAGGGTTTCCTAACAACCCTTAAACCTTTAACAAGCTACGGCTCCCAGAATTCTTTTGGGGAAGGTATAGCTGTTTTAAGTGGCATTATAGCGTTTTGCATGTCTGGTATGAATATGGCTTAGCTGAACTCTTCTATTAGAATGGATGGGGCTGCTAACTTTGACCGCATTTTGCCCCATGATTTTATTGTGTATTTGATTATTTTAGTTGTTAACTTGGGCCACTTGCGGACCATAAATCTAAAGCACAAGACTTCTCCCTAAAATCCTTGAAATGGTAGCTGAGGGGTGCCGGGAACTGTAGCACTGCAAAGGATAAACTACGGTTTTTAGGATTCTTTGGGAGAAGCAACAAGATTAAAATGTATGCTGTGTGTGCAGCCTTAGTCTTCTCTAGATATATGCAGGGCAAAACTAATCACCACTTCTCCTGTGAATTGCATATTATCAAAATGGGGAGAAAAAGGAATGGTGTTATGTATTAAAGAAAGAGGAGAGATTAAAAGTACGTTACAACATGCTATATTGTTTATCTAATGCTCTCAGTCCCTGTGTAATCTTATTACTGCAACCTTGATCATATCTCCATCACTCCCATTCTTTGATTTGCAACCCTGATACATTTGTGCCTTAAACGATAATGCTCACTTATTGCCTTAGTCCAGGGACCTTATCTTTTATTCATGCTTTATACATCTTTTAAATAACACAATTTGTTTGCCAAGCCCCAGACCGGCTCGGGTAGTTTATACATAAAAGTGTTTTGAGACCAAAAGTGCAAAGCCTTGTTCTTTCCATTCACAAGGTCATATTTATAGAAGGTTCCCAGAAGTGTCGGCAAAGGATGTGAGCATCTGCTGAGACCGGGAGTTAAATCTGGAAAAAGCCACAGAATTCTGCAAGGCAGCAGAACGAGCACAATCGCAAATGCGGGCCTTCAGCTATGAGAGTGAACTAATGCAGGAGGTTGTTATACAGTAAGCTGAAAAGGAGCAGTGGAGGAGGCAAAGGGACTTGGCCTTTGCATTTCCTTTAAGGAGGAACTGAAACTATGCTGTTGCTCCTAGCAATAAGGCTCCCTTCAGCAGATGCACAAGATAGCACATTCTGGCATCTGCCTTTGACCAGGGGACCAAAGGCCATTGGAGCAGCACCTCCTCCCTCAGTGGCAGCAGAGAGGGGCCAGTAAGCATGTTGCATGCACTTGCAAGCGCGTTGCAGCGGAGGACTGCCTCCTGTGTGCACAAGGGTTCTGCTTCACGAGGGTTACGCCACAAGTGCAAGCACTGGCTGCAAGCGCTGACTCATCCTCCTCCCCGAGCTCGGAGGCAGCGCTGGAGGGAGGAAATGGGACACCCCAGGTTCAAAGCAGAAGCCAGGGTGGCTCCTGTAATTCAGGGATGTTCCAGAAAAAAATGGGACACTTGAAGGGTATGTTATCAGTACACACACTATGTGCAGAATCAGGGCCCCTTGAAGCCAAAGGGCCTCCAAATCAGTGGTGTAGCATGGGCTGCCAGTGCCTGAGGCTGCACAGAGGTGGGGGTGGGAGGGAGGGAAATGGATGGAGTACGCAGGTGCATCTAACTGCTTAAGGGTGTCTGCATCACTCAGGAGATTGCAGGTGCAGAGATAAGAAAATAAGAGATGTTCCATTGCATGGAGAGGTCAGTTCCTGGTTTGCATGAAGAAGCAATTTTCAGTGGAGCCCAGCGACGGAAGTGTACAGCTGTATTGAGGCCGGACTGGGTGTTGAAATTTTTTGCCCCTAACAAGTTTGCACCCAGGGCAGCTGCCCCTGTGGCTCCCCACTGTCCCAAATTATTAGTACACATTGTTAACCGAAGTGAGACTACAATGAATAGCCACTTTTCTCACTGTCACTGACTATTCTAACTGCAGCTTCTGGATCAAGTGGAAGGGAAGCCCCATGTAAAGCAAATTGCAGCCATCCAATTTTGAAGTAGCCAAATGCATGAACTACGGCGACCCAGCTCTTCTGGTCTTGGACCGATCAGAGTGGTTTTACTAAAGGCTCCAGGATAAAAATATATTTAAGCACCCTGTCCTCCTTTTCCCACTGCAGTCAAAGCTGTATTCTTTGTGGGGCACTAATTCTGTCCCTCAAAACTGGGGAGACCCATGTGCTGCATCTTAAATCAGAGGACATTCCAATTATTTGGGAGCTTTGTTATGGCTCATTAATTTGTAATTAAATCAAGTGAACTATTTATACATTATTATTCCTTGTGGAAATGTTCGATTAGGAACATTCCAGAAGGCCCTGTTTCTAATCCTGCTACCTTTAAACATACTATAAACTTTATTTCAATCGTGTGCCCATCCCAGGGGTTTATTACTTATGGGAGAGTTGCCAGAGAAGGGTTTTTTTAATCCAGAAAGCACAGAGGAGATCTGAATGGGGCCAGGGATAGCTGCTCTTCAGTGAAGGCACTTTAGTGTGACTACTCCTGAGTTTAGAAAGCTCCTTGTGGAAGGTGGCATGGGTAGATTTCTGTTCAGGAACGACAGTAAATGTCCTACTGCCAGGGCCGTCCATCACCTGAGGCAATGTGCCCTCCCCTTGCTCACAACCACCCTACTTCAGCGGCCAGCAGAATACCCTCCTCACCAAACTTGACAAGTGCCAGGACATCCCTCAAGGTGTTGCTGCTTACCTTCTCCAGGGAAGATGAGTGGCAATGTCATGTGCCAGAATGCCTCCCTCTTCCCTGTGGCGGGGGGCTGGGGCAGGCATTCCAGCAGCAGCAGAAGCTGTAGGGCAGGTACAGCTCTTGTGCTTCTGCTGCCTGAAGTGGGTGCTTCACCCTGCCTCATCGGTGGACTGGCTCTGCCCACTGCATTGATGTAGAAGTTGGGGTAGAAGAGTTTGGATTTGATATCCCACTTTATCACTACCTGAAGGAGTCTCAAAGTGGCTAACAATCTTCTTTCCCTTCCTCCCCTACGACAAACACTCTGTGAGGTGAGTGGGGCTGAGAGACTTCAGAGAAGTGTGACTAGCCCAAGGTCACCCAGCAGCTGCATGTGGAGGAGCGGAGACGCGAACCCAGTTCCCCAGATTACGAGTCTACCGCTCTTAACCACTACACCACACTGGCCCAGGTGCCACTTCTTTTGTGGGGTTTGATAGTTATGGGTTGGTGGTTTATCCATCCGCTTTTGCCACTGGGGTTGTAAAGAAAGCAAAAGGCATAAGAGTTCTGGCCCAGAGGATTGCTTTGTGACCTCAGGTCTCTGGCTGGACCCTCGTGAACGACAAAGCTCTAGTCTGTTTAATCTAATTTGGAACCACACCTTCTGGAATGGCCTCTATCAGCAATCATTGCACCTGGCTACAGTGAGACAGAGAGGTTCCCTCTACCAGTCCAGCTGCTTAGCTCCTCCCCTCAATTATCAGTCATTCCACCCAGGTGTAGCAGAAGGAGATGAGTGACAGCGAGGCCCCTTCCATCAGGCCAGCATGGGCAAAACACCAGTTGACCCCTCTTTTCCTAGATGTGTCTCCATCAGCAGTCATGCCACCCAGTTGAGTGAGGGCTGAGACAGCGAAGCCCCTTCAGTCTGCCTGGGTGACACCCTTGGCTACTGGGCTGTCCCCTTCACAGAACAAACTATATCAGCAGTGGCCATGCTTATTATTTCCACCTTTCCTCACTGTCCTTTCCCTCTTTGGTCTCTTTTCCGATAAATTGGAAACCGTTGTTGGAAGTTGTGAACTGCCTTGAGTGCACCGGCAGAATATAAGTGGAGCAAGTAAATAAATAATAAAGAATCTTGATCCTCTGCCCAATCCTGGTCCTGATCCTGGCAGAAGTTCAGAAGAACAGCCAGGAAGACAGGACCCTTTAATTTATACCATATGTTTTACCATCCCTCCCTATTGCATCCCATATGGGCAGGTGGGCAAGATGGACCTTTATTCTGACCCCACAGGGCTATTTGTATATTAATTGCCTCTTTGCAGATCTCCACCATGGCTTGACCTTCAGAAAGACACCTCTAGCCTAATTATATAATGTTGTTGAATGCCTGCAGCTGGCGAGGTCTTCAGCGGGATTTGTGGGTGTTCAGCACTTCAGAAACGTTAAGGCTGTAATTAATCTCTCAGTGCCTCAGTTTCCATTTTTGCGGGTATGTGGCAAGGTGAGCATTCATTAAGGGTTGCAGAGGGCATTGCGAGCCTTGATAGAAACTGCTAATGTGTGCAAGTAGAAGGGAATATTATAATTCACGTAAATAGATAGACAACGCACTCTCAGCATTTTGGGGGCCAATTTTCATTTGCAAACCAAATGGTACGGAGGAGGTTTGGTGAGAAAACTGTAACTGTCTGAAGAAGATTCATGCCCTCTGATGAGACCTACTCTCTGCGCTGATGTGGCTTTTAAAATATGTGGTGCAGCTGCAAGATTGAACATAGATGGTATTATAATGTTTACGGGTTGTAGCTCAGTAGTAGAGTACCTTCTTTGCATGCAGAAAATCACAGGTTCAGTCCCTTGCATCTCCATATATGGGTAGGAGAGACCCTTGTCTGAAAAGAACTGCACCCAGTCCTTTAAGGCACTTATGAGCTAGATAAACCAATGGTCTGTCTCAAGATAGATCTCACCAAGTGGAAATGGTGCATGGCATGGGACCTTAACACTCAGGAATGTGCATGTTCATGCTCGAGAATGTGCATGGATGCACACTATTATTCAGTTTATTATTTAATTCATTAATTTCAAGAGGTACCTCTAAGCAGTTTACATATCTAAATGAAAAATAATATGTACACACACACATGCACATTCCACATATAAAACAAAACAATGCTTTTCCTCTTCCTCTAACTACATTTTGAGAAACACAATTAAGCAACAAAAATATCTCAAAGCAATGTACATCAATAAGAGCCACAAAATCAAACTGTACACAAAATGTCAAGATACAATATCAAAAGGGAACATAATTACAATATATATACATATATCACCTGGAAAAATCTCACAAATAATACAAAAACACACACCTATAATAGCACGATCACCAAAACCATTCACACACACACTCCTCAAAACTAATCTGAACACACAACCCCCACTTACCGTATGACTCAACAGTCTCCTTACAGAGACAAAATCCATCTGCTTCCCATCTTGCTCGAGTCAAAGTAAGGAAACCTGAAACCTGAAAGAGGACAAAGGCCAAGCCCTACCATTAGGCGAAGTGAGGCAGCAGCCCCAGGCAGCAGTTGCTGAGATGTTTGACAGAAAAGCAGCAGCAGCTCGCCGAGTTGTCTCTCTTGATCCCTGTGTGCCAAAAAAAGCCTGTTGTGCACCTCCTAAGCTAGCCTGTTGCCCTCAGGGTGCTAACATGTCACCAGTGTGCAAATTAGATTTCCCTTGCAGTCTGGCTGGGTTCTATATGTAGAATGGAGATGTGAGAGAAGCATCTTTTCCTTTGTCTCAGGCAGCAAAATATATTGGTCTGACTCTGATAGACAACTCTACCAACTGCACAATAACCCCCCTTCCAAAGCAAATACAGGGCCAAAGTCCCCAAAAACCAGATACTCTCCTTAGTAACTCTAGGGACAATTGGAACACGTTTGATCTTGGCTGTGACTTGAGAAACTAACACCTTATTAACTATCATATCTTGATGGCTTGATATCTTAAATGGCATGCACAATTTTCACTTTGCACTGCTGGGATTTGTACATTGCTAGAAATTCATTAAAGCTAAATGGCAGCAAGAGAGAGTGCAGTCCCAGACGGCGCCTTAAATACAGCAGGAAGGCCAGCCTTGCCAGTGGGATGTCACTGCCTTATATGATGCTACAGGAGAAGGGTAGGGAAGGCTGTCTGACAATGGCTCCCTATCTTACAGAGTGTGACAAACCCACCTTAGGCCTTAGGCAGGGTAGAGACCCTGTCATCAGAGCTGTGCAGTTAATAGCAGTGGAGGCTGGTGTGTTAGGTAGAATCGGACATCCGCCTCCCCAATTTCAATCTGCCCCCACCTATCTGCCTTCTTACTTACAACCAGTCCAATAGCAATACCTGTCAGCTTCCTCTTCCTTAGTCTCAGAGTTGCCCTTGCAGAAGTCAGAAGGGAGGAGGAGGAGGAGGAGGACAAAACTAGAATTAGTTGCCTCAGCCTGCCATTGGCTCAGGCTCCACTTACTGTTTGGGCTCCCTGAATTCCACCCCACAAAACAATATGTGAACATAGCCACCTTTCAGTAGCATTAGAGTACTACCTCCTGTCAAAAGCTTAAGCCCTGCCCTCTTATACGCCCTTTCCCTGATAGTTACCCACATCACTTCATTTATTGGGAGCACACAGAGCAAGATCTTCAAAGAGGTTTTAGGTAGATACATATTGGAGAAGACAAGCTTTCAGACAGATTAACAGTGGAGACTAGGTTAAGCATGAAGGCTTCATAGGAGTTGGTTTCGAAAGGTTGCTTATCATATAAAAGGGGGTTGTAATCTAGGTACAACAACAGTATGTGTTATATTGGTGTGCACATTATTTTATTGTGATTTGTATCCTGCCTTTCTGGAAAATTAAGCCTCCTGAGAAATACAGTAACATGAAAATAACTGAACAAAACCTAAGTCATTAGCATTCTTCGTACAAGGTAGCAGGTAGTAGATGACCTTGGTCCACATAGTTAGGGGCTTCAAAACCTCATCCTATTGATCCATGATGATCTGAAGAAGAAGAAGAAGAAGAAGAAGAAGAAGAAGAAGAAGAGTAGTAGTAGTAGTAGTAGTAGTAGTTTGGATTTGATATCCCACTTTATCACTACCTGAAGGAGTCTCAAAGCAGCTAACATTCTCCTTTCCCTTCCTTCCCCACAACAAACACTTTGTGAGGTGAGTGGGACATGTCACCATAGAGGGGCCCATGACCCCATAAAGTCAATCAGGTACTCTGTTTTGACTGAAGTCCAGTTTCCCCCTTCCCTGGTTGGCTGGGGCGGGGTCAAAACCACATCTTATTGGTCCATGAGGGCCTGCTGTCACCATACAGGGCCCCATAAAGCAAAATACCCTGCTTGGCAGTTCAAAACATTGCCCTATATGTCCACATGGCTAGGGGTTTCAAAACTTCATCCTGTTGATCAACAATGGTCTACTTGTCAGTGTAGAAGAATCTCATAACTCTTATCCTTTTTTTGACTCATGCCCAGATTCCCCTTTTCCAGATTGGTTGATGAATTTTCATGAGGACTTTATATATATATATATATATATATATATATATATATATATATATATTGCAAACTGATGTGGAAATATGGAGAACTGAACTTAAGACTGCAAAAATGAGAAACTGAGATTGACAGATGTGCTCACCCCAAAGGGCACTGCTGGGTTTTATATTGTCTCCCAGGCATTTTAACAAGTACATGAGCCTGCAGGAGCAAGTCACCCAGAGGGGTTTTTTGACCCGCTCAAAGCTCATGTGCTCCAAATGAATTTTAAATCAATCAACCAATGACAAAGGATGCCTCCACAACGTGTGACAGCAATAGATCCCTCTCCCCTAATCATAGCCATTCCTGTTCATAAACCATTCCTATTTGCGTGATAACTTGGTACATTCTGGTTATCTATAAAGCAAGATTTAGAAACCGCATTTCTCTCCCTGCTCCAATCCTCTTGACTATTCTGCCATGTATCCCACATTGCTTCTCAGTGCTCTTCCAGTGTGGCAGGAGTCAAAGCCTGCTTGCTGCAACACGCAAGCCTTCTACTCCCAGCAGCCCAGCCGGTGAAGAGGTCAGGCATGAGATCCCAAAACAATAAGCAAAGGAATTGTGAGTCTCAGAGGTATTTGGTTGACTTAGTGTGACGAGTTGCAAATCCCAGGGAAAGGCCCAGGCAGAGAGCTATGATTGCATATAATCTGATTTACAGCCCCAATGGTTCACATGAAAAGGGGGGAGGGAAGCGAGGGAGAGAAGTGTGATTTCGCTTGGGGGGAGAAGCCAACGGGAGATTTATGCCGAATCTTCGGGTCTTCAGCTCAACCTTTTGTGATGAAGAGCTCTAAGAGAGCAGGGAACCATTGACAAACAGCTACAACAGGCATACAGATAATAATGTTCAACGTTGCTTAATTTGATTAAATATCAATATTTCATTTAATCAGATTTTAAAAGAAGGAACTATTTTCTGTCAATGGCACCCTGTAGCTTTGTACTCATTGGCCAGAACACTGGTTGATGGGAGCAAGTTTACATCTCAGAGAATAATTGGCTGAAATACGTTCTTTATTACATATCCAGAAGTAGAAAAGAAAAGAAGAGGCTAAGGACTTAAGATTCTAGCTATCAAAATTCTACTCAAAGCAGACCCACAGAAATAAATGGACATAAGTTAGACATGCTTATTAAGTTCAGTGGGTCCACTCTAAGTAGGATTCATGTTACATACAACCCTTAATTATTATAATGAAAATATATCCCCGAGGAGCTGTCCACCTGATATTCATGAGATATCACAACAAATTCAGGTGACAAGCCTCTTTGAAGGACCACTCCCATGTGCCTGCAAAGAGGCTCACTCAATAATTAAGAGGGGATTTGCAATGAAACCCCTGCTAAAATAGTTTCCCCTCTTCATTTTACAAGGGTTTCAATGCAAATCCCTTCATGATCCTAGACCAATCAATGTATGCTGCTGGGTGCTGTGAGCACACATTACTCCAGAAGAGGAACAAGTGGGAACTTACTTTAAGCTCTCAATTGTTCCTTTGAAACCATATTGGTGCCTGCCCCACACCTGATGTTCCAGAGGATATCAGGCGTAGGGAGGATGGGCATGATTTTCCAGGAATGTCCTGGTGGGCCAAACTGAGACCCCTGGTGGACCAAAGTTGGCCCACAACTTGCATTAGACTGATTCCACCCATCCATGATGCCCATGGGATCATGGACATGAATAAGTCTAAGTGTAGTTGAGACTTGCTTGAGCAACAAGATTGTCATGAGCTATGGTTGTTCTTGTCAAATATATTTTGGCAAAACGATTTAACAAAACCAGATCTGCACTCCACATATTCTTCATTCTGTTCTCTTTCATGCAATATTACTGGAATAAAGAAGTTCAGTGCTGCCCCCTTATTGCCTGATACTCACAGCAAACAGTAGTAACAAGAGGGAGGGAAAGAAAAAGAGGGAGGGAGGCAGGAAGGGAGGGAGGGAGGGGACAGTATTTTTATTGGACCAACGTCAGTGTTCATATTAGAGAAATACTTGTGAAAAGGGACATGGATTCAGCAATATGTTCTCCTTGTGGTCATCAATACATCCTATCAAATATGACAATATCTGTCCATGGAAACAATAATGAGGATTGAAATTGCAGTGGACCTATCAGCAATGCATTCCAGGGACCAACAAAATACTATTAAGTATGGAACGCTTCATGAATTTGCATGTCATCCTTGCGCAGGGGCCATGCTAATCTTCTCCAATTTTAGTATATGAGCTGTTGAAGCGAGTAGGCGCAGACCATCTCCTGATTCAATCTAGTTTGTTAAGAAAATTCCCAAACCTGGATCCACGGGTGACTTTGGGTCATTTCTCTAAGGTAGTCTATTTTAAAGTTTTTATGTGTTTATATGCATATCACAATTTTAAACTTAAAATCCATTGTTGTATATTGTTTTAAATGTTTGTTTTGCTACTGGGATTGTAGTTCCATTTGTGTTTCTCATGCTGGTCTGTGACTGTAATAAATTTCATGTACTATTAAGTATGAAACTCAGCAACTCTCAGAAAAGCACACTTTCATGGGAGCCAATGACTGCATTTGGATGTCATGTTAACCCATGGTTTATCATGACAGGAACAAACCAGCTCCTGACTGGGCTTACACAGTTGCCCCCAGCCCTCTGATCCTTCACTTCTGTTTTTGATTAACCAGCTTGTTGTGTTATCTGAATATGACAAACTGTTAAATCCTAACCATCTTCACCATGATTAACCATGAAACTATGTTTTATGAAGCTGGCTTGTTTCAAAAAGCTGTGATTCAGCATTTAGAGTTCAGAATACATTGTTGTTAATCAAAACAAGGGACAAAATCTTCAGATCTCCTGCTCACGGCCATGCCAGAGGAGTTTATCATGACTGTAGCTCGCAAAGGCAGCCAGAGTTTATTATGCATCCTACAGTGCAACTGTGACAAAAATGCACAGAAACATCTGGAGCCTTCACCAAAAGTGAGCAGTTTTTCAAGAAATGACAGTGTAGATGGAACCAGAGAGAATTCTAACAGGAAGATGGATTTTCCATGCAAATAGCCTACTTGGAACCTGAGAAATGTATTTGCAAGTAGAATTCTTCTTTGCATGCCAACAGAAATTACCGCTGAAGTCACAAAGACCTCTGAGGTTCCAGCCAGACTCCAAATTCTTAACTGCTTTTAATCAGGAGAGGCAAAGTGGGGCATAACCCTGCCAAGATTCTGAATTTCCCCAAATTTCCAAAGCCATATTCCCTTCTTTCTCCTGTCCCTCACAATTATATCAATACATTTCCAATCACTAGGAGGCTTCTGTCCACCTTTTCTGCCTAGCCAGTCATAAAAACCACTGGCAGTAAATTCCCACTCCCGTTTCCAAGGGGAGGAAGCAAACAAACAAACAAACAAACAAAGCAACTATCTCATATATCGAAGGCTACTGAGGACGGATGGGAAGATTCTTCTCCTTTTCTCCCACTGTGTTCTCTCTCAGAAGCCACACTTCACCATGAACATAAGCTGGGAGAGAAGCAGCCAGGGAGGGCAGAATTCTGCTGGCCCATCACAGGTCACCATGCGGCTGTTTGCTCTTAGCATTTTCACACATCATTTTCACAGCAGCTTGTGTGTGTGCATGTGTCAGGGGGAAAGCCCGCCCATGTGGCAAGGTGAGGCGCACCCCCCGAGTGTTGGAAGCTCACAGGTGGTACCCACACAGGCCTTCCACCTGTCCTGCTGCCTCCAGAGAAGCGGAGCTGACAGCAGCACTGGTTTCTGGCAAGATCTCACCAAAAGCTGGTGCCACTGGTACTTCACAGGTGCCACCCGTGACACAGGTAAGGAGGGGGCAGGACAGGGCAGCGCCAGTGCAGCATGTTCCACTTTTGCCTCAAGCGGCAAAATGGGACACATCACCTCAGTGTGTGTATGGAGGCTTTTGCTTGTGTTTTCTATGTGGGAGAAGACCTGTGTCCCCCTGTGGGAGCGTTAGGTTCTTGCCTTACCTTTTTAAAATCCTTTTTAAAAAAGGGGAAAAAAAACGTTTATTTTGTGAGAAACCAAGGTGTCAACTCCACAGTCATTCCCACCAAGCTTACTCAGCAGAGGTCAGGAGGAAAAAAAATCCCTTCTTGGTACTCGAAGGCCTTTGTTTTTTTTAAAAAAAGTGGGGGCCCCTCATGCAGCAAAGGTTGCAATCTTGATCTCAATGGGGATGGCATTTTAAAGGAGTTCATTAAATAAAAAAATAAAAAATCCCACATGTTTTAACCCAATTTGCTAAATGTTTTCTGGCCAAACCAGTTTCTTCTTCCTTCCTTCCTTCCTTCCTTCCTTCCTTCCTTCCTTCCTTCCTTCCTTCCTTCCTTCCTT
>JAXCMG010000037.1:713261-740139 GCA_034642415.1 Podarcis siculus
ATTATTATTATTATTATTATTATTATTATTATTATTATTATTATTATTATTATTTTAATGCCTAATCCATAATTGCTCATTAATTGTTTCTGAATCAGTGGTGAGCTGCCATTTGTGCTCGCAAACAAATAAAAACCACAGTAAGGAATAGTTTGCAACACCTGTACGACTGCAATGTTTATAATTCTTACCCTGTATTCTACGACTATTTAATGTTTATGCAATGCCAATGATTTAGTAGGCAAGTACACAACCTGAAGTGACCACCATCCTTTCTTTCTATAGGGAATACAGCCAAGTCACCTGATTCTCTGAGCTGCTCACACTGAGTCATTATCATCATTTATTATTTATTATTCATACCCCACCCATCTGGCTGGGTTTCCCCAGCCATTATGGGCATCTTCCAACAAAATATTAAAATACAATAATTAATCAAATATTAAAAGCTTCCCTAAACAGGGCTGCCTTCAGATGTCTTCTAAAAGTCTGATAGATCAAAGAGAATTAATAGGATCACACTCTTGCATCCAGAGGTGCCAGCTTACAAGGGCGATTAGGGGGACAGGGACGACGACATCATGCACATGACATGACATCGTGAATGTGATGTCCCCATGTCGCACACCTGAAGCCAGACTGAAAGGGAGTGATAATGAGTAACCTTGAGGAGAGGAGAAAAATGCAAAGATGAAGTGAAGCGGTGACTTTGTTAGAATTCCTGCTCCATGATTGCAGTCATGAGATTGTTGTTTTTCACATGATGGTATATGTTTTGACTCCACAGAGTGGGAAGTGACAGAGACAGGATGTTTGTGTTACTGTGTTCCGTGAAGTGGGACTCTTGTCCTTTGTTCTTTTTCTCTTTGCTGTCTGATGCTAGAGAGAGAGGGAGCCATGTTGCAGTGCTCCGTGTGTGTTTATATGTAAATAAAGTAGATTAGCCAAAATGCTGAGTTGCTGAGGTCTGTTACGCATGGTGCGCAAACTCTGCAGATCCCTAAGTGTGCTGGTGTCGGTTGGCATCGGTCACTGTGATGTTTGGGCTGAAGAAAATGTATGAAGCTCCCGAACGATTGACCAGGAGGGAGGGAACATGCCAGTCGGTTCTACTCGAGTGTAGGCTGAACTCCTGACAGACTTAGCTTCTTCATGTGAGCACAGGACCCAGAAATAAAACTGGCCCAAGAGAGACTTCCTAACACATTGATTCTGCTTTGTAAACAAGACCATTTAATTTGGGACTCTAAAAGCCAGGAAGAAATCTGGATACAAATCTTGCAAGCCTACCTATGCTAGAATGGTTCATTTGGACTATGTCATCCCACTACAAATCAGAGATGAACACGGGTGGCTAGACATGCTAGACATGCAATCCCTATCCACATTTACTTGCCAGTAAATCCCATTGAGTTCAATGGAGCCTATACCCATTAAGCTTACATATGACTGTAGCTTACATATGACTGTAGTTAACGTGACACATTCAAAATCCTGTGTCTGAAAATGCTTAATTAATCATGCCAAACTGAGCAAACATGCAGTGAGTTCTACACGGCAGCATTCACCAGCTTCATTCTTGCCAACCACTCTGAAATCTTGTGTGTCACAACTCCTAATAGATGTGCATCACCTTTTTTTTTTAAGGTGATTTATTACCTGAAGCAGCCGGCAGGGTTAAGACAAAATAAATTGCACCCTTCATAGTCGTTTGAGCCACCAACCACTTGAACAAGATTCCATTGGGAACATATTTGATACAATATTAATAGCATCTTTCGCTGCCCTGCAATTACTGCCTGATTGAACAGAAGAGTGTCCTTAGGAAGCATTGGACCCCTACTGTTCATTAAGACAAGCTTAAAAGAGGATGATAAATGTTGGTGCTTTGCTTGGTGTATACATTTTTCCTGAGACTCTCCTACTGAAAGGGCTTTACATAGATCAGAGGTGGCCAACCGTTGCCCCATGGCTAATTCAGGGTCCAGGAAGCAATTTTATTCAGCCCCCTGCAGCTCAGCCAATTATAAATCATGGTGCCGTAAAACATTTTGTGCCAAAGGAAGAAAAACAATGACTTCACATTTGGAGCTTTTGATTCAGATTTATACAATGGTGCAGAGTAATGATTTGAAGACTAGAGCCAAAATGAGGTACCCATTTCCCCCCTACTATAAGAGAAGTAAAGGGAGTTATCCAGTGACTACTGGCCTCTTTCAAATATTTCTCTAAGTTTGCCAATGATAGTTGTGATGAATTGTCAAAAATTTGTAAAATAAGAAACCCACAAAACACACACACACAAGAGGATGGATACCTGCAGAAAGAGAATGCTTGTTTACACTTTCAGATTGAACTTTCCCCCGCTCTAGTCCTGATTTCCCTGGGTGTGAGCTCATACGGGAATATATAATGTATGGACTGGCAGACAGAGTCATCGGGCCGGAAGTAAGAAGGCATCATTTTCCATTTTGTACTGTATTAATTGTGTGCAACACTGCTTCCATTCTGCTGCAGTTTGCCTTCAGCCCAAAACTCTGCCACTCACCTTGCTGTCCACCGTAATGAAATCATGACAATAGTGAGAGGAATTCAATGTACCACTACAGCAATCATTCCATTACTGTGAGCTTTTCAGTTTGCCGGATGGAACAACACCCCTTCCTTGTTCTGTTCTGGGGGTTCCTGGACCCTCCCTGAGCCAATTTCAGTGGGCACAGGAGATGCACGCAAGGAGGAGGGAGGGGAAGCCCCATTGTGCTAGCATACAACCTTATCTGGACTTCTGCTAGTGGGAGTAGTTGAATCGGGCCCTACATTAATTAATTATGTAAATTAACTAAGTAAATTAACCAAATTCAAGTGTCATTATGCATACCACTCTGTTCATTCCAATGCAAAGGAAATGCAATGCAAATGGTGGGTGAAAATTGTAATCAATTACATATTATTATTATTATTATTATTATTATTATTATTATCATTTGCAAACTGAGTACAAGTCATATTCCCTGAATTGATTTCCATTCTGAAAATGGGATGAATAAGCAAACATTGGCGATTCCCACTCCTGCTTCTCCAACATCCTTGGGCCACATTCATACCATACATTGAAAGCTCCATGGTTCCACTTCCCTCAAAGAATTCTGGGAGCTGAAGTTTGTTAAAGGTGACAAGAGTTTCTAGGAGACCCTTATTCCACAGAGCTACAATTCCCTGAGTTCCCTGTGAAGAGGGATTGCCTGCTAAACCACTCTGGGAAATGTAACTCTGGGAGGTGAACAGGCGTCTCAGCACCCTTAACAAACTACAGCTCCGAACGATGACTACTTAAAGTCACACCATATTTCTGAACGTGACTCTAGTCACCAGCAATTTCTTTGCTTGCAGAGCTAGTTTGCATACCTGCTAGTGACCATCACACACTTCAGAAGCTTGTATAAGCAGTGGTGGGCTTGCAGCTGTAATATGCTCATGCTGGGCCACCATTTATGTGGCCTGGGGGCTGCCTACTTGGCTGCCATCATTTCTGCCCTCACAGCAACGCTTTCCCAAGGTATTGTTTAGATTTTATGAAGAACAGCAGCATGAAGGTGCTGCAAAACACAGCCTCACATGGCTGTTCCAGTTCACACTCTCAGCACCTCTATGCTTGTCCAGACATCTAGCCGCTGCTCCACAAGCTCTTGAGGTGTTTTCCCTGAAGGACTGCTGGGAAGTCTGAAGCTGTTTCCACTGGCTGGAAAAATATCTTCCTGTATGTGTGTGTTGTGCTGCTGTGTTAGGCCTTGTCTATTCTTTATCCTCGCAGGAGCAGGTGAAAAGGATTCTCCTCTGGCGAGAGAAAATAAAACGGTTCAAAAAGCCAGCCCTCTTTTGCCGTCTTTACTTTTCCAAAGGAGGATTCTTAGAAGCACGGGTGTCTGTCATGTCGGCTGAGAGAGAAAAAGCAAAAGAACAAAGTGGTGATTATTTCTTTTGAGTGCTTTTGAAGATTCCTCGGCTACCAACACACAGGCTTCCTTTTGTGCGTGTGTGAGCACACCCACACACCCACACCTGCTTATTTATCCTGAGTTTGTTTTACAGAAATGAACTATCATTAACAGGCCCTTTCTTAATTTCCCTCCTTCATTTTTGACACACGTTTAAGGCTCCCAAACAGATCTGGCTCCATCTCACTTTCAAGGCAGCCAATTATTAAAACCCATATTCTGCATCACGGAAGTTCATGTGCTGGAATAAGTTATTTGGGTTGAAGGAATTGATCGCATTCAGGGGGCGAGACTCCTGCATTTCTCTCTCCTCATTCTTTACTGTTCCATATTTGACAGTGGGTAATGATTCATAATAAGCAAAGCACTAATGAGCCTGACAGAAGCAGATTAATTTGATAATGTTATCTGCTTGCGTTATGATAAGTGTTGATATACGAAATGCAATGGCTATGGGGAGCATCAGATGCTGCTGCCTCACCCTGAATCAAGGGCCATTTGGTCCATCTCATCTGGTTTTGCCCAGGCTGACTTGGGGGTGGCACTTAACCCTGCCGCATATTGTGTTCCTTTATTTATTCCTTCATTTTTACTAGAGACAGAGATTCTTGAGGAATGCATTCCTTGCAAATTGTGATATTAATGAACTTAATCTGTTCTACCTAGACTAGTGCATAGATCAGAATGTGTGTGTGTTTCTTTTCATGCATCCATAGCAGTGACCAGAGGAGGAATGACCACTGGGAGGAGCTCAGAGCGAAGAAACGCCATGGTGCATCTGCAGCAGCACAACTGGACGCCTTCATCTGCTCCAGCTGCAACAAAACATGTCTCTCTTGCTTTGGTCTCTACAGCCACAAGCAGACGCTGTAGCCTTCCAACAGGTGCAGTCCTTTACTGTCTCCTAAGACAGATGGGTGCAAAATCCATAGCTCTAACTATAGCTACCTGTGACTAACAAAACAGAGTTTTCACTTATGTGGCAAAACATTTCCGCTTCCGCTTCCATCAGCTGCTCTGATAAAAATGAAATAATGAGCATTCACACTTTATAATGTGGGTGCCCTTTGCGGGATCGCGTGCGGCGCTGCAGTTCCCAGGGAACTTACTAATAGAAAGGGGGCTGGCTTGCTTCTCAGTGTTATTATTTGGAGGTTCACGCCCAGCCTCAGTAACAGAAGTCCTATCTTCCTTAGAATATCCTGACTTTTAAGTACGAAGGACGGGTACTTGCTTACTCTGCTCCATCACTTTCATCAGCTGCGAGATAAATTTCAGGGTTTTCCTGAAATTGGGCAGGCTTATATATCTCCTATGTGGAAAGGAAAATGAAGTTATATACAGTGGTACGGGTGGCGCTGTGGGTTAAACCACAGAGCCTAGGACTTGCCAATCAGAAGGTCGGCGGTTCGAATCCCCGCGACGGGGTGAGCTCCCGTTGCTCTGTCCCTGCTCCTGCCAACCGAGCAGTTCAAAAGCACATCAAAGTGCAAGTAGATAAATAGGTACCGCTCCAGCGGGAAGGTAAACGGCGTTTCCATGCACTGCTCTGGTTCGCCAGAAGCGGCTTAGTCATGCTGGCCACATGACCCGGAAGCTGTACGCTGCTCCCTTGGCCAATAAAGCGAGATGAGCGCCGCAACCCCAGAGTCAGTCACGACTGGATCTAGCCGTCAGGGGTCCCTTTACCTTTACCTCTGGTTACGAACTTAATTTGTTCCGGAGGTCAGTTCTTAAGCTGAAACTGTTCTTATCCTGAGGCACGCTTTCACTAATGGGGCCTCTGGCGTGTGATTTCCATTTGCTTCCTGGGGCAAAGTTTGCAACCAGGAACAGCTACTTCTGGGTTAGCAGAGCTCATAACCTGAAGTGTTCATAACCAGAAGCGTTCGTAACCAGAGGTACCACTGTAGCTAGACTTTCTGTTATAGTCAATGGGAACAAAACTGAGCTTCAGATTTTACTAATCAGATTTGGGTCCAGATAATGAATCAAATTGGAATGACACAGGGTGGACTTGAAACAGATGGGGCCAGTTCCAAATTCTGTACGTACAAGTCAAATATTATGGTTGTCGCACAGCCCGCTAAACAGGAAGAAAAAGTTAACCTGCAAACAAGAAGACATTAAACAAAGGGAGGGTAGGAGGGTGAATCTCCAGAGCCGACTGCCTGGCTATCATCAACTCCACCCTCTATTTATAAATGGGGCTGGCCCCACCTCCCAGCAAGAAACTTGATTTACTGAATAGATGAGCTGGAGAATGTTAGTGTGAGGCCAAATAGATATTATGCTTTGAGTGAAGCATTGGACATCAATAAACCAATAGATTTGTTTCAGTTACCAATTTGAGCCCGATGCCTTTTATCACTGCCCATGCTTACTCCAGGTCTCACAGAGTTGCTAATGTGCAAATGTGAAACATGATTAAATCACCAAATTAGAAAGCTCTATGTTTTTAATTCCTGGTCTGCTTTGATACTCTTTTCGTATAAGACCACTAATTCATGTTTGATTTTCATACTGAGCCAACAGCTGACAGAGCCTATTTTGACAGAGATGAATAATTAGAATATCCTGTAACAAGAGTGATTAGAGGAATAAATGGACAAGAAAGGGCTAATAGTTTACGATTATTTCCCGAGATCATTATTTTTTTCCCTTGAAGTGTAGCCGAAACATTGTCCTATCTACACACAGTTATAATTGAACCCTGGAAATCACAGGAACCTAAATTGGTAGGCTTTTACAAGTCTCCTAAGAACAAAAAAAATCAGAAGATGGTTTAATTTCTCATATATATGCAGTTCGAAAAAGTGGAATGACACAAGTGCAAAATGCCCTTCTGAAAAATAGACTTGTGCAGAATTGGAGCACCCTCCATCAGCTTGAATGCAACCCATGAGCCATCTATGGCCACCCATCAGGGACCGCACAAATCAGCACAAATCTTTTTTGTATTGTGCATCAGAGCTGCAGCAATAGCCACCTGGCAGCAGTGTTGCTTACCAGGAAGGTTAAGGATGAGGTGGCAGCAAGGTCAGGATTCTGTGGATGCATCTCTCTACATCAGAGGAATAGATCCAATCTACCAAGGAGCAAGAGGATCACACCTTTAATGTACTGCACAGTTGACAGCTTAATACATACCTATTTGCCCAGCCTGAGACTTCAAGCAAATGGTTTCGACTGAAACCAATGAAAATTATTTCCAAGATTGTGCTTAGAATAAGGATGGAGTGTTCCATGAGTACTTAATGATGTATTGTACTCCCTACAGAAATTGTAAACCAAATGACAGTGACCTCCCAGGGCTGACAAAACAAACAAAAATATGAAGTGCTCGCTGCTTTTGTATTGGCAGTAGCTTAAATCCTAGCTGCAGGTATAGATCACTATTGATTTCCTTGAACGGTTAACTATCCTCCTTAGTTATATGAACCAGGCTGGTTCATATATATTTTTTTTTTTTTAATAATATTTATTAAAATTTTCAAAAGTACAAAAAGTATAAATTCACTTTACGGGACTCCCCCCTTCCCCCACCCCTACCATATTCCCCTTTCATATTGTTGGCTCCACAAGTTCCCCATTCTAATTAAAACTTAATTTGTTTTACCCTTAATAAAGAAAAACCCAATGTTCTTTCCCCAGGGCCCACCCCATTTCATTCCACAATTTCCATTTTTTGATAAAAGAAACACCCCAAATAATAGAAATAGAAAAAGTAAGAGATAAAGAATATAGTGAATAATAATAATAATAATAAAAAAACCAATTCAGAAAGAAACAAAGTTGGCAAGCCTTTGGAGTTTTAGTTCTCCCCCCCCCTGTCCCCGGTTTAATTTCCCCCTGACCATCAGCCCCTGGTGTCTGCCTGGAATTCTTAAGGCCATAAATCACAACTTTCCCCCAACTCCTTGCTGGCTTTTTCTTTTTAAAATTAAAAATAAAATTATTAAAAATTAAAATTATTATTATTATTATTATTATTTTAAAACTTTAACTTCAGTTCTTTAATAAAACTGTAATAAAACTCCCTCCATTGTTCTTTCCAGGTTGTAGTCTAATTTCCTCTTGTTCCGCTGCTAAAACGTTGTAATTCAAAAGTTTAGTAGCTCTGCAGGGATGATTGTTATTCAGGGGCAAAAACTTGCGTTCAGTCCCTTCCTTTCTTCAATAGAAAATTCTATTGTCTCCTTTAGATGAACACCCTGAAGACGAGATGTTATTTCCGTTTTGCAGCTTTCCCAGAAGATAACCAGTCCTGTAAAATTCCATTGGTGTTTTTCCACTTTCACAGTCCTTGTAATGTCCCGAAACTCCTCAAGGGGGATTGTTGTAACTTTGTTTCCTCTAGTCCAAAAGTCCGATTGTTATCCATATTCGCCATTTTGTGTCCAAATTTTAACAAGTTGTAACAAATTGTATCAAATTTAACCAGCAAAGTTCTCATAATAAAATCCACTCCACTTTCCGACTTTGACAGCTACTTTGACAGCTGTCAAAATCTCCGACTCCTTTCACCAGGCTCTCTCTTCAATCACCCCGGTTCCCAGGGGGGGGGGGTTACGTTTCCCTTCTCCAATTCCTCCTCCAGCACAGTTCTTGTAGTTCCCCATCGTGGAATTTTTGATTTTTATCAGCAATGCAAGCCTTTTTGGGCCTTGGTTTCCCCGTCCTTGTTTTGGAAGGTTTACAGTAGGGAGGGGACTGACTTCCTTTTTGGATCCCCCCCGCTCGTATCCAATTCGAAAAAAAATTTCTTTTTTTTCTCCTTTTGAACCCGGTTTCCAAATTTACTCACGGGTTGTTGTTAAGAAGTCCGAATTTTCAATGGAAGAAGTCAGCGCTCTCCGCCGGATGGCATGCGGCTTCGCTCGGCAGGGAAAGCAGAGGACTCAAGGCACCACGCTTCTCCCCGGCACCCGATCCGTAGCCTTTAAAAAGGCTCCTTCACGAGTCGGGAGGGCGCTAACGGTGCGAGCCGAGTCTCCATGTCCACGGCCTCCGTGGCCGTGGTTTCTAAGGGTCCCCGCATCGCCGGTGCGGTAGGACCCAGCCCCTGCCGAGCAGACTCCCTCCGGAGCTCGGAGGGAGTCCGCCATTCGGCGATGGCGCCAACCCGGAAGTCCCAGGCTGGTTCATATAAACTTGGCCTGGTGACAAATTTCGTGTGATGGTGGAGTGTGGCAAATCTGTGACATTCTAGACGTTCTTGGATTACAGCTCCCATCAGCCTCAGCCAGCCTGGCCAGTGGTCAGGGATGATGGGAGTTGTAGTCCGGCTACACCTGGAAGGCCAAAGATTCTTCCTCCCTGCCTTAGAGGAGGATGGAAGATAGCATGAACAGAGTCTCTCCACAACTGGACAGCAACAAGTACAACCCAAGCATGATTGCATGAAGTACCAAACCAGTCCTATGACCTGTTTGGTGATGGAAAGAGTCATCCACAGGAGGTCCTGTTGGTGTTGCTGCCTGTGGCTGCTGTCCAGTTGGCCTGGACCTGTGGCAGGGCTTTTTTGGTGGTGGTTCCCCATTTGTGGAATGCTTTCCTGGTTGGGTGCATCCCTCATTATTGGCTTTCAGGAGAACTAGGAAAACATTCCTTTTCACCCAGGCATTTAATGAATGCTATTGACTATGGCCACTTTGAAATTAGCAACAGTGAGGGTATGTGACTGCGTTTTTTGATAATAAATTTTAATCCAATAATTGCCTCATTTTAACAATGCCAAATTATAATACAATTAATAATGCCAATAGTTGAAATGCCAGATTGTCTGTGTTTTACTGCTGTTTGTTGATCAAAATGTTTTGAAATGGTTTTTTGTATTTATTTGATTTTATATTGTATGGTTTAAACTTTTTGAGTCTTATATATGTTTTATATCTGGATTACCAATGTTTTATGGGTGGTTTTCTTTCTCTTTTATGATTTTATTGTCTTAAAGGCTGAATGAATGAACTTTTTGATGTTTGCTACACTGGGCTCCTTTTGGAGAGATAGACAACTAATTAATAAATAAAAATGTGTTGGGCCAGATGTGTTTCAATAGGCTCTGTTTCTTAGAAGAGCAGTTTTTCTCTGCTGTTTTGGCTGTGGTATTATATCGCCCTTCATTTTGAAGGCTCCAGGTCTGCAATGAAAATCAGGCATAAGGGAGTCCAAGAAAGCTTGTTGGTTGCATTTTGTTTACAGGAACACCCTCTCAGTGATTAATGCCTGCACCCTGCGAAAGTAGAGTTTTAAATCTGCCCTTGAAAACTTGGATCACGCAGCACTGCCGTGCATTTCCTAAAGAGCTTAAGAGTTATGTGTTCTGCCAATGTTACTAAATCAATGTCTCCTTTGCTGTCAAAATCAGTTTGCATTTGCTCAATCAAGAGGTGCAGATCTCCAATATTAGGGCAGCACCTGGTGTAGAGGTATGGAGTCAAAATTGAATTGCTGTATAATGGTTGGAAATGGGCAGGCCACGGGAAGCAAGTTAATCCCAAATTCCATCTAAAGGAGCTGATCTGTTTTATCTGCCTTGTGCTCAACATTGTTTAGACTTTGTCTTCTATTGTGAGAAAAATCCCAAAGAGATGCATAGTGAACAGCATGCTTATACCGTCAGGTCCTTATGCAACCCTAGACTTCTGAGGGGCAGTTTATACTACAGGTCAGAGGTACCAGCTTCTCCAGAGGATTGGGGCAGGGGGGGCACACAATGTTGCATGATGTTGTGATGTCACATGTGTGATGTCCTGACGTCCAAATGGCATTGCAAGGAGCCAGGGGGCAGAGATTCGCATTGCCAGCACTGAGATTCACATTATATCATATCCCTATATTATATTATCGATATGGCTTTTTTTCAGCCAGAACTCACCGAAACTCAGTTCCAGCACCTCTCAGATACCCTTATAAGAAGAAGAAGAGTTTGGATTTGATATCCCACTTTATCACTACCCGAAGGAGTTTCAAAGTGGCTGACATTCTCCTTTCCCTTCCTCCCCCACAACAAACACTCTGTGAGGTGAGTGAGGCTGAGAGATTTCAAAGAAGTGTGACTAGCCCAAGGTCACCCAGCAGCTGCATGTGGAGGAGCGGGGACACGAACCTGGTTCCCCAGATTACGAGTCTACCGCTAAGGGAGGCATTCATGGTGAGTTTCTAGAAAAATAGTACTGATTATGATAACAAGTTCAAAGGGGTTCCTGGATCTTCAAACTGTGTGGAACATGGGATATGTAGGAACACTAGCCCAAGAATGGTTTTTTGGATTTACAGTGCTACCTCTGGTTACGAACTTAATTCATTCCGGAGGTCCGTTCTCAACCTGAAACCGTTCTTAACCTGAGGTACCACTTTAACTAATGGGGCCTCCCACTGCCGCCGCGCCGCCAGCACACGATTTCTGTTCTCATCCTGAGGTAAAGTTCTTAACCCGAGGTACTACTTCCAGGTTAGCGGAGTCTGTAACCTGAAGTGTTTGTAACCCGAGGTGTTTGTAACCCGAGGTACCACTGTATATATTTATTTTCTCCACGTTTATATATCGTATCATGACAACACATGTGAGTTTTTCCCCTCACAACAGTTCTGTGAGGTGCATTAGGCTGAGGCAATATGATTGACCCCAGATCATTTGAACCTTGATTTCCCCTAGTCCTTGTCTAGCATTATTAACCACTACAGATCTACACATCAGGAAGCTGTTGTATACAAGCATGCCTTGAATAGCTTTCCATCTCTGCAGAGGAGTGTCAGTTCTCATGGGCAGCATTTGCCTCTGAAAGTGCACTTGATCTAATATATAAATTCATGAATGTGAGCTTTAAGTACTTTTGAACAGAATCTCCTGCTGTATTATATGCACTGATTTCGATAGTTTGCACAAAATATTAGGTAACATTGAAGTCACTGTACAAATGCAGCATATAAAAGAAATCTATTACTACCTCTTTACCCATCATTAGAATAAATCAATCTTTGTAAACAGCTTCCATAAACTGGTTATGTGCTTTAAAAAGGCAAATCGGTGCAAGATGGAAAGAGACCGTCTCATTGAGCATTGCTGATTTTGCAAGAGCTGTAAATGCAAATCAAAGTTAAAGCCAAAAGTCTTTTGAATTTTTTCTGCCATCATTTGTTAGTAAACACACTTTTAAACAATGAAGGCTTCCGATTCCTTTTCATGAACTTCAACACTGAGGCCCGCTGTGAATTTTCTGGAATTGATTTCGATATGAGTTATGATCAGACAGGGAAATACTTCTGTTGCATTACTGGAAGAAACCAAGTGAGAGGTTTGTATGATTAAAAACCACATCATACAGCCAGCCTCCAATGTATTATACCTGTATTTATAAGACTTATTTATCCATAAATCTTCTGCATTTTTTAGTTGCCTCCTACAGACAGTAAAAGCTCCTGGGTTTAAGTCGCAGTAACTGCTTAATTTATCTCATTTCAACCTCCGCGATGAAAAATTGTCAAGGTGCACGGTGGTCTCCCACAAACATTTGTTTTCTTCAGCTATTTGGTTATGTTCAAATTCCATGAATTGGAGAACATAGCATGTTGGCTTGGTTGAACTCATTTAAAGGTGAGAATCTAAAAGGCAGAACTGTGTAACAGTTCAGTACTGAGGCTTAGTAAGTAGCTCATGGTGTGCAAAATTGGCAGCAAAATTTCCACTCAACTTAATAAAGTCCTATGGGCTTCTTGTTAAACCACTGTGCTGCGAAGGAGGGCAGTTTGTAGAGAGCTAGATAATGAGGGTGTTGGATTCACCCCACCCACACGACAGCCATTACAGGCAGCTAGCAATACAAGCGTAGAACTTTGGTGTTTTGTGGTGTTTGAAACTGATCAGTGTACAATTGTCTCTGTGATGTTGCTCAATTTGACAGTGTTGTGCCCAGCACTGCTGTTTGCAACAGACTCCTGCTAGCAGAGTGGAACTCTCTCTTCAAGTCATCTCCCTTGAGTCCCCCACCCCTCCATACCCTGAAAATAGACCTATGAAGGTTTTCCTCCACATACCAAGCTAAAACAGAGCAGGAAAGCAGCCTGCATTCTTAGAAAGAAGGAAAGAAAGAAAGAGGAGGATAAGAAACCGGGGCTCTGGCATGGCTGTGTGCAGATTCCTGATCCACCCAATGGCCCCTAAATAAGGACATTTGCCCTGTGCTGCCCATCCTTGACACTGTTGGAAACATGCCCTGGGAAGGCTGCAAACTTCCCAAGTCTTTGGAGTGTCTCTCCGGTGGTCCTCTCTGGCTGTAACCTTCTTCAGTCCAGAGAGACTGGTAATAGGCGACCCTTCTCTCCTGAAAAGAGCATGCGAGTCTTCTGGTATATCATAGCAGAAGAAAGACTCAATCGTAGTTCTAAAACTACTTTATTTACAGTCTTATATACAGAGACTCCATCAGTTCGTCTGTGCTCTCTGAACACCAGTACAGAACCTGTGACACACACACAGAAGTGAAACTAACTTCCAATAGTACTCAGAAGGAAGAGATAATACAGACTTCCTTTCTCACATTCTCTCAAACACTCACATGATGTATACAATCATAGTACCACTCAGTGGAGCAGCTCGGGTAGATAAAAATCCTGGCACAGGCTACCTGAGTAAAAAATAAGCAAACTTAAGAGTAATTTCATTACGGTTTTGGGAAGTGATCAGAACTGCTCATGAAATTCAGTCATGCTTATTGGTGATTCATGTTTAGGGGGCCCACATTGAGACATGAACAATTGTTCAAATGGGGGGAGGGAATGTGTCTGCTTGTTTGCCTTGGTGACCTGCCAAATATGTTCCTTCCGCACAGATTGGCTCAGTAACTTCCTCAGATAGCCAAATTTTATTAGCTCTGTGGTATTGTGGTGCCATGATGTGACTCCTAACCAGGTGGGATCATATCATGAAGGAGAAGGAAGAAGGAGGGAGATCTTTCAAGTTAAAGAACTGTGCTCTGGCAACAGTGGATTAAAGTAACAGTGCAAATAGGAAAGGGGGGAAATGTGTAGAAAAGTGGAAGGTAGGTATTCTTAGGGACACTTTTGCCCACACCTCAAATAATGTTGAATGGTTTTTGCCCTGAGAATGTTTGTGGGTGACAATTAAATGCAAGACAAACATCCACAGACCTGAAATGGCTTAAGCATTCAGCATAAGTCTAGAGAAATCAGTTGGATTATGAGTGGCATACTGCTTTTTAATTCATAATTTTGCTATATACATTAACAAGCTATTTTCAAATAGCACATTGAAGCATGCTCAAGAAATGTGTGATCAAACTGTTGCCAAATGAGACCTGATTAAAAAGCATTTGTTCCTTCCAGATGGAAAGGGAGCTTTTAATTTGGTAAGAATTAAATTTTGTTTGCAAACAATTTATGCTGCAAATTCACACATAAACTGAGCAAATTATTAAATTGTATATATATTAAAAGCAATCACCCAAACAAATCAAGGAAGAAATTATCTCCCCCCTCCCCTTAATTTTCTATAGAACAAATTGATTACTTTTATACCACAATGGGAGATTTGGGTTGGTGTTATGGCTCCAGCCTTGAGCTCTGAGTCAGAGGAGACATCCAATTTTCAGGCTGCTGTAACATCAGCTGGGAAATGGGACCAGGCTCCTGAAGCTGGTGGCTCATAGTCAACAGAAACAGAAGTTGGTGATCTGGAGTTTGCATAGCCTGAGCAGGGATCCTTCACAAATGCAATCCCCCAAGCCTGATCTGTTGGAGGTTTAAGTGAATCCCATGCTACCATACCTACATAACTGTGCAGGGAGCATGCCTGGTGGGTGATCACAAGCAAAGAAATGCTCATCTTCAGACCAGGTAGGTGGCCTGTTAAGTCTCCAGCTTAAGTAGTGGAGCTTGAGAAGGCCTCAGTTCAGATCTGGCTTTGTTTGCAGTGGGTAGCTCACTTGGAGCTATCCATGGTGCTGCAATCATTAGTCTGCATCACAGGTGCCTGATATGGATAGGACTGTTGATAAAAAGGAGTCACGAGTTTTAATTCACTTGAGCTCAGGAACAAATTGCAGTATCCAACCACTGTAGTGGTTGTAACTGCACCATGATATGGTAACATCTGGTTGCAATTGTCAAAAGAGAGAAACTGAGAATTTCTAATGAAATCTGGAGCCTCCTTTGAGAGGCAGGGCAGGATATAAACATAATAATAAATAAATGTAACATACTATGGTGGTGGCATATGCAGGTGGCATGTGCAGGTTCCCTGCCTCACATACTGCTTTCTTTATCTCTTCTTGCTTCACCAGAGTCCACCTTCCTCATGAAGGCAGCTGGTGAAATGAGAAGGGAGCTGGCTTTCTTGGGAAGAGCTGAGGCAGACATAGATCAGTGGCAATGGGTCTGTGGGGTGGGTAGCAGAAGCAGGATGGTGGTAGCAGCAACAGCAGCAGCAGCAGTGGGGAGCTGACAGATGAAAGTGACGGCAGAGGCATCAATCAAAATGGGAGCAATGATCAGCAGGTATGACAGGCCATTGCTGACTTAAGTTGGGAACTGTTCTGAAAATCAAGCTCCGAGTTAAATGTCAGGTGCAAAAGAGTGGGAAGGCTCAAACAAAGTTCCACATATGAACACATAGTTGGCTCAGAGCTTCAAAGCATACTGGGTGTCAATGATCTCTGGCTGAGGTTGCCAAGGTCTTGGGAAATGGGGGTATTGATTGGCAGATTGATTGACATCTGCTGGCACCAGTGGTCACCATAAGAGGCTTATCAGTATGATAAGGTGAGGCAATGGTGAGGTTGTGATTTTGAATCTCACTGGGCTGTGTCCAATAGTTAGAACACAAGTAAAGCCTGTTGGATCAGGCCAATGACCCTTGTAGCCTAGCACCCTCACAGGGAATACCCAAGATGCCCATGGGAAGCCCGCAAGCAGGACTCGAGCACAAGAGTATTCTTCCCTCTCGTGGCTTCCAGCAACTGGTATTCAGAAACATTGCCACCTCTGACCATGGAAGTAGAGCCACTGATAGACTTATCCATATCTAGTAGCCATGGACAGACTTCCCCTCCATGAATTTCCCCAAACCTCTTTTAAAGCCATCCAAGTTGGTGGCCATCACTGCCTTGAGTGGGAGCATCTAGCATCGTGTGGGAAGAGTCAAGGATGAAAACTGAGTTGTATCCAACATTAAGTCATTGAGAGAAAACCCACTGAAATGAATGGATCTAAGTTAGTGATGCTTCACAGCAAGTGATTCATTAATCATAATAATCATAATCATAACACCATCCATTATTTTCAATGGGTATACTCTGAGCAGGATGAATGTAGGCCTCTCACTTTTCATTCTAGACTCTTCCCCCAAGAGAAGAGCGGTAAAAGTATCTAATTTCACTTGAGGGCTTTGTACGCTTGCAGAGATAAATGCATACTCCACCGCCTATAGCCTTGCCTATGCTTATTCTGTAAGTGCAGAACATTTCATTTTTAATGAGAAGAGAAAAATGATAGTAGGGCAATATCATTAAGATTATTAGAATTGCAGTAGCAATAAGCACAAATTGCATTGATTTCAGTATAATGAAATCACAAAAGCCTGTGCTAAGAGTGTGACTCAAATTCGCAATGCATAGCCAGTGAGTCATTCAGCACTATGGGCAAAAGAGGGTTGTGGGGAGAAGAGAGAAGAAAATCTCAATCTGTATCCTTTTACCTGCAAAGGTGCCACAGGTGGGCCAGCAATGGACGTTTCTGGATGGAAGCAGGAAATAGTCTCTAGATTAGGAGTTCCCAAATGGTGGTCTATGAACCCCCAGTGGTTGATAAGCTTTACTCAGGTGGTCCACAGTACATTTGTGGATTTGTGGATAAAGACATGAGAAAGCACATCCATCATATTAAGTATTTGTATTGATTTTTAATTGTCTTTTAATTGCTTCTTTTGAATCTGAATACAATAAAATAAAAGGCAGAAGAGAAGCAGCAAAAAATACAAGTTAAAATCTCACAGCATTTAGCACCGTGCATTATAATTGCTGCAACAGGCAGAAATAATAATAATTACAGTGGTACCTCAGGTTAAGTATTTAATTCGTTCCGAAGGTCCGTACTTAACCTGAAACTGTTCTTAACCTGAAGCACCACTTTAGCTAATGGGGCCTCCTGCTGCTTCTGCGCCGCCGGAGCATGATTTCTGTTCTCATCCTGAAGCAAAGTTCTTAACCTGAAGCACTATTTCTGGGTTATCGGAGTCTGTAACTTGAGGCGTATGTAACCTGAAGCGTATGTAACCTGAGGTACCACTATATGTAGTTGGCCAGGTGATACTTCCATGTTTTCCCAGCAGGGCTATGAGTCCAGTGGATGCCTATGCGCTCTAGGGGTGATTTCTTGAGCTTTACTGAATGTGTGAGCCGGACTGACATGTAAATTATAGTGAAAGGTCATGCCATCTGACTTGGGGCTTGGTGAAGTATACAAATTTAATAAATAAATAAATGGCCACCTGTATTTAACAGGGCTGTGCACAGACCCCCTGATCTTCCCTGTGGCCCCATTCTATGGCCTCTGGATCAGGGGCATGGCAGATGGGTTTTAAGAGATTTTTTTTAAAAATAAATAAATACAGTTTTAGCATAAAGTTACAAAATATTTTTTTTGCAAGAAGATCAAACGTATCCATTCTGAAGGAAATCAGCCCTGAGTGCTCACTGGAAGGACAGATCCTGAAGCTGAGGCTCCAATACTTTGGCCACCTCACGAGAAGAGAAGACTCCCTGGAAAAGACCCTGATGTTGGGAAAGGTGGAGGGCACAAGGAGAAAAATGACAGAGGATGAGATGGTTGGACAGTGTTCTCGAAGCTACAAACATGAATCTGACCAAACTGCGGGAGGCAGTGGAAGACAAGAGTGCCTGGCGTGCTCTGGTCCTTGGGGTCACAAAGAGTCGGACACGACTAAACGACTAAACAACAACACAAAAGAATTTAAAACTGCAGCCAGGAGGGGTGCACCAGCACCACACAGATCTGGATCCTGTAATGGCAGGATCCAACCCTGTGCAACGCTGCTTCAAAGGGTGGGAAGGAAGAGACGCCTGGTGAGGAAAGTACCCCACTTTCTCCCGTGAAGACGCAGCAGAGGGGGACTTAGGGGAGTGCGACCGCTTCACCTGCAGTGGGTGCCAAGCTGAGAGGGGGCTGCAGGGGGCATTGCAACAATGACTTAGAATGGAAAGTGAGAGATAGGGGCCCTGAACTTTTGGTTACACGGGGCACTGCTGAAATTTGAAAGCCTAAAGCCACTGGATGTAGGTCTCTCCTTTTTGTGGTTTCTGCTTCTTCTCACTCACACCTGCTTCTCTGTCGGGCCTGAAGTAACTCCACCTGACAGCCATGGATACCTCTGGTCCATTCAACCCAACCTGTAGTCATCCGGGGCTGTTTGAATCTGTTTGATTTGAATGAAAATGGTTTATCACTGCTATCTTACTCCCACCAAACTAGCAAAAATGTACAGGACAAGTAGCAAAATCTGTTTGGAAATGTAAAGAAAAGGACGCCGATTTTTACCACATGTGGTCATCATGTGACAAAATGAAAGAGTTTTGGGAACTGATCTATAATGAATTAAAAAAGATGTTTAAATATACTTTTCCCCCAAAAGCCTGAAGAACTATTGCTAGGTTTGATAGGAGAGGATATTAAGAAGACGGACCAAAGACTATATTTGTATAGACAGCAGTTAGAGTTCTGATAGCCCAAGAGTGGAAAACACAGGAGATACCGACTGTAAAGGAGTGGCAGACAGTTGGTCGAGTTGGTCGAGTATGCAGAACTAGCAACTCTGACACATAGAATTCGCAGTCAGGAGGAGACAAAGTACCCCCAAAAATGGAGTAAATTTATGGTTTATTTAAGTGAGAACTGTAGAAATTTGAAGACGTTAGCAGGACTGAAATAAATCTCATGTCATGGTTTTGTCTTTTACTAATGAAACTGTGAATTAAAGATCGGAATAAGAAAACCTGCGGAAGAGAAGGAGGGAAGTCAACGGCTCTACGGAGCATAAAGTAGGATATAATTAAAAAGACTTGATGTTTTTGTTTGTTGGTGTGGAGGTATTTAAAATGAAAACTTAATAAAAAGCATTATATATATATAAAAAGAATCTGCTTGATTTGAGCAAGGTTCAGGTCCCTCAAATTGGTCCAATTCAACCGTAGTATTTAACCAATATCATCCGAATCCTGTTATTCAGGTTTGCACATGGAAGAAGCTGGTTCTTACTACTTTGCATCTCTCATGAATGCGAGATCTTTTTGCCCGATCAGTACATTCTGATACTTCCTATGATGACAAATTCTGTTTGCCTGGGAAGCAGATGCTAGTGTTTACCTAGACGCAATTTACAATGATGAGCTGTGATGATGACTGAGCTAGCCTTTTTCTGCCAGAGCAACATGGTGTACAAAAGAAGACTGCAAATCATTCCCAATAGAAGTGCTTAAGTCTAGACAAGGCCTGCACAAATTGTGACCCGCCACTCTGAACAGAACCAAACAGCCATGCAACCTATCATGACTTGAGTAACCTCAGGCTTTTGTAGGTGACCTGGAACACCAAACACAGGGTGATTGAAGATCACCCAGCTGCCCACAATACATAGTTGATAAGCTGCATTTAGCTTAGGCTGGATTCATACCACACATTTAAAGTATGATCATACCACTCTGAACAGTCACAGCTTCCCCCAAAGAATTTTGGAAAATGAAGTTTGTTAAGGGAGCTGAGAGTTGCTAGGAGACCCTATGTTGTGGTTCGAGGACCTGACCCCCGCGAAGTAAAATGAAGACACAGGGACACATGATATAAGGTTAATGGGCTAGAAAAGGCCACAACTTTATTGATTACAGCAATGACAAGGTATTGGCTTAGGCATTGGACCGCGAAACAAGTGGGTTTATTCACCAGGGGTTCATCACCTGTTGATGTTAATCCAACTATAGGCTCACCCCGATGTCACCGAGGGTCGTGCCATGGCCTCCCGCCAAGCAGGCTTCGGACGGAATACACGACCGCCAGATTCCTTTAACGGAATACCCCTACAAATTAAAGGCATAGGCGATGGCCACACCTAGCACTTCGACACACCACAACACATTATACCAATGCCTAACCTACCCACCAATACCACCAAAAAGTTGTGACGATTGCTACGAGGTAGGCGAAAAAACCAAAAAGCCTAATGCCAAATGGAAAAACTCCTACCAGGCCCCCCGGGCAACCGGGGCGACCAACCTAAGGTCCATAGCAAGGCCAATGACCTAAGCCCTAACTCAAAGGGAGTGGAGGGTGGGTGACTCGCACAGGATGACAAAGAGAAATGAGGCCGAAGGAGAGGCTGGCACTGCAGCATAAAGGCTGCTGGACACGCCCCCCCATGGCACCTGGTTGGACGGCCACCGGGGGGGCGTGAGTGCCAGCCAGGTGAGCTGGAGGCAGGGGGCAACGCCCCCTGCTAGGAGCGGTGTTCGGGCTCCCGTCCACAACCACTCCCCTCTCTTTCAGGGAGGAGAGTCTTTGTTGCTGCAGTTCCTGCGTGTGCTGCAAGTGTCCCTCTTTTGCAGGAATTACAAAAGCCGCCCCAGTTTCTGATTTGATCCCAGAATGTCCCTCTTTTCTTTGTCAGTGCCACCACCGCCAAGCTCAGGGAGGAGAATGAGCTGCCGCTTGACCTGAGTGGTGGCAGTGGAAGCAGTGGTGGCTGCGAGGGAACATCCTGCTGTCTTTCCGTTGCCTTTCCATGGCCTGTCTGTGGCTGCCACTGCCACTGCCAGCCTCCTCCCTTGGGCAGCTGGCAGTGGCTACTGGAGAGTGGGGGAGGAGGAGGAGGAGAGGCCAGTCTCATGTAACACGCCGGCTCTGAGAAGCAGGCAGAGGGCAGGGCTGCCCAGGGTAGGAAGAAAGAGGGAGTGGAACAGAGTGCAATGAGTCTTGATTTATTTATTTTTTTAAAAAAAAATGCTTTGGGTGTCTGTGTTTAATCTTGCCCCTTTCTAAAATTTGTTTATTGGTGTGTATGTCCCCCCCCCCCCTAAATCTACCAAAGAATAAAATAACATTGGAATTTTCTCGAGATGGTGGAGGGCATGTGTGCTGTGTCCCATTTGCATAGTGGTGGAGGAAATGCTCTGTGGGGCAGTGGGGGAGTAAAAAATGAGGAGGGTTGAATAGGGTCCATTGGGGGAGGAGTGAGAAATGTCCCTATTATTATCTGAGGATTTTTGGAAGGTATATTACCAGCATGGTCTATCTTTTTTTGTTGTTCTTTTCAATGTGAAGTATACTGTGATTAATGCGTTCAAGTATACACACAGGTGTGCCATTTGTACACATTCCATGGAAATCTGTCCATAGAATTGCAAAGACTTGTTTGATTGTTGCTCCATCAAGGCCCATCTTGTAAGATCAAGATGCATAGCACAGACCTCTCCCTGGCAGTTTGGCAGGCCTCCTTTCAGCATTTCAAACATTGCTGGCTGCACTTAGGCCTATGAGGAGCATTTTCAAGAAATCTCACCAGGGATAGTTCACCCTCCCCGCCAACAGTGTTGTTTCTTCCTTCTGCAGAATCAACAAACAGATCCTCTTGTATTAACATTTCCCATTTTCCTTGGTGTTTAGATCTGCCTAATATTTATACATTGTTGTCGTCTCTCCTTTAGTAATTTCAGAGCCAAGCTGTGAATATTTAACACTTTTTAATCGCTCCTCATGCATCAGTCATACCAGGCGCCTAATTGGTTATGCAGTGGGCCTCAGATCTTGCTCCAGTTTGTGACTGCACTTCAGATAATGTGAGGCCCAGAACTGAGCCCAACATGCATGGATCTTAGCTAGAGTTAATTTACATAAGCTCTGATCACTACACGACATTGCCGGATGTGAGCAACACTCTTACTCTGGCGATATAGATGTGATTGTATAAAGAACTGTACAAAGTGGGATTGCGTGTTGAGTTCCGCAGTGCCACCCCCCAAAAATTCACACAGCACACGTTCATTTTTGTTTAAGGTTTTTGGCATAATTTTTGGCCACAACTTTATTAAAATACAGAAAATGTGAGTGGTTGCTTAGGCATTGGTTATGACTATCTGTCCTTGCCCCCGAGGACAGAGCTGAAACTTCCGGGCACCACCGGAAGCCAGCGTGGGAAACAAGTATTGGGGAGAAATGAGGCTGGGTAAATGCAGTCCAACACCTCTCACCCTCATGTTCCGGTGGGGCTTGCACGGCCCAAGCCCGGCACCACGGACAAGGACGAAAGAATGGCAAGCCCCTGGATTCCTTTAACGGAATTCCCATTCGCATCATTTGGAGGGATAGGCACCTTACCCCTCCAAGCACCAATTTAACCAATGCCTAACCGCCATGGAGCCCACAGCTCACCGCCAAACCACTCACAGCCCCAGCCAAGACCTCAGCTTGACCACCACCGCACCTAACCAAGCCTCATTACCCGAAGCCGAAAGGTGCACGCCATCATCTCGGAAGAAGGATGGCCTCTGAGCAGAAATCTCAGGATGAAAAATCACATCTCCGCCCAACTCCAAGACCTTTCTCACCACTGCGGAGTTGATGTGGCTCCTGGCTCTCTCAATGGCGGCTGGGCAACGACTGCCCCTCCAAGCGCGCCGTTGTAGCAGCCTTGACCAAAAATATTTTAGCTGTTGGCACCATTGCCCGCAGCGCCTCCAAGTCCGACAAAATTGCAGCACGCAGGGAAAAACAGTCCATAGAAACCAGGTCGTTCTCACCCAGCTGCACCACAATGGCCGATGGGGGTCCTTCCCATAGCAACTGCCTCCGAATCCGAGGCAGGAGCTCCGACCAGCGCATTCCCCGTCTGGACAGCCAAGACAACTGAATATGCGGAGGAAGGCCGAGACCTGGACCCATTCCCTACTGCCGTGCTGCGACACCAGCCCAGTGGATGATGCTGTGTAGATAAAACAAGCAAAAATTGTCAGACACCAATAATGTTAACGAACATAACCTTTGAATGCATTTGATTTACAATGACCTGTATTTTATTTCCACTGCCTTATTAACACACTTTCCGGCCTTCTCGGTGGTAGTTTGTCCAGGCATTGGTTCCCAACTAGCTGCACCTGACCTCAGCAGGGCAGCCCTGACAACTGGGCCCCACCATATCGTCAGTACCAGCAACCATTGTGGGGGAGCAATGCATCCCAAGGCAATCGCATCCCGCCAGGTGTCGTTCCCCATAGGGGAAAGATGCACCCCATCTGCCCTAAAGAGGGGAACAGCCTTGAATTAAAATAGCAGGGTGCAATATTACAGAACCACGTAAAGCAACGACCTATTTTATTTGTTATTTATTTATTTATTTTATTCTATTGTCCACTGCCTTATTAACATGCTTTCTGGCCTGCTCGGTGGTAGTTTGTCTAGGCATTGGTTCCCGACTAGCTGCACCTGACCTCAGCAGGACAGCACTGACGACTGGGCCCCACCATATCGTCAATACAAATAAACAGCGTGGGGGAGCAATGAACCAGGATCAGACTCAAGCTCACCCCGACATGCTCCAGGGGACTCTTGCGTGGCCCTACCCCTTGAAAGGGGTCGACAAAAGCATGGCAAATCCTTGGATTCCCTTAATGGAATATCTTTGCACATTGGAGGGGACAGGTGCTCCACCCCCCCCTCCAGACCACCTTGAACCAATGCCTTGAATTATTTCGAGTCCAGGGAGAGCTGCCATCAACTCAATCCAAGCCCTCTTGCATGCGGGAATGCAAACTTATGCTGGAGGAAGACAGCAAACATTCTCGCCCAGCTGTACCACCAGCACTGCGGGAGGACCTGCACAGGTCACACTCAACCGCACCAAGGAAGGATCTCCTCCCAAAGCATTCCCCAACTAGACATCCAGTATAGGTTCACATGGGCAGGAAGACTGAGATGGCGCCCCAGTCCAGACTCGTCAGAGCGCTTGCCAGCCCAGTGTACAATGCTGTGGCCCAAATGTGCACAGCTGCTCCTATGAAAAAAGGAAATAACAGACAAGCATCAGCACAGACATCATCGTGACACTTCCTGATATAATCCTTGTCAGCGTCAGACTTCCAATGACCCGTATTCACAATCCTGTCTACTGACAGGCCCCCAGTGTGCAGCCTTTGCAGCAGCACCTAATCGTAAGGAATGAGGCGTTCAGCGGTAAGCAAGCCGCAGGCCGTAATAACCGGTGCACGACGTAAGCACATTGATGCCTGGCTAACGGGAACCCATTTTCATGCACTAGGAGCGGGCCAACCCCCAGGGAATAAAAAGCCAAATATTCTGTTATCCATAACTGGGCAAGGGCCCTCCTCACCTGTGGCGGGAAGCCTGACTGTGGCACTCCTGCCCACTAGGTCTGTTTTAGAGTTCCCAACTCTAATGACAAGATCCAAAAGATAAGGAAAAGTCCTGAAGCAATAAGCCTCCGGACTCTCAGCCCCGTGCTGCCTCCAACAACCATTTTCCAAACCCTCAGTGCGAAAATGCAATGGACTACTGAAAGGAGTCTCGCCTTGATCTTTAACCAGCAGACAAGTTTTAACTTGTTGCAGATACTGCATAGGTAAAAATTGACTAACTTCCTGCCCACTGTCCTATGAGGTTGGAGCCTATTCCAACCTTCCAAGGCCCTGCGCCCTACAAACTTTATACAAGGGTCTCTGAAAAATAAAGCTTCAGTGTAATAGACATTGCAGCGGACTGAATTCTGATAGTTATAACCGCATGCCCAATCTGCAGCAGGTGGACCAAATACTGCTGGATCTGCTCAGAGGATGGGAGCTAATTCATCTGAATGGCCGAGAACTGCCAGCTTAAGGCTAAGAAATCCATCCAGGCCTTCCCATAAGGGGTAACAGCAGAAGGGGAAATGGAAGCTGCTGCTCTCTGTAATCACTAATTGTTGTCAATCAATCAATCAATCAATCAACCTTTATTGCATTAGCATACAGCCATAGCAAGGATAGGACAAAAAATGCTTGAGACAAGCAACCAATCAAAATTCAAAGCGATATTACTGGCGTTATGACATTTAAATACCCTAAGACAATAATGTAAAGATTTAGATGCCAGCGCCGAGAATCTAAAATGCGGGTGTGTATAAAGCATATAATGGCCCAAAATAGGCTTGGTACATTAGGTTAAAAGGTAGGAAGAGAATTAAAACAAGTCCAGGTCAAAATGTTGTTGTCAAAATGCCCCAGGTGGTCTGGAAAAGTCTGGCAATAGCTGAGTCTGGAGCCCAGGATCTGAAGCGCTTCATCTGAAAATCGGATAGAGTGTCAGCGACAATATTAGAGGATCCCGTAATTTGGAGAGTAGAAAGCACAATATTAAACCTTAAGTGGCGCAGCTCGAAAGCATGAGCGGAGGGGTGGAGACTGTGCTAGAGCGTGAGGACTGTTTTGCCAAGACGCTCACCACTACCTAGTTATCAGACCAAAAGCAGATCCGATGGTCACTGAACTCTTCAGGCCACATGTGAACTGCTACAATGGGGAAAACTCAAGAAAAGTAATGTCACATGATCGCCTCACCACACCAGGCTTGAGGCCATAGCTTTGCACACCAGCAGCCCTTGAAATAAAATCAAAGGGCAAAGATCCAGCAGCACCAGCATGAACCTAAAAATCCCTGTGCGGGTTCAAGGTATCCTGCCATGGCGAACTACTATTGCATACATTCAGGAATTGCTACCATCGCCTAATATCTGCCTTCACCACACTTGGTAGCCATACACAAAGGTAAGGGGACCTCAGGCCGCAGGCAGCCTGGCCTAATGGGAAGATTAATTAAGTGACCCAGCAAGATCGGATCTGAGGAAGCATCACTTGCTACAGAGGAAGTATTACAAAATAACTTCCTTCAAGGCAGACAGCTTCTCCATAGGCAAGTGGTATGTTTTAGTAACAATATCCAACTGGATCCCTAAATAAAATGGGAATATGGGCAAAAGGTATTGATCTATTGCTTGCCAGCTTCCAGCCCCCGCTTGGGCAGGGGGCATCTTGTGCTGCCATCATGATAAGTAAACTTACAGGCCGACGCTGGCCAGAACCCCTAAAGAAGTCCCGACAAAGCTGCCGCCGAGCCAGCTTCCTTTTCAGACACACACTCTGTGCAATGCAAAAACCCACTCCGTGCAGTGCACACACTCTCCCTGCAATGCAACTACACACTCCGTGCAATGCAAAAAACACGCTCTGTGCAATGCAACTACACACTCCGTGCAATGCAAAACACACTCCCTGGAATGCACACACCCTCCATGCAATGCAACTAAACTCCATGCAATGCAACTACACTCCATGCAATGCAACTACACACTCTGTGCACTGCACACACCCTCCGTTCAATGCAATTACATACTCTGCAATGCACACACACTCTGTGCAATGCAAAAAACACACTCTGTGCAATGCAACTACACCCTCCATGCAATGCACACACCCTCCGTGCAATGCAACTACACTCTCTGTGCAATGCACACACACACGCACACTCCGTGCAATGGAACAAGCCACTTTGTGCAATGCAACAAGCCACTACGTACAATGCAACAACACACTTTTGTGCAATACAACACACTTTGTGCAATGCAACAACACACTCCGTGCACACACACCCTCCAGCAATACACACACCCTCCGTGCAATGCAACTGCAAATCTCTCACTCAATGCAATGCAATTGCAGCCCGTGTAGCGCCATGCTCTGCAACGCACAGAGCAAACTGCAATGCGGGCACGCAAAGGTGCTTTCTCCCACTTGCATATTGCAATTTGGTGCCCG
>JAXCMG010000037.1:740149-800375 GCA_034642415.1 Podarcis siculus
CAGTGAGGTAACCACCAAAAGGACCTAAGTGTCCAGGTAGAGCAATGGGGGAGCATGCAGCTGTCCCATACAGGGACCAATCCTGCAACCTAAACATTACCGGCACTGTACACTGACCCAGTGAAACCAATGCTTCATGGACCACATGGGGACACTATTCAGGCCGGAAACATTTGCAGGCCATCGAATTCTAGGGCAAAGCCCTATGATCACCGGCTAGGCCAGGCATAAATGTTTTCAGTGAAATAGCAGAGTTGAGCTAGCCCACAGCTTGTCCAGGTATCCCTGCTTGCCCTTTTAGAGGGAAGCACCCCTTCAAGAAACCCGAAGTACTTTTATCACAAATGGGCCAAACTACCCAGCAACAGAATAGCCCAAAAGGAGCAGTTTATTTTGTTTTGTTATAACAATGGCTAAGAGGGGGATATGAACCCTGTCTCCCAGGTCCTAGTCCTACACTTTAGCCACTAAGCCACAGTGGCTCATCTCTAAAATGGCAGTCGCCACCATCAGGGCAAAACAAACTTAAAAGAAAATAGCTTGTTCGGAAACAGCATAGTTCAAGAGCATATACAGAGTGCTCATAGTCCTTGGAGGCACAGGGAGCCTCTGGGGCCCTCTGTCTGCCTCAGATAAACAATAGTAGCAACTGGGCCTGCAAGCAGATACATTCCTATAGCGAGAATGTCATAGCAGTATTAAAAGAACTCAAATTAGTGCTCCCACCCAAGGCTAGCTTAAAATTTGGCCAACAGTGCTGCACACACTCAAAATAAGCCAACCTTTGGGAATACTATAAACGAAAATGATTCCAGCTAAGCTGGGAACAGCCCTGACTAGCACAATTTCAACAAGAGAAATGGGGAAAACCTTTTTGCGAAAGAAAGCCCCTAATGGGGGCTCTCTCCCTATTGGGAAAGGCAAGCCACAGATACAGGGAGAATCTTCCCACTGGGCAGGGTAAGGGGTGGGGTGGGAAATCGAACAGGAAAAGGGGGAAATTAAATTATTTAAGGGACTAGAGAGGATTAAAAGAAAGGGGAAATAAAGAAATAAAGAAATGTAACCAGACAATGAGAAGATTGTCCAAGCGCTCCATGTGATCCGATGCAAAACGGCCAAGAGGACGTCCCCTAGTCCTACTCCTCAATTTATAGACTCGGACTCCTCCTCCAAATTAGCAACACCGAAAAATCCCCAGCAACCCAATTTAACCCCCTACTAGCTTGGGATCTCCAATTTTGCCTAATCATGATGGTGGCCTGCTCCCCAACCGCAACACGTGCTCTCTGCTAGTGAGAACACGCTTTATACCAGCCAATCTTTGCTAATTCAGATTGCTTGGTTATTTAAATCAGGGCTGATCTGAAAGTACCCACAATTACTTTTAGGACATTTCTAGTGGTGTTGAACAACTTCAGTTTTTAGTTTCTTTTTCTTTTTCTAGCAATCCTGCAAAAATTAATCTTTCCCTCACCATCAGTTACCCTTGCTTGCCATCAGTGATGTCATCAGATAACCAAAGCTGGTTGATTACATCATGTGTCAAATGATTCCACAAAGTGTGTCATCCCTGGTTGGGTGGAATCAAACATGTGATTAATTGAGGGCAGAGAGAGGAAGAAGCAGCACAGGTGTGTGTGTCTAACGGACTCAAAAGGTGAATATCTGTGAGGAAGATCACTAGCCCATTGTGCACACAGAAGAATTTATTTACTAGTAGCCTTCTCCTGTGTGCTCAGAGCACAAGAGAGGGATTGTAGGCTTCCTAAAACCAGTCTTTGCCAAATAAGTGCCTTCCAAATATTATGGAATACAACTCCCATCATCTGGGGCTGTTGGAATTGTAATCTAGCAATATCTGGAGGTTATCAGAATAGTGAAAGCTACCTGAAGCATTTGTTTTGTGGGGGAACGCTGAATTCTATTGCACTTTGAAGAAGAAGAAGAAGAAGAAGAAGAAGAAGAAGAAGAAGAGGAGGAGGAGGAGGAGTTTGGATTTGATATCCCGCTTTATCACTACCCTAAGGAGTCTCAAAGTGGCTAACCATCTCCCTTCCCTTCCTCCCCAACAACAAACACTCTGTGAGGTAGGTGAGGCTGAGAGACTTCAGAGAAGTGTGGCTAGCCCAAGGTCACCCAGCAGCTGCATGTGGGAGAGCGGAGACACGAACCCGGTTCCCCAGATTACGAGTCTATCGCTCTTAACCACTACACCACACTGGCTCCCAGTGCTTGGATCCAATGTAGTGTGTTCCATCAGTGCAATGATTTCTGCTTGCACAATGAAATTTCCCTCCCGTCCTACCTCTAAATTTGTTCTGGGGTTTTCCCCAACCCTCTGGAGCAGATTTTGGGTGTGGGGCATGTGGAGAAGAAAGGGACTGGGAAATTCCATTGTGCAAGCAAAAATCTTTGCACTGATGGGACAAATTAGTTGGATACCACCCCTTGTTCCCACCGAAAAATTGAAAATGGGGTGTATTTATCAGAACTCCAATATCTCATGGAAGAGAATTTTGGTAGTGGTACAAGGCTGCTTAGACACATGAATGCATGCAGAGTCATAGTTCTGAAGCTATAATATAGAGTTTTGAATACATTTTGGGTTTGCTGAATTAGGGAACAATGCTATGGCAAGTTCTGCCAGGATGAGTAGTTTAGGATGCCTTGGATCTCTGGCTCAGCTGGCATTAAGTCCCAGCTGAAGATACATATTTTGTTCATCCTGGTTGAGCCAGGGTTCAGCTGCCTGAGCCAAGGCTAGTATGTTGTTGTTGTTTAGTCATTTAGTCGTGTCCAACTCTTCGTGACCCCATGGACCAGAGCACGCCAGGCACTCCTGTCTTCCACTGCCTCCCGCAGTTTGGTGAAACTCATGCTGGTAGCTTCGAGAACACTATCCAACCATCTCATCCTCTGTCGTCCCCTTCTCCTTGTGCCCTCCATCAGGGTCTTTTCCAGGGAGTCTTCTCTTCTCATGAGGATAGTATAAGTCCCTCCAAAAAAGGGTGTCCTGGGGAGGCATGGCAGAACCAGAAAGGGGGAGGGACTTAGGCTAGATCCTAAGCCTTTTGTTCTCAGTCATGTGACCTGGCAACCCAGTGTAGAACACTAGGCTTAGGCAGAGCAGCAGCAGCCCTGCTGTAGAATGGGTATTGCATCTGGTATAATTTGCTATATGAACTTACCCTGGCTTGCTTTACACCAGCTTCTTGTGCATAAAATTGCTCCTTAAGATATTATCCCCCCCCCCAAAGGCTTGTACACACATGACACCACTGATCCATCTGCAAAAAGCTTTTTCCTTGTTAGAAGTGGCTTGTCCAGATTGGGGTGACTTTGTTCTTCTCGTGAAGCCCTTTGTCAATGTAGCATGGGAAGCTGTCTAAAACCAGGTGCCTGGTTTAATTTACTGATGTTTGTTTTAAAAAAATGCAAAATTTTGCAGCTTACCCTTTTAGAACAGAGCCCTCTCAATATAGCTTCCATAAAAAGGGCAAAATGTTTTATAATAAAAGTTAGAATGGCAGATTAAGCATTGCAAAAGCCAGCCCCATGCTCGTATTAATTTAAAACGCTATCGAGAGCAATTTAAAACCGAGAGTTTAAAACCAGCAGCAATATAAAACATTAAAAAGTTCAGCATCTTAATTAAGAGCAGATCAGGATGAATGGGATTTTAAGGCCCCATTTCAAAGCCAGTAGGGAAGGGACCAAAAGTACATTCTTTTGGTGTGCATCTATGAAAATTGGGGAATAGTGGTCCTTAAGACACTGTTGGACTTCAGCTCCCATCATTCCTGACAATGGGGCTTATGGGAGTTGTAGGGTCTACCATCGCAGGTCTCTGTGCACAATAGGGTAGGGTGCTGTTGGATAGTGGAGCAGCCTTCTTTGGAAGGTGGCGGACTCTCCTTCATTGAAGGTTTATAAACACAGGTTGGATTGCCATCAGTCCATGGTTCTTTAGCTGTGATTCCTGCATTGCAGGTGGTTGTAACTTTTTGGTCTTCCATCCAGTTCTACAACTCTAAGAGTCTATGAAATAATAATAAAAATACTCCTGGGGGAATGCAAATGGGCAACGATTAACAGTAGTGGAAGTGCAAATAGCAATATCCATTGTGTACTTGCACCACAGCCTGGAGAACTGAAGCCAAGGACATTGTTTTCACAAGAGCAGGAGACATGCATTTAACAAATCATGGACCAAAATGAACCAAGTTTACACAAAGACAGAAAACAACAACTGTGAACCCCTTGTGTATATGCAAGTTCCACCATGCTTGTAATAGTTATGTTTTATTTCTGAGTCAATTCAGTATCAGAGGAGGTCTACATAAATATTTTTAACCCCTTGTAGCTGGTAAAATTGCAAGTTGAGAATGGTATCAGTGTTCTTATGTATCACAGAGCCAAATTAAACAGTAGGGTTTGCTGCCTATACAATCCTTCCGCTGATAAAACAGGCCATACAAATTATTTAGAAAACTCCCCAGGTAACAAGAAACAGATAACTGAGCAAAAATCATTTCAGATGTGATTGTTCCAATGAGTAGACATTTGCTTGCAAATGCAAAACAAATAATTTTGGAAAGGCAGTAATGCGATCAATAAAAAGAACTCTTAAAGCACAATAGCAATTATTACCCAGAAACCACATTATGCTTCCCAGTAATTTTTTGTTACACAGAATGACAATGGTATAATATGTGCATATCCCCTGAGTTTTATTATTATGATTTTATGTAGCCCCTTTCTCTTAAACATTGCATTCTTAATGTGCTGATATGGCGCCACTGGAAAAGAATATCTTATACAGTTCTTTAAAGTGAAGTAAGTACATATAAGAGCCATGTGGTACATCTCTTGCAAAATGCATATAGCCTGTCCTTTGTTTCAGTTCTTTTAGAAATGCACACTTCTTTTGCCTCCATCCTTGTCATTGCAGATGAGTGTTTTCTGCTTGATCTCCTTCAAAACTGCTCAGCGGTACTTGTGTGACTTCTAATTCCACTGGGGAGAGTAAACCAAATGCCACATGAGCCATGAGCCATATGTCAAAATGTCGTTGTGCTCTGTTCCAAGGGAATCCCATAATTGTATGGGTGCCACACATGATTGTATTTGTTCAGGTAGTCATAAAATTTGGATGGGGGAAGAAAGCTTATCTCTTGACTGTAAAGCGCATAAAATGAGAAAGCCTTCAAAAGTGCCACGTTGATCTGGGCATATAAATTCTCTATCGGCTTTTTAACAGCCATGGAAATAATCAAAGTGCCTCTTTGAAATCCTTCCCTTGGTAATGCAATTCCTAATTTAGATGGGTCAGTCTTGCATCACTGGAATGTCACAGTCATGGCTACCAAGGCAGAGCAGTGACAGTGAGTTAAAATGGCAGATCAGGAATGGCAATGGAGAACTGGGTCAGTCTGTTGAAAGAGGGCTGCTCTGCTCTTGGACTCTCCTTTCTCCTGATTTCAGTGCTATTTGTTCTAAAAGAGCTCACTGTTTGAGCTTTCCTTATTTTCCTCAAGAGATTCTTCAACTATTTTTGTAGACACTTGCCTGTTGTCAGGAATGAGCCAGCTACAAATGAATGTTTGCAGCCAGGGAGGCTTTGATGTTAGGCAGGGGAGACTGGGCAGCTGCAGAATTCGGCTCTTCTTGACTTTGCCAGGCACGTTGATAAGGCTGTAGCTGAGAGCAGGCTCGAACACAGTCAAAGCTCTCCGGAAGCTCAGATAGGCGCGAATAGACACACAGAGAGTCTTCGCGGAAAAGGAAGAGGAGGAAGATGATCCAATAAGTCCCCGGAGTCGGCGAATGGGAGGGCTGCTAGACAGGAAGCCAAACAAGGTGTGAAAGAAAGTTTAATATATTCTGTAGACACAGGAAGCAGTCTTCAGAAGGGTCATCTTGAATGATAATGCCAGTGGCTGCAATAGAGCTCTCCGGAGTTATCAGGTTGCTTGCAATAAATCCTCATTTTTAATTAGCTACACTTACTGTGTTATCAAGCTGGGAACCTGGGCTCCTGGCACCTGTATATTCGTGTTGATTTTGCCAAAGAATCCCATGGAGACCTGTCCCTCAAGTTATCAAACAGGGTTTTCCTTTTCCTGGACAGCCATTCAAATTCTCATAGAATCATAGAGTTAGAAGGGGTCCTGAGGATCTTCTCGTCCAACCCCTCGCAATGCAGGAATATGCGGCTTTCCTACATGGGGATCAAACCTGCAACCTTGGCGAAACTCTGCCTTCTCAGATAGGTGCGCACAATAGCCAGAGTCATGTAAGGAATTCTTAACTGGAAGCACAGAGAACAAAGTCACAAATGAGTCAGCCATGCTCATTGGCTTGCAGATGAAAGCCAGTGTTCAGCAACTGGCACCCCATGAGTGAAAACTGGCTGCTCATTAAGTTGCAGCTAATCCCTCGCTTTCCATCCATATCTCTATTTCCTTCTCATCCATTCCTTCTGAGGTTTCTGGGCTATTCAGAAGCAATGGTTTTTGTATGCGTGCCTGCCTGCCTGCCTGCCTGCTAGCAACCATTCTGTGTACAATTTCCAGTGTTTCCTGTAATTGCTGAATTGATATGGGAACTTCATTGCCAGAATATAAACCTAATCAGGAAACTTCAGCCATTTTCCTGTAATGCTGATTTATGTAGCCATCTGGTTGGGGGAAAGCTTTACTCTCTTCAGCTTACCATAAACAGTAAAACAAACAAACAAACAACCTCCCCCTCCCCACAACAACAGCAAATAGAAACAAACATTTAAAAACCTGGCTTATCCAGAAATGTTACACCAGACATATCTACAGAAGCAGGAATTAGGGAAATGGCCTGAATTTGTGAAATACAAATTAACCAGCTAGCCTGAAGTGAAGTTCATTCGTTTCTGCAAATTTTAGTAATCCGTTAGCAAAAGATGTCTATCTAGCAGACGCAAGGCGACATTTTCTTTGTTGTCAAGTTGAAGCCATCAAATATCAAGCCCAGATCTGCTGACTGAACCATCAGGAGTTGTGGCTGTCTCCAGGGCCGGCCCTACCATTACGGAGAGTGAGCGAGGCAGTCACTTCAGGCTGTGCATGCTAGGGAATGGGCAGCATCAGTGAGATGTCGGGAAAACATGCATCTCTGCTATGTATTGGAGACAGCAATGCTTCTACACATCAGCGTAGAAGTATGAAGAATATCAGGGTGAGGAAGAAGTCGCCTTGGCCTCTTAGCACTACCCTGGAGGTTTCTGATTCTGTGGGGAGGGGGGGGGAACCAGTTGGTATTCACGTGTCATTTCACTTATACCTGAAGGAGCGTCTCCACCCCCATCGTTCTGTCCGGACACTGAGGTCCAGTGCCAAGGGCCTTCTGGCGGTTCCCTCACTGCGAGAAGCCAAGTTACAGGGAACCAGGCAGAGGGCCTTCTCGGTAGTGGCGCCTGCCCTGTGGAACGCCCTCCCACCAGATGTCAAAGAGAAAAACAACTACCAGACTTTTAGAAGACATCTGAAGGAAGCCCTGTTTAGGGAAGCTTTTAATGTTTGATGCTTTATCCTGTTTTTAATATTCTGTTAGTAGCTGCCCAGAGTGGCTGGGAAGGCCCAGCCAGATGGGCGGGGTATAAATTTATTATTATTATTATTATTATTATTATTATTATTATTATTATTATTAAACAGGCTTTGGATCCATGCCTGCCCACAAACTGACCAATGACGGGCAGGCCTGGAAAGCAGGCACCTCCCTGTGGAAGGGCTCTCTATTTACTCTGCCTTTGATTCTTTTGCATGACTTTGCTGTGAACAAGGGGCCGTATTCGGGGCCGGGCAGGAATTTTCCCACTAGACAAATTGACTCATGCCTCATGGTTTCACCTACCTCATAGCAATTGTCACAACTTTGGCAGTTTAGGCATTGGGCAAGCCTTAGTCTTGGCTGGAGGGGAGGAACAGGTATCCCGTTAAAGGGATCTGGGAGGAGTTGCTTCTGTCCAAAGGCCCAGGCAGGGTCTAGGCCCACAGCATTCCTGAAGATGGTGATCCCACAGGGGGCGCTCCTATTTGATTGAAGTCATAGGACCCCTCGCTGATGGGTTGACCCAGGGTTTACTTCTGGCAGGTAGGCCGGAAGTCAGTGGTGGTAAGGTAAAAGTAAGGGGACCCCTGACCATTAGGTCCAGTCGTGACTGACTCTGGGGTTGCGGCGCTCATCTCGCTTTATTGGCCAAGGGAGCTGGCATACAGCTTCCAGGTCATGTGGCCAGCATGACTAAGCCACTTCTGGCAAAGCAGGGCAGTGCAAGGAAACGCCGTTTACCTCTCGCTGGAGTAGTACCTATTTATCTACTTGCACTTTGACGTGCTTTCGAACTGCTAGGTTGGCAGGAGCAGGGACTGAGCAACAGGAGCTCACCCCGTCGCGGGGATTCAAACCGTCAACCTTCTGGTTGGCAAGTCCTAGGCTCTGTGGTTTAACCCACAGCGCCACCCGCGTCCCGTGGTACCCATTGCTTATACCTCTGATGTCTGTAATCAATAAAGTTGTGGCCTTGTTTGATCCCAATACATTGTGTTATGTCTCGTTATTATTCTGTGGATGGGGTCGGCAGATACTGTGGGGCCTTTGCATGCAAGTGGTGGACACTGAAAAGTTAAACCCTCCCAACTGCTGAATTGCTTGCAAATCTGCTTGCTGAGGGAACTTACAGTTCTGCTCTCTTACAGCTCAGCAAACAGGGCCGCACAACACCTGCTTAGGTTATAGGACAATTGAGGTGTCCATGTGTCATTTCTCTTACCAAGCAAGTGCTTATAACTTATATCCACTGTCTCTCTGACTGGGTCAAAATTCAAGATTATGCTTTTGTTGTTTGTCACTAGATGGGAGTATGCTGACCAAAATGCATTTCCTTCTTAATGTGTTTTAGGCTGCAATCCTATACATACACTAAGCTGGGAGTGTAAACTCACTTCTGCATAAGATTTCACTGTTTAAAATGTGGTGTAGTGGTTAGAGTGTTAGGCTGGTGTTTAAATCCCCACTCCACTGTGGAGCTCATGGGTATCTTGGGACCAGTCACAGCCTCTTAGGCTAACCTACCTCACATGGTTGCTGTGAGGATGGAACTGGGAAGGGAAGGGAAGGGGAGGGGAGGGGAGGGGAGGAGAGAGAGAGAGAGAGAGCACTATGTCTACCACCTTGAGCTTCTTGGAGGAAAGGTGTGTCACAAATAGAACAATAAATAAACAAATAGATAAAATCTCTGCTCAGTGCTGTTGGCATGGAACCTCCTTATTACAGCTCTATTACGGATGCAAGTAATTTCTAGCATCATAAAACCTACCGAAGAGTTGGTTCTGCAGTTGATAAGGGAAGTCTGCCAGAAGAAACAGTGATATCTGCTGTAACAATAATGGCTTTTACAATATCTGAAAGATTCCATTATAGTATAGAGTAAATGGCAAAAGACTGTGAATCCAGGGCCACTTGGGTACTGTGCACCAGAATAGCACACTTTTGAAATGAGTCCAGAGGGGCTATTTTTGGTTGAAGCGATGGGGGAGCAACCATTATGCTGCAGAGCAAATATATAAGAGGCTCTCGATACAGAGCTATTAAAGGGGGGGAGCAGTAAACAAAAGAATGTAAAACAAGTAGTCCAATGACAACTGCAGAGCACCACACTGGGTAGTTCTGGAGTGTACAATCCTCCAATCTCACTCTCTGGTTTGGTTCGCCCTCCGTATTTTTAGACCACAACTCCCATCCTTCCTGACCATTGGCCATGCTGGCCTAGGATGATGGGAGTCCAACAATGTCTAGGGGGCTGCTGCTTCCCCATCACTGTTCTGGATGAACGAGTGGAACACCAAGATGATGCGGATCATGTTACATTCAGTATTGGCTGAAGATCTGTGGAGAGGAACAGGTTAGCTAGCATCTGTTCGTACCCATTGACCTCAGTCATCCCTTTGCCTGCATTCAGTCAATGCTGAACATAATGTCAAGACAACGTCCTCCCTAGGGACTAGGAAGGAAATGGATGCCTTTTGTAGGGCAAATGGGCAGATTTGCCAATAACACATACTATATACACCACCTGCGAATTATTCCTTTAAACTAAAGTCTAATATAACAGCACGGTCTAGAATTATCAGAGTAGAAATGGATCTCTGTTACTGCCTTCACATCAGTCGGCTTTCTTTAAACACATACAGCTTTGCAAATTGGAACTGTAACGATGGGAGTTGAAGTGCTCATCTGAAAATTGCAATGCACCCACATAGTCTGGATCAAAATGGCATGGGGCTGTGCAAATGTAGAACTCTGCTTGCTGTGCCTTTTAACACATGCTCTGTCTGTATTTCAAGTGGCTTAACTACTTGATAAGTGTGACTAAAGTACCTGTGGCTTGAAGACAATTACTACATAAAGTGTATTACTAAAAAATAAGGAACTGATTTTGATTAAATGAAAATCATTATCTGTCGCACAAACAAATAGCTGGAGAATAAGCCATATTGATTTTCTCCGTATTGGACAGATGGCAGGATAGCTATATCGCTTAGTGCATTTAATAACTCTAAGCTAGTTCTCATGGAAGCCAATGAATGAAGCTCCATGCGGCAAGAGGCCTCTAGGTCACTGTGGCCACTAGCCCTTCCAGTGACTGTTTCAGGCATCAGTGGGGAGCCCACTCTCAGGACCGTGTCACTGCCCCCCACTGCTTAGTCAGTTGTTAGGAATGCATGATCTGTCCATTTTCATTTCTCTTAAGTCCAGTTCAGGGTATTTCTCCATTTCTGCCTCTGTGTTGTTGCTTTTTAAAAAAAGTTGGATGAACCTTTATATGCATTTTTTTGCATGTATTTCTCCTAATATACACATTTTTTATGCTATTTTACCTAATGCAATGCACTTTTGAATATTATTTACATGATTATGCACGCTTGTGTGTGTGTATTTTTCTTTGATATATGCATTTTGGGGTTGGAGAACTGCATTTCAAAGTTCAGAGATCTGTGAATTTTGAAGGATGGCTACGTTTCATTTTGGGTATTGGTCCAGGAAGTGCAAACTAGGAGCTTCCCTTTGATGCCTTTCATTTGCTGCCACCTCCCTTCAGCACTTCTTGGTTTCTTCTATAAACCCTAATACATTTTTTTTTAAGCCAGAAAAAAGAACTTCCTGGTTTCTTCTTGGACTTGAAGCAGTTGTGAGAAGAATAACTCTGAGTAGGCTAGCTAAGATGTAAAAGACTGAATCAGATAAGTGCTGGAGATGCAATGAGGTTGAGGGAACGTTCTTTGATATGTGGTGAACTAGTAAAAGGGTAAAAGAGTACAGTGGTACCTCGGGTTACATACGCTTCAGGTTACAGACTCCGCTAACCCAGAAATAGTACCTCAGGTTAAGAACTTTGCTTCAGGATGAGAACAGAAATCGTGCTCCGGAGGTGCAGCAGGAGGAGGCCCCATTAGCTAAAGTGGTGCTTCAGGTTAAGAACAGTTTCAGTTTAAGAACAGACCTCCGGATCGAATTAAGTACTTAACCCGAGGTATCACTGTACTGGGAAATAATCCATAATGAATTGAAAAAAAAATGTTTAAAAAACCCAGAGTCCTTTCTGTTGGGGATAATTCAGACTGAAATTCCCAGGTGTCAACAAAGGTTATTTATGTATGCTACTACTGCAGCCCATGTTTTGTTAGCCCCAAAATGGAAAATGAGTGCGGTCCCAAGGTGGCAGAATATGTCCAGCTTGCAGACTTAACATATAGAATAAGAGACCAAGAAGAACGTATGTTTAAAGGAGATTGGAAAACATTTGTTGAATATATGGGAAAAATTGTGCACACTTGAAAACGTTGGCAGCATTAAGATAAATTCAAGAGTGTAAATAAGTTTCGATGGAAGTTTCATTTTCATAAAATGCAAATTTTTCAGAGATGGAAACTTTTGAGGAGTTGGAGATGGCATTTATAAGTGTTCCACATTTCACAAGCATACAGTAAGCTAAGTTCTCTAGGACCTATTTTCGATTCCAGAAGAATGATCTTCACTCATTAGGTTCCCCCCCCCGCCACAGAATCTCAAAATTGGGTGTTTAAAGCATAGAAAACTCCAGATATAATTGCAAATAGTCCAATAATATCTCAGGCTACAAAGGATCAAACCAGTGACCTATTTCCAAAGGCAGTTTCAGAAACGCATCAACCCTCCCTGGAAACCTAATTTCTTAATTACACAGAACGATAAATCTCTTTTTCAGTGCCTTCAAAATTATACCCCCTGGGCCCAGTCCTTCACACTTCCAGAGCACCGTTGTAACTTTAAATACATGCAAAGTATTGTCAGGCTGAATGGAGGCCCTAGCAAGGGTATAGTTAACTTTGTGGCTTGGGGTAAAGTTTCAGAAATTGCCTACACAACTTAGCAGATGGGCAGTGTAATGTGCCGTGTGCTTCACTGAAGCAAGTCAGGACGGTGTGAGCAAAAGGCTTTGGGGATCAGGTTGCAACTTTGATTTTGAGACAGCTTTGAGAGCAAAGAACCTCATCAGTTTATTAGTCGTTTTTATTTATTAACTTTCTATACTGCCCTTCATCCGAGGACCACATGGTGGTTTATAACATAAAACACAAAAATACATACCATAGTGACAAATGGAAACAATACCCACCCACCCAAGTTTAAAAGGGCATAGATTAGCCAATGGCCTAGGATGAGACAAATGATTTTGCCTGGTGTCTAAAATATGTAACGAAGGAGCCAGGCAAGCCTCCTTGTTTGAGCTGAATGTTTTTATGAAAAGTGACACCTATTAAGTTTGCCACTGCGAAACCATTTTTATGAAAAAAGAGGGAAACGCTAACCCAACCCACCTACCCAGAGCTAGACTTAATGCTCAAGTTTGTTTGTTGAGATAGCCCACAAGCCAGCCTGAAAGGGATTGCTGAAAAGCTGAGTGGCATAACCCTAACTTCTTTAAGTCATGCCAGCAAATCATAGAATTGTAGAGCTGGTGTTTGTCGGGTAGATGGCCCTGTTAAATTGGCCCAGTAAATTAATCCTGTTAAAGCCAAATCCTGTTGAGCCAAAAAGGTTTCTCAGATGTAGAATACCCATTTGAAGGTGACTTGGAAACTACAGCTAATCCTGAATGTGCAACTAGACTGGTGACTGGGAGTGGCAGCCAGGACCGTATAACACCAGTCTTAAAGGATATTCACTGGCTCCCAGAATGTTTCCGAGCACAATTCAAAGTGTTGGTAAAGGTAAAGGGACCCCTGACCATTAGGTTCAGTCGTGGCCGACTCTGGGGTTGCAGCGCTCATCTCGCTTTATTGGCCGAGGGAGCTGGCATACAGCTTCCAGGTCTTGTGGCCAGCATGACTAAGCTGCTTCTGGCAAACCAGAGCAGCGCACGGAAATGACGTTTACCTTCCCACCGGAGAGGTACCTATTTATCTACTTGCACTTTGACGTGCTTTCGAACTGCTAGGTTGGCAGGAGCAGGGACCGAGCAACGGAAGCTCACCCCGTTGCGGGGATTCGAACCGCCTACGTTCTGATTGGCAATTCCTAGCCTCTGTGGTTTAACCCACAGCGCCACCTGTGTTGTGTTGGTGCTGACCTTTAAAGCCCTAAACAGCCTCGGCCCAGTATACCTGAAGGAGCGTCTCCACCCCCATCATTCAGCCCAGACACTGAGGTCCAGCTCTGAGGGTCTTCTGCTGGTTCCCTCACCATGAGAAGTGAAGTTACAGGGAACCAGGCAGAGGGCCTTCTTGGTAGTGGCGCCCGCCCCGTGGAACGCCCTCCTTTCAGATGTCAAGGAAATAAACAACTACACAACTTTCTGAAGACATCTGAAGGCAGCCCTGTATTAGGAAGTTTTAAATGTTTGACGTTTTATTGCATTTTTGTATCTGTTTGAAGCCACCCAGAGTGGCTGGGGAAACCTTGCCAGATGGGTGGGGTATAATCAATCAATCAATCAATCAATCAATCAATCAATCAATATACAGTGCTGGGATTCCAGAGTGTACCTCTTGATGTAGCATTGGGTAGTGTGGGAAGATATTTTTGAGTGCCTCTCATTTTATAAATTCTCTGGCTGCATGCAGAGGTTAGCCAAACCTTTCTCCTGGCATATTCCCTTGAGGGCTATTCAGAAGTATGAAAATGTCACCTGCAGTCTGTAGTAACATAGTTCAAAAATTAGACCTTATCGCTGTGTCTTTTCTTTACAGGCTACTGGAGCGCAGATAAACTCCCCCCCCCCAACTCCCTAACGACTTCGAGGTTTTCCTCAAGTCTTAGAGACAGACATATCTCTTGACAGAACATCAGGAGAGATGAGGATCAGGATCTGCTATCATTAGCTTGATGGCTAAGAGAATATTATTTTGTGGGTATGTGATAGGCTTATTTTGCATGCAAACCTAAGGTCTATCTCGTCACCGTATTTATGCTGAGGAAGGATTACAACTCAATTTGTCATATTTCCCCTCAGGCTTGGTAGTCAATTTGTATTTCTCAAACTTAAGTCATTTCCCCTATCCAACCCCCACCCCAGTGATATTTAAATAGGGCTTATTTTGCTGCTGCTAAATTTGTTGAGTGTGCCTGGGTGTGGAGAATCTGGCCCCAGGAACATCAACTCCATAACTCCAGGGCTGCTGCTTCAATCCTATTTTTGCAGAGTTCTTAGGAGGGGGAGCATCTTAAACCTCACATTTCATTGAAAACATGCTTTATGCAGTTTATTATGTACTATCCTCATCAGCTCAGAGTAGATAAAAGCATGTATAAAAGAGAGAAAAAGGATAAATACTAGGCCATGTTCAGACACCACTTTGTTCCATTTTCCTGATGTTTCCTTACCTGATAATTTACACATTTTATGTGATATTTTGCAAGACATAAAAACCATTTCTGGAAAGCTAGCAGAATATGGGGGGGGGGGGGTTAGTGCTTGTTTCCATGCTAATTGCTTCCAGAAATAAAGAAAAATCTATTTGCAACCCTGTTAACTTGGAAAACCCTGGGAGTTTGGGGCTCGTGGGAATTGCTTCTCCTTAGGGATGTGTTCGGATTCCATTTTACTTTTAAGCAGACTGGACCGATACACAGAATGCTGCAGAAATGGAATGGGCGTGTGAATCCTTTCATCTCTGATTCTCCCAAGAACCGCAACCAGTACTGCAGTAAGGAACATTAGAAAACAAGGCAGGAACACTAGCATCCCAGGCATGAAAACTATCACAATATTCCCCACATCTGAGCGCACACCCTTAATTATTGCAGCCATCCCTCACCTAGCCATGATAGGACTGGGGGAAATCCATTGCTCATTGTACAGTGCTACAGAACAGGCTGCCGTTGCTTGCACTTCTTCAACCCACAAATAATCCAAGAGGGCTGTGATTGATTTAAGGCACTGTGATGAATGAGTCTGAGAATTCTCAGATTAGCAGACACGGTGGCAGGCACACTGCTCCAGTCAGAAGAAGTCTGTCCAGATTGCCGAGAAAAATAGGCAGAACGTTTTGTATGTGGCGAGCAACAAAGTGCTCAAAATTACTTCTGTGACTTAAGCTGCGCCTGCACCCAATTCACTCACGGTGGTGGTGTGGTGGTAAATTTTTGAAGCGCCAGAGCTCTTAAGGACAGGCAGATAGATTGATAGAATATACAGCACCCCAAGATTTGAACACATAATAATAATAATAATAATAATAATAATAATAATAATAATAATAATAATTTATTATTAATACCCTGCCCATCTGGCTGAGTTTCCCCAGCCACTCTGGGCGGTTCCCAATCAAGTGTTAAAAACAATACAGCATTAAATATTAAAAACTTCCCTAAACAGGGTTGCCTTCAGATGTCTTGGGTCAGCTGGAAGTCATAGAAAATGTGAGCAGGGAAAGGGTGGTCTATTGGTTAGAACGTTAGAATTTGGCTTGCGGCATGTTTCCATCACTGCAATCCTGTACATAGCTACTTGGGAATAAGCTCCCCTGAACTCAGGGTTGCTTCTTTCTGACTGTATAGATTCAACTTGCAAAATATATTGAGCTTCACACAAAAAAAATCTTCAGCCAACTGAAGTGCAACCTTTGGCTTTTAATTAAAAATGCAAACAATTGTGCAAAGAAGTTTTATGATTTAGGCTGCTAGCATGAAGTAGGAAGCCCCTTAAAGAAAAGGAAAGGGGTACCCATTCTCTGCTTTAGAGGTTTTCAACTTTTGGGGGTCCACAGCTCCCTTGACCATCTACATTCTTTCTGTGGCACCCCTGTGGGTCTCAGGAGCCCAGTTATGTCACCCCTGGCCTGCAGAGCTGGCAGCCTCTCGCTCTTTTTTGAACACCCTCTCTTGTGGAGTGTTCCCTCAGCCTCCTCTCCTTAGGAGTCCTCTGAGCACCACAGCTGCCGCCCCTGGTCTCTGAGCTGCCCCCCTACCCCAAAGAGAGGTGGCTCCTCACACTGCCCCACAGGGGCCAGGGACTTGTCTGTCCATTCCCAGCAGTAAGGGCTGGCGGACTGGCTGGCTGGGCTCAGTTTAAAAGTTCACAGCATATACAGTGGTATCTCTGGTTAAGTACTTAATTCATTCCGGAGGTCCATTCTTAACCTGAAACTGTTCTTAACCTGAAGCACCACTTTAGCTAATGTGGCCTCCTGCTGCTGCTGCGCCGCCGGAGCCCTCTTAACCTGAAGCACTATTTCTGGCTTAGTGGAGTGTGTAACCTGAAGCATATGTAACCTGAAGCGTATGTAACCCGAGGTACCACTGTACAGCAGTAGCAAGAAGAGGACGGAAATCAAATGTATGGTAATACTGTTAGTGATGCAGAAATAAAAGAGCTTGTCAAAGACATTTCATTCTAAAAGTAATACTGAAAAATGCAAGATATTAGCTGTTTTCCCAGTATAGTTTTACCAGCCTTATGCTAAACATATTGGCATGGTTATACCTCCTGCTGAGCTCAGTGGGACTCACCTCCTTGCGTTAGGCTTGCAGCCTTCCTTAATTACATTTCCTACCAATAGGTGGCACTAATAATTTCTGCATTAACTGCACAGCATTGCAGTTCCCAGTAGGATCGTTCTCCTTTTCTGTCTGGTTCATGCTTCAGTTTGATACCATTTTCACTCAAATGGATTCCTGTATAAAAGGGCCCCGCACAAAGATGAAATATATCACATATAGATTTCCTCCAGAGAGATACATCAGTGAATAAGTAATTTCCAGGCTCTGCACTGATAAAGTCTAACAAAATAATAGCTTTTAAATGAATGGATGCCTGCTGAATACAAAAGCCAAGCCACGGTTTGTTTGAAAAGCTGGAAAGGGAGGATAAAGGGAAAACATGAAATGGAAAACACGGCACAAAGTTAATGAGATCCTTTCAATTTGACAGGGGGATAAAAGACCTTAAGACCTTCAGGTACCCTCCAGATGCATTGGACCACAGCTCCCATCATCCCTTTCTAGCATGGCCAATGGTCAAGAATGATGGGAGTTGTAGTCTAACAAAGAGATGGAGGGTGCATTATCTACCATACCCAAAGCATCAGGGTGGCGAAGGTTGTTCACTCTAGATCAGGGTTTCCCAAACTTAGGTCTCTAGCTGTTTTTGGACTACAGTTCCCATCATCCCCGACCACTGGTCTGCTAGGTAGGGATGGTGGGGGTTGTAGTCCCCAAACAGCTGGAGACCCAAGTTTGAGAAACCCTGATCTAGATCATCCACACAAGATCTCTTCTAAGTAGGCTCAGTACTTGAGTGGTAATTATTGCTTCTTCTATATGCAGAATCCTAAACTCTAGGGATAGAACAAAGCAAGCCTACCTTGCGGTGAGACAAAAGGGGAGTGAACTGGCAGAGGAACCACAAAATGGCGTGCTGCCATTTTGCTTCAGGCAGGAAGGTAGCTACAGGCAGTGAGGCAGCACAGCTGAGACACGATAAAAGGTAAAGGGACCCCGACCATTAGATCCAGTCGTGACCGACTCTGGGGTTGCGGTGCTCATCACGCTTTACTGGCCAAGGGAGCATGTGGTACAGCTTCCGGGTCATGTGGCCAGCATGACTAAGCCACTTCTGGCGAACCAGAGCAGCACACAGAAATGCTGTTTACCTTCCCACCGGAGCGGTACCTATTTATCTACTTGCACTTTGACGTAGTTTCAAACTTCTAGGTTGGCATGACCTGGGACCGAGCAACGGGAGCTCACACCGTCATGGGGATTTGAACCACAGACCTTCAGATCGGCAAGTCCTAGGCTCTGTGGTTTAACCCACAGCGCCACCCGCGTCCCACCCACGTCTATAGTCATAGTTAAATTGTGGAATTTGCTCCCATGTGATGGCCACCAACTTGGACGGCTTTATGAAAGAGGATTAGGAACATCCATGGATGATGAGCCTTTCAGTGGCTACTAACCTTGATGGCTACCTTCACTGTCTGATGTAGGATGCTTCTGAATGCCATTTGCTGGAAACCACAGGTCCTGCTTGCAGATTTCCAACAGGCATCTGGTTGGCCACTGTGAGAATAGGTTGCTTGACTAGATGTTCCATCTAACAGGAACATTCAAAGCAGACAAGGTCAAAATATATAGAGAACAGTTTCCACATTAATTAAAAATATCAAAACCCAATGCAGTAGAAACACTTACATAAACAAACCTGGATCATTATCTCTTCATCTGATGTATATATATTCTCAAAGGACTACTCGCGCCACCAATATATCTGAACGTTGTTCTGAAGTCACCATATATTTTATAATCCTTGCATAAAATTTGTTTTATGAGGAAATGTTCCATCCTTTTAAAACTGGTTGTCTTTGATCTTAACTTAGCACAAGATTAATTGAACAAATCTCTCTCTGCAGTGGAAATTATTTTTCCAACATGATGCCCAGTCTTGCTTTATGAGAACTATTACTTGGGATACCCAGAGATGATCTTTTTATCAGCCAGGGCTTTCTGAGACGGGGATGTGGACCCCTATCTTATGACTCCTTGTTTTCAATGGGGCCAACTAGCTAAGCTTATCTAAATAATGTAGGAAGTGATCTTCCTGCTTCCAAAACAGCGGACAGCTCACATAGAATGCAACAAAACATTATATAATTTATCATAAAAGGGAAGCAAAATGCTGGGGTCAGTATTAATAAATGAAGGTTGCTCACCCATGCTGCTGGAGGCTAGATCTGGTCTACATGTGAAACAGAAGAAAGCAGAATTTTGAAGGAGTTTTCAGTTTGCAGAACTGCCTAGTCAACATCTATAAAAAATGGAAGTGCAGGGGCTTTTAACAGTTAGCATTCAGAAAACAGAGCAAGATCACAGGTCCCACAGTCACAGTTTTCCCTGGGGTGATATGTATTGCATTCCTCTTTAAATTATCATATGTTTTTCCTGCCTAAATCTACATATAAATTATAGCAAAACCTGTTTAGTTTCCTTTGTCTTCACTTCTCTCTCTCTTTTGGCAACCTTTAAGTGGCAAATTGGGTCCTGCTCACAGAGGGCACATGCTGTGGTGAGAACATCAGGACTGACCTCATTGTTGTGTGGGTGGGAGCGATTGGATAGCCACAACAACCTGATTGGTGGTCCCTTGGTTGCTGGGCAGATCTGGCCAATGGGATTTTTTGTGTATTAACCAAGGGACCTATTTATACCCATGCACGTGACCCAGAGCTTCCTCTTTCGGCACGTGCATTCGGAACACCCACCCACCTCTCCCTACTTTTAGGGCTTTGCGCTTGACCTTGCTATGCTGTCGTGGGTTGTCTGCTTTTGGGGCAGGGGCCCGGTAGGAATTTTCCCATTCGGCTGATTGGCTGGTGCCACTTGGGTTTTGCCTGCTGCGTAGCAAATCGTCACAACTTTGTCAGGTTCGGCGGTTAGGCATTGGTTCAAGTTGGTCGAGGGGTGTGTGTGGAGCACCTGTCCCCTCCAATGCACAAAGGTATTCTGTTAAAGGAATCCAGGGATTTGTCAAGCTTTTGTCAACCCCTTTTGGGGGTAGGGCCACACAAGAGTCCCTGGGAGCATTTTGGGGTGAGCTTGAGTCATGTGACCGTACCAATGTTCCCCACGGTGTTTACCTGTACTGATGATATGGTGGGGCTCAGTCGTCAGTGCTGTCCTGCTGAGCTCAGGTGCAGCTAGTCAGGAACCAATGCCTAAACAAACCACTCAGTATCTGTAATAAATAAAGTTGTGGCCAAAATTATGCCAATAACTTAAAACTAAATCCTGTGTCAATTGTGTCTTTTTTATTGGAAGCTCCTGGGGATCTTAACATGCAATTTTCAGTGCTAGAACACTGAGGTGGTAGATTATTGTTATTATAATTTTTATTTATTAATTCTATTTATATCCCACTCTTCCTACAAAAGGAGCCCAGGGCAACATTTTGCTAGTAAGTTGCGACCATTGTGGGTTTCTATTCCATTGCTCCTCCAAGGAATTTAGGTTTCTTTGTAGCAGTCTTTGTTTACTGTTTTAAAAAAAGATTTGTCCTTAAATGTAAACTGAACCAAATTGCATCCCCACCATCCCCTACCACAGCCTCTCTCATCTTACTCCCTCATTAACCAATCTCACAATCTCTTCTGTGCTTCTGTCCTACACCCCCCTTCCTCTGCAGCTTATAAAGCAGAAACAACTTCCCCCAGCCCATGCCTTTGTTTCAAAATTATGCAGGATGTGGAGAAAGTGAAGAAAGAAAAAATGTCCCTCCCTCTTTCATAGCACTAGAATGCATGGGCATCTTTGACGCTGAATGCGTTTAAGTCCTGCTTGCAGTCTATGCGGCAACTAGACTGGTGATTGGGAGTGGCTGCCGAGACCATATAACACCGGTCCTTAAAAACCTACATTGGCTCCCTGTAATTTTCCGAAGACAAAAGTGTTGATGCTGACCTTTAAATCCCTAAATGGCCTCGGCCCAGTATGCCTGAAGGAGCATCTCCACCCCCATCATTCAGCCTGGACTCTGAGGTCCAGCTCCAAGGGCCTTCTGGCGGTTCCCTCACTGCGAGAAGCAAAGCTACAGGGAACCAGGCAGAGGGCCTTCTCAGTAGTGGTGCCTGCCCTGTGGAATGCCCTCCCATCAGATGTCAAAGGAATAAACAACTACCTGTTTAGGGAAGCTTTTAATGTTTGATGTTTTATCGTGTTTGTAATATTCTGTTAGTAGCTGCCCATAGTGGCTAGGGAGGCCCAGATTAGATTATTATTATTCCATAGGCATCTGGTTGGTCACTGTGAGAACAGGATGCTGGACTTGATGGGCCATTGATCTGATCCTGCACACTCATCTTATGTTCTCCCCAACCTCCAACTGTATATCTGGACTTGATTTCAAACAACTAGCATGGAAGAGGAGCCTATTGCTGGGCTGGGCATGAAGGAACTAGATTTGTATGATGTGCTGTCGTTTGATGTAGTTGTATCTTTGAATCAGTCCTCCATCTGTATTTAACTTAGCTGGGTACTTGTTTTCAAACCAAGATGCAGGGGACTTGCGTAGAAATTCTCCCACCCTCCTTCCACTGGCCTGAAGACTGAGAAACAGGGAAGAATAAGTATTAGAGAAAACAATTTCCCCTAGAAGTCCAAATCCATTCTCCCTACCTAGGCTCATCCTCTGGCAGAATGAAGATGTATCTGAAAGGTTTAGAGTATAGGATGTTCCATTGTGGCATGCCAGATACAGCTGCAGAAATATAACTGAAGGCACAGAGGAGGAAGGGAAAAGATGCCTTTTTTTCATGGCGCGCTAACTCTTATTGACAACTTTATATAACACGTTGACAGTCTGCTTATATACAGTATCCCACCCCTTCAGTCCTTCTCCTCCTAACACCTCCTTTTAAGTTTAAAAAAGCAAGACTTGAAAAGCATATAAAATGTGACGGAGAAGGACTCCTATTCTTCTGTTTGATTTTAGAAAGTAGCAGGATTATAGGACTAACCCAGAGTTAGTCAGCGTCAAGCATGGCCCATCCATTAGGCTAGGTGAAGACAAATTTGCTTCACGTGGTGGATCCACTCCCTGTTGACATTTCTATTCCACCTTAAGGAGCAGACGTGTGGAACTGTTGCGTGTCACATGTCTGTTTACATTCCAGCACAGCTTGCTGGGAACTTCCGTTGTGTATAACTTTTGCTGTTCTCTCTGAGAAGACGAGAGAGAGAGATGACATGTTTCTTTGTCCTGATTTATGATTAATAAATCTGTAGTTATAGTATGCTTCCACAAGTCTCACGCCTATTCTGTGTGCGCAGTTCACTCTGCTGATAGTGTGCCCTGGCTTGGAAGCCGAGGTCGCTGATTTACGTCAGGTAGAGGTGATGTTCTACGCAGCAGGACAGCCCAGCCGGGGTTAGCCAGCTGGCCTCCCAGCCCTCTACATGCTGACCCCCCCCCCACTGTAGTGCTGCCAGCCCTGCCAGGGCTTTGCCCATGCCACCAACAAAGTCCCATTGTCCTTGCCACTGCTCCTGCATCATGGTGGCAGTGTGGGAACAGCTGCACATCAGCAAAACGTCTCTCTGCCAACACTTGTTGACATGGTGCCCTCCAAATGTTCTGAACTACAACTTCCATTGGCCCCCCTGTAAAAATGCATGCAGGTTTACAGCACAATCCTACACATCAGAATTAATTCCCATTGTCTGAGTTGCATGGAGAGATATATACGTAAGCTTTATTTTCCCACTTCTCTGTGTGCTTGATAAAGCTAGAAGATAGATTTACTGAAGGCTTTGACCTCTCGTGATGCATGAGTCAGCCCTCTCTGAGCAAAGGCCAAGGCTGGGAGATATTTAACCCTTTTCTGGACTGCAGAAATGTTAGGTACGCACTGAGTGATAGAAAGGAAGCTTCCCACAGATATAGGTATGTTTGCTCATTCGCCCATCTTTTCTTGCTTGTGCTGGACATAGAGAGAGGCAGAGGAACTCTGTGGGGATCTTGAAGTCCCTTCCCTTAAACACTGGAAACTCTCCCGAGCATCCTCTCTGGCTTTGGACCTTCCCACATCCCCTTGCTATTACTGTCAGGAGCTCAGCCTACACCCGAGTAGGACCCTGGCTGAGACACATGCCTGGCTGGCATGTTCCCTCCCTCCTGGTCGATCGTTCGGGAGCTTCATAAGCTTTCTTCAGCCCGAACATCACAGCGACCGATGCCAACAGACATCAGCACACTTAGGGATCCACAGAGTCTTCGCAGCTTTGTGTAACAGGCCTCAGCAACTCAGCATTTTGGCTAATCTACTTTATTTACATATAAACACACACGGAGCACTGCAACATGGCTCCCTCTCTCTCTAGCATCAGACAGCAAAGAGAAAAAGGACAAAGGACAATAGTCCCACTTCACGGAACCCAGTAACACAAACATCCTGTCTGTGTTACTTCCCACTCTGTGGAGTCAAAACATATACCGTCGTGTGATAGACAAAAATCCCATGACTGCAATCATGGAGCAGGAATTCTAACAATTACAGCAGCCTTGTTATCCTCCTTTGCATTTGGGAACCCTAATTTCATCCCTCCAATTCCTAGGCATGAGTTATATTTTTAGCCTCTGGAATCAGACACCTGTGGCCACGAGAAAAGACGATGCAAGTCACTAGAGGTGAGGGAGAGCAGAAGCGAGGGGGGGGAGAGAAGGAGGAAATCAATGAATGCTGCTCTGAAGCGGACGGTGCAATGTCAGTGAATGCAGAGGAGTTATCCAAGGACAGATGTGTCATGCCTCTACTCGTTTATATCAGCGGAGAGTGCTCAGCACCCACAGCCCATTTTCTGGGTCCTTGAGGAAAACAGCAGCTAGAAAATGGATCACATCTGATGCAGGAATGGGCAACCTTTTCCAGCTAAGGGCCACACTCCCTTCTTTGCAATGTTGTAGGGGCCATGTGCCATAGTGGGAAGAGCCATAGTATAAGAAGCTAATTTCTACACACACAAGAGAGGGAGGAAGGGAGGAAGGGAGACCCACCTCCTCTATCCTCCATCAGGTAAGCAAGAGTCATTATCAGAGCTCAAGGATATATTCCAGTCAGGCAAAAATTCTCAAGGGGGAATAAAGCCCAACAGAAGAGACCCAGCTTCTGGGGAAGCTTATGCACACAGGAACATAATATATAGATGCCAGGGTTGGGGAAAACCATGTGCCGTCAGGGTCATTGCCCCACATCTGCTGGATCCTGCAGAGCACTCTTCCTTGATATCAAATGTCAAGAGGCCTTTTGCTCCCTTCTATATTGGGGCTGCCTTGTGCAGCACACAAATCTCATTTGTTTCCTATTTATCCAAATGGGATAATCTAATACATTGCCTGGAGGCTAAATTAGTGCTGCATTGTGGTATATATATTTTTAAACCACCACTTCTGCTTGTTCCTCAGAGTGATGGTAACTAATTAAAGACACTTTGACCAGATTAATAAATATCTAAAGAGAGAGATGTGATAGTTCTGCTTACATTACCAGTCATTTCAAGCAAGAGGACAAATCCTGTTCTCTCCTTGCCAGGGTTGGCTCAGCGAAGAATGCAGTGTGTTTTATAATTCATGAATTGTAAGAAGGCATCACTGAGTTTCTTTCCATATCTCGCTTGACTCTGGAATATTGCAACAGAACAGCATTTCTATGCCCCAAACACAGGCAACTCCAGCCTTAGCCAATCTGAGTTCCCCTCGTTGTGTTACCTTGCTGCAGAAGCTCTGCAAAAGCAGTGTGAATTTGCAGCATGCCAGGATAGGGATAGGTGGACCCCTACTAAAAGGCAGAGAGACAGCTTTTTTCAAGCAGCTGATTTTGCGTGGCATGAGAAGGCAGTAAGTGGACAGTAATTTATGATTATGGTATTTTTTTCCCCATCAGGGAGATGTGTTTATGGGATTTTCTGCCTCAAGGCACCAAAATAACATGACTAGCCTCAGGTACTAGCTGACATGTAATGCAAGGTGAGGGTGGCGTGGGGACACATTAGCTGCTCTGCCTCTGGCAGTCAAAAGTCTTGAGCTGGCTTTGAGGGAGGCTGAGGATAGTGACATACAATCAGGCCTAAATTTAGTCCAGAATGGCATTGATACGTACTTGAGGCTTGACTTGCAGTTAAGGTTTGTGCAAATTTGTGAACTTCAGTTTTTCTCAGTTTCTTCCCCCTTCCTATGTTCAGGTCTCCACATTTCCACAACACTTGTCATTTTTAAAAAAGATATCATGATATCAAGATATCATGAAAATTCATCAACGTTCTGGTGTGAATTTCTCGCAGCGTGCACATTTTTTGCAAACCAGTTTCCTTGAATATAATGCATTCCTGTACATTCCTATCACTGATAATATGCCCTTTAATGGACACTTTACATTAATGTATATGAATTTTGTACACCTTACAAAAGTTTCAAAGTTCAGAGGAGTGCAAAATTCAAAGGATGGCTGTGTTTTGGTTTGCGTATGGTTTCAGAAAGGGGAAATTATGTAGTTTTACCTTTCAGTGCATTGGGGAATCAAATTTGTTCCTCATCCCTACTTGTAGCACACATGGAAAAAAAGAGATTTGCCCAACTTCTCTCTAGATGTGATAAGCTAGAGGAAGGTTGCCTCTTCTTTGGGCTGAAGAAGGCCTGTAGGCTTTGGGCTTTGGGCTGAAGAAGGCTTGTGCTTTGCGGGGAGCTCCTTAGTAGAAAGGCGGTAGGTGTCTTTTTTACACAACCCACAACCAATTCATAATAAAAGGAGCTTCACCATAGACATCCGTCGGGCATGAATTACACCTTTAGTCCCTTGGTCCTCTGTACCAGCTCCATAAAAACCATCAGCATGATTCACTGCTGAATACCTCCTCTGACAGTCAACGAAGGCCTTTGGGAGGAGAAAGTAAACAGGTCTAAAATATTGTCTCTCTCTCTCTTAGTCAGTTTCTTCTCCTCCTTCAGCTTACTTGCTTTTATCTGTTTGAGGGAAAGGCATCTTTGCCACCCAAGAACCCCCAAACCCTGGCATTGTTTTTTCATGAGGTCCACAGCTCCACCTTTGGATAATAAAAATGTAGCGCTTTCTGAAGAAATGTGGCTTTCATTACAGGGCTCTGAGGAGACTTGAGTAAATAAAAAGGAGGCCAAAGTGCTACAGTGAAGTAAGGTGTTGGTGTTTTGTTTGCTGTGCACGTATAAGAAATATAACTGTGGAAACAGCACAATGGGAAGAAAGGCATCAAATGAAGATGACAGAGGTGACCCCAGCTACTGCCTTCTCAGGGGACATCTCATCCTCCAGGAGGTAGTGATGGCCATCAACTTGGATGGCATTAAGAGAGGATTAGACAAATTCATGGAGGGTAAGACCATCATTGGTTACCAGGGTATGTTCTCCCTCTACTGCTGGAGGCGGTATGCTTCTGAGAAATCATCATCATCCTCCATCTGATTGGTTTGCCACAACAACTTTGAGTAGGTTTCAATAGACTGTAAAAAGCACAGCAAGACACCTAACATTAATAACTTCCTGATACAGGGCTGCCTTCAGATGTCTTTGGAAAGTCGTATAATTGTTTATCTCTTTGACATCTGACAGGAAGGCATTCCACAGGGTGGGCCAAGAAGGCCCTCTGCCTGGTTCCATGTAATTTTCGTTTCTCACAGTGCGGGTGTGCTGGGCCTGGGTCCAGGACTGGTCCAGAATCCGGAGGTTCCGCTAGGAGTCAGTCTGACAGGGCCAAGGCAGGATATGAGGCAGGAAACCAGGCAAGGACAGGTATAGGATCTCAGGCAGGATCTGGCATACAGCAATATTGCTCCCGCAACCTGGGGTGGGTTCCGTCAGCCTTTTATCTTTGTTGGGGTAACGGCCGGTCCTGATCCCCTGGTGACTCACCTCCCTGTCTTGCCCAAAGGTGAGCACTCCTCCTGCGAGTACTCAGGTCTCTCCTTCTCTCAGACCTCAGTCTCTGCAGCTCGGTAGACGTCAGTGGGTTACTAGACCCAGGGGCTGCCTCAGCCTCCCCTGACCAAACCAGTAGTGGAGCAGCTGTAAGTGATGGCCCAGCTGAACGCAACAAGGTAATCCCCGCATCTGGAGCCAGGGCAGGCTCAGGCCCCTGACTCGGCCCAGCTGGTGTTTGTTGCAGGGGAACCTGTGCAGACGGGGACTCCTCAGGATCAAGCCCCAGACTTGGTTCAGATGATGCCTGAGGCAAAGGATCCAGTGCAGACTGAGACTCCTCTGGTTCCGAGTCTGAGCCCAAGTCCCAGGCCATCACAGAGGGAACCACCAGAGGGGTGGAATATTTTAGCCACCTCAAGGGTGGTGATGAGGCCCTGTACTGATAACATTGTCACCAACTAGCTTTCATGGCTTCCAAGTACGTACACTCAGATGGTGGACTGCCTCTAACAACTTAGCCATCATGCCTAGTAGCCATGATAACTTTATCCTTAAAAAAACAAAGAACAAACAAACCCTGGTTGGTGGCCATTGCTACCTCTTCTGAGAGTGACTTCCATATTTTCAACTAGGAGCTTTGTGAAGATGAACTTTGTTGCCTCTCCTGAATTTTCCAACGTTCAGCTTCATTGAATGCCCCCTGGTTCTAGGATTGGGGAAATATCTTCCCCAAATTTTAACTACAGTACATCCCTGACAGTTAAGGAGCAGGAGAGCACAGAGCAGGGCATGAACAGGATCGTAATTTCTTGTGAGGAAAATAGGATAAAAGAAGCAAAAAATAGAAGAAATAATCTGTTAGGGACTGGATGGCACGAAGACGGCCTTTCACAGTGTTTATTTGTGCACACAGGTAATTTAAAAATGGGAGAGAGCAAGAGGCATGTGTAGCAATGAAAGCTGAGGGGCAAGAACAAATGGAGTTTTCCCAGGATAACTTAATTATTGTCCTCAGTGGAGAATGCAACTTTACCCTCCGAAAGCTGCAGGCGGTTTGTCGCATAACAACATTAGTAGCATGAATTTCAAATCAACCACGAGGAGTCAAAGGCTTTGGGCTGGCTTGGGTACATACTTATATCCAGTGACAGAATCACTTCAGAACCTGAGGCTAGAATAAACCTGGAGATAATACAATGTTTTCTAATGAGAATGCGGGGAATCATATTTAAAATGTGTCATTCAAGAGGATGTGCTGCGTGGCGCCTTTTATGCTCCTGCCAGTCTGGCTATGCCTGCGCTCGCTCTTCAATAACAGCTCAGAAATGGGTTTGGGGGTGATTTCGCTGGAGGTTTTATTTCCAAAAATGAACTTACTGATGCATTGTGTACTCTTTCATAAGAGGTGGCTGAAATGGGAAGACAGGCAGACAGCGTTGTATGAAAGGGAAAGACAATAGCTTTCTCAGCTGGATGAATAGCCAGGGTATTTATTTTTTTAAAAAAGAATTCATATTCCCTCCCCTTTGCATTCATTATTCTTATTCTTCTTCTTATTATTATTCCCTTCATCTGAGGATCTCAGGACACTTTACAGTGTAAAAAACAAAATAAACCCACATAACATAATAACAAACAAAACAACATCCGCTCTGAGTTTAAAAGGCCATAGATTGTTTACATACCCTGCAACATTTATCTGATGAAAATAGGGACTTCCCATTCCATAATAATAATTTATACCCCAAACATCTTACTGGGTTGCCACAACCACTCTGGGCAGCTTCCAACACATATAAAAACATAATAAAACAAGCATTAAAAAGCTTCCTTATATAGGGCTGCCTTCAGACTGCTCGGGGGTCAGATAACACCATACCCTCCAACATTTCTCAAATGAAAATAGGAGGCGCTTTCTCTGCAGTCAATGATGTGACTTGATCAGAACGTTATGGGAAATGCCTTTTGCGCTCTGCACAAAGTGCAACTTTGCGCCGCACCTCCTTGCCGAGGTATGCTCAAGTTTCAAATGTATTTGTAATGTAAAAAGCCTTGCTTGATCTGGCCCATTGAGTCCATCATCTGTTCTCACAGCGGCCAACCAGATTCTAAGCCCACAAGCAGGACCTGAAGCCAGTGGCGTAGCGTGGGTTGTCAGCACCCGGGGCAAGGCAAGTAATTTGCGCCCCCTAACCCATGGATTTGCGCCCCCTAACCTGTGGATTTGCGCCCCCTAACCCATGGATTTGCCCTAACCCCAGATGTTGCGCCCGGTGCGGCCGGCCCCCCCTGCACCCCCCACGCTACGCCACTGCCTGAAGCAAGAGCACTCTACCCTCCTGCTGTGGAGGTGCAGAATAGTCGACATGGTTAGTAGCCATCGATAGACTCCTCCTTCCAGTGTGGTGTAGTGGTTAAGAGCGGTAGATTCGTAATCTGGGGAACTAGGTTTGCTTCCCCGCTCCTCCACATGCAGCTGCTGGGTGACCTTGAAGAAGTCACACTTCTTTGAAGTCTCTCAGCCCCACTCACCTCACAGAGTGTTTGTTGTGGGGGAGGAAGGGAAAGGAGAATGTTAGCCGCTTTGAGACTCCTTTGTGTAGTGATAAAGCGGGATATCAAATCCAAACTCTTCTTCTTCTTCCTGAATGTATCTAACCCTCTTTTAATTGCCAAATCAGTGGCCTTTGCTGCCTCCTGTGGCAAAGAGTTCTATAGTTTAAGTCTGCACTCCCCTACCAGAGACTGGGTTCGGTATAAAATATATATGGCGTGAAGTACTTTTTAAAATCTGTCCTAAATCTTTAGCCCAATGCAGCCTATCTAACACATCAGGCAAACACTATCTCTCGAATGTTATTACTCAGTGCCAGAATATAGAAAAACCCTTTCTGGCTTCTGCCCAGTATACGTTTGAGCTACAGGGTAGTCTCAGAGTGCGATGTATGAAGTCTATTTTCTCCTTCCTACAATCTCAGTTGACATTGTTATTGCTGATCCTATTTTTATATATCGAGCGAGGTAGGCGACTAGTAAATCTTGAAAATCACTTGTTACCAAAACAAATGAAGATCCCCAGGTAGGGATGCCTGATCCTTTGATGCATTCTCCATCAGCTGCTGTTATGAGCGGGTTGACATATATCTTTAGCAGCTTCCCCCCACTTCATCTCACGTTTTCAACACATGCTAGATTTTTATTTCTGACAAACGTTTGCAAGCTTGATGCGTAGCCAAAGGTTTGACTGCTGTTTTCTATTTTATTTTTTTAAAAAAAATACCATTTCCCCCAGGGCTCTCCTCGCACTGGCTTGGGTATTTTCTGCTTCCTGATTTCCTCTAGATTGGGAAAAATCAGAAAAGTTCCTCTCATGGCACTCTCCAGATATCCACTGCCCTCCTTCCCCCAAGTCATCTCCATCAACACCCAGTTGCTCCAAACACACTTCTCTTTTCCTTCCCCATTTAAGTGCATGCTGGATTTTCCCAGGGTTCTCCATTTTTTATTCTTGGACTCAACACTAGATGCCTTCAGATGTGAGTGTGCCAAAACCTATCACCCAATTTGAACAACAACAACAACAACATGCCCATGAAAAGGACATTTGTTTCAATGCCTTATTCACAGGACACTCTATATCTATATCATCTATATCATCATCTATATCTATATCATCTATATCTATATCATCTATATCTATCTTAGAATTTCAGTGAGTGCAGGGATCCACTTCACCTTATCAACGTGCAGTGGCTGAGCTTGGACCATGTGGTTTTTCATTCCATCAAATGTTGTTCCAGCAGCTTTCCTGATAATGCAAGAATCACAGCTAATTGAACCACAGGAAGCTGGGGAAGTTAACTACTGATTGCCTGAGATTAGTGGAGTTTCTGATGTTTGCTTTAAGGGAAATCCTTGCCTTTATCATCTTCTTCTTTTTAATTCGCACCTGCTTTCTTTAAATGTAAAAAGACTTTTTTTGTCTCTTTTTTTGCAACAGCACAGTTGTCAAGAGTTTACAGCCTCCTCGGTTTCCTGTGATTACAGGGAAACCTGAACTTTGTACATAAGGGAATGAGGTCCTCAGTCTGCAGAATAAATGAGAGGATGTTTGCCAAAACCCCTTGGCTAACTGGAAAATAAGATGAGTGCAACAAAAACCCTGCACCGCAGGCATGAGAATTTCACTAACATTTTCTTTCCCCTTTGATAATTTTTGAATTAATTGATGGAGAAGGACCGTGGGGATGGAGAAAGAAAATTCCAGCATTGCACAAGCAGAAGGGGGTGTGAGAAAAGGGCCTGGGTTTTCTAAATTCTGCAAATCCTTGTCTTACAAAGTTAAGCCTTCATTAAGGAATAGAAGCACAGAGAACGATGGTGAAATGATGCAGAAGGAGGGAATTTACATCAAAAGTCATTGATAACTGATGTGGAATTTGGGGCAGGGGTACAGCTTCCCTGCATCCCTGATGCTGCTGGGGTATAACCACCCAACTTCATGTCGGTGACGTAATTGCTTCTCCCGCCCTCAGTTGGCAGAAGGTAGGAGAAGATTGAAGTTCCATCTGTTTCCATGCATCAGCTGTTTGCTGCTCCAGGCAAGGGGCAGGCTGTTGCTAATTTTAGTTCACTTCTTTTCTCTCTCTCTCTCTCTTTTTTGCTCAGCTCCATTTGCCTCTGTGATTCACCTAGTTCTTGTCATTAGTAAATTCAATTATTTCAGCTTTGCTGAGCTGTATGCATGACATTCCCCTGCACACAAGGGACCAGCTAGGAATCACAGCTGCTTATTACAATGTCATGTTAACGGGGAAGCGTGTTGGTGTCTGTGGGTTATTTCTATTGCATCGTGGACATACGTGGCATTATATGATGAAAGGAACCGTGCCAAGCAAATAAATCACTGCTTTGCATTGCACAGGTGGAGATAATATGACAAACGATGGTCAAACAGCTGCACCTTTTACTTCCAAAGGCTGCCACACGGAAGAAGGAACAAGCTTGTTTTCTCCTGATCTGAAGGGTAGGACTTGGACCAGGGGTCAGCAACCCGCGGCTCTGGAGCCGCATGTGGCTCTTTTATACCTTTGCCGCGGCTCCAGGGCAGATACTAGCGAGGGGAGGAGGCGCATTGTGCGTCCCAACACTCCCCACTGTGACGGGCGCTGTACTGGCTGTGACGTCGCATGGGGGTGGTGCGACGTCACCTTCCCGGTTTTGCGGCTCCCAGTTTTTTTTTTGTTTTTGGAAACGGGTCCAAGTGGCTCTTTTTGTCTTAAAGGTTGCAGACCCCTGACTTGGACCAATGGCTTCAATTTACAAGGAGATTCTGATCAAACATCAGGAAGAACTTTCTGACAGTAAGAGCTGTTTGACAGTGGAACAATTGGGAAGGTAGTAGACTCTCCTTCCTTGGAGTTTATAAGCAGAGGTTGGATGGCCATCTAAATGATCTCAGTATACCTGAAGGAGCATCTCCACCCCCATTGTTCTGCCTAGATACTAAGGTCCAACTCCGATGGCCTTCTGGTGGTCCCCTCCCTGCGAGAAGCAAAGCTATAGGGAACCAAGCAGAGGGCCTTCTCGGTAGTGGCACCTGCCCTGTGGAACACCTTCCCATCCGATGTCAAAGGAATAAACAACTATCTGACTTTTAGAAGACATCTGATGCCAGCCCTGTTTAAGGAAGTTTTTTTTTTTTAATGACTGATGTTTTAATGTATTTTTAATCTCCTGTTGGAAGTTGCCCAGAGTGGCTGGGGAAACCCAGCCAGATGGGCACGGTATAAGTAGTAAATAATAATAAGAATAAGAATAATTGACATGGATGCTTTAGTTGAGATTCCTGCATTGCAGGGGGTAGGACTAGATGACCCTTGGTGTCCCTTCCAACTCTACAATTTGACCCATTAGACTCCCCAGCCTACACCTCCTTTCCCTAGGTCACACCCCTTACCACCCCTACTTTGCAGCCTCCTTGAGTGTTTTAGCCTAGGTGGAAGGCGTCTTTGACCTCTGATAATGTCTCTCTGTTGGCTGGATGGAGGATAGCATGTGAGTATGTGCAAAATTTGCCTACTGTACCAAAGTAAATTTGACATTTATTTTCCTGCCCGCTTTTGTCTCTGGTCCCACCTATCACTGGCATGTGGCCCCCAGAAGTTTGCACATAAAGAAATGAAGTCCTCAGCCTGGAAAGCTTTCCCTTCCTCTTTTATAGATCTATAACTGCAGTAAGTTCTTGGCAGATCAGAGCTTTGAACCGGGGACTCTCTAGTCATAGGCTATTTACATTAATTCACAGTTCCGTCCCCAGTGGAAAAGATGCTCTTCCAGGGCTCTGGGGCTGTTTGCTGCCATCTCTGCCTCTTTCACCTTATGGAACAGCAAGAGTAAAATCTTGGCCTTTGGGATGCAATGGAGATGGGTACTTTGGATGGAAATGTTCCAGGCTTTTTCATGCATGCACACCACTGCTTGCAAAATATTTTCCAGTTTCAGCTTGGACTGTTGAGTGGTGGTGTGTGTGTGTGTGTGTGTGTGTGTGTGTGTGTGTTTTGGGGGGTGACCCTATTAGGCCACAAATTGCCCTGCTCTTAGACTCTGATATCTCCCCAGGTGATAAAACTCCAGCAGGGAAAATATTTTTGGAATGTAGGGAAATCTCTAACTGGAGGACAACTAGCTGCAAGGCTAGCCTTTTCCAGCTGCCTTGAGACTCTGCTATTCTCTAGCATTACAGCTCAGGAAAGAAATGCTAAATATAATCTGATTCATCTTACATGCTGGGTTGTCAGATTCTGCTTGTCTTGAGGGATGTATGTTCTGGTTCATCATTTTCCCTTTCTCTCTTCAGCCCGTAGTACTCCTCAGAGGGCAGTTTTAAAAAATGAATAAATCTATATCTGTAAGGCTCTGGATGTGTTAGAAATCTGGATATGCTATAAAGCAGGTTGGCTAACCAGTGGCCTCCCCTGTATTGTTGGATGGATTCTAGCTTCCACCATCCCCAGCCAGGATTGGTAGGGGGCAATGTGGACTGAAGCCCCACAACAACGGGAGGGCCACAGATTCCCTACACCTGCGGTTGTCAGGTGTTGTCAGGGTTGAGCAACTCCCATGGCCAGTTGCCAGGAACATACAAGGCAAGGAAAAGTTCTTACCACCTGTTCTTTTTTTAATGTTTACAATTTTTATTTTGTTGTTGTTGTTTAGTCGTTTAGTCGTGTCCGACTCTTAGTGACCCCATGGACCAGAGCATGCCAGGCACTCCTGTCTTCCACTGCCTCCCGCAGTTTGGTCAAATTGTCCATGGAGTTTTCTTGGCAGGGATACTGGAGTGGCTTGCCGGTTCCTGCTCCAGGTGGATCACGTTTGGTCCAAACTCTCCACTATGACCTGTCCATCTTGGGTGGCCCTGCATGGCATAGCTCATAGCTTCTCTGAGTTATTCAAGCCCCTTTGCCATGAAGGGGATCACTTTATTTTCTTTTTTTACCAACAACCAAACACAAACAGCGAAACCCCCCAGGCGGCTGATACATTGAGTATACATAATCAATAATAACATCTTCAAATCAACCATATGTACAATTTTATATATGTTAACACTGCTCCATCCACAAGGTTTATTTAACTTTTAACATTTTAATTGCCCCAAATTGTTCAAACCTACCCAAATAATTCAATATCTTCTCAAACCAATCCTCCTTTTTCTCACTGACCTTAAACCCTTTCATTCTGTGTATCTTCACAGTTAGATATTCTAAAATTATAATATTATTCAGTTTTTTCCTCCATTGGTTCACCCCTAACTTCTGCATTTTTCCAATTACTCGCTATAACCTGTCTGGCTGCAGTTACCATCAATTTTACCCATTTACATTCCTCTTTTATTTTTAACTTGGTGCTACTCAGACTAATAAGAACTATTAATTTAGATATTCCCACCTTCCTACCCACAATTCCCGATATTTCTATACCAATCTGTTTCCAAAATTCATTAACTAATGGACAATCCCACCACATATGACTGTATGTTCCCATCACTCCACATTTCCTCCGACAATTCTTACTTCCAGATTTTGTAATATGATATAACTTTACAGGTGTATAATACCATTTTTGTACCAACTTCAACCCCTGTTCCTGGATTATCCTAGAGGTCGCAACAAAGGGTGGTTGCCGAAAGTTCTTTCCCATTCTTCATCTAAAATCTGTTACCACCTGCTTTTTCTTCAATGTTTACAAAGAGAAGCTTGTAACACAGCCTCTTGGGGTAATGGTGTTGTCCTGTGTGAATCTCCACCTCAACCCCACTCCCTCATTCATCATGCTCATCACCTCTATGGGCCCCTCTGCCTTTGAGCTCTTTGCTCTCCTACTTTCAAGGCTCACCAGGTTCTAGGAGAGGTTGGGTCTGGAATGCTTTCTAATGACACTGTGTCTGCCAGCTGTCACCCCCCTGGTTCTCCCTCTTCCTCCTCTGCCATTATTTCCCAACTTTCCCTTCATCTGCTTCTGAGCAGTGACCTCCCTCAAACCCCTGTTGTAATTCTGAACTGTCTTCTCCTTCTCTGGAAGTGTCAGGCTGGGGAGGTGGTCTCCTCCATTCCTCCTCTGCCCAGTCCCTGACAGCGGTACAGGTTAAGGTTCAAATCTTCATAACAATACATGCCAAGAGCTAGTAATTATTCCATAAAAAATAGTGATGAGTAAAGCTCTCCCTGGGCCTAGCAAACCAACCTTGCTGTCCTTACTCGAAACTTGAACCGATAAGAACAAGCAGCTGGATTTTTATAGTTCTTTATAGGAGAACAGCTTCTAATGTGTAATTGATATACGACAAACTTCTCACTAATTAACAGTCTAAGCAAACTACTACAGAAAATTGGTGAAAGTGGAACAGACTCCCTTGGAAGGTGGTGGACTGTCCTTCCTTGGGGTTTTTTATAATAATAATAATTTATTATTTATACCTTGCCCATCTGGCTGGGTTTCCCTAGCCACTCTGGGCAGCTTCCAACAGAATATTAAAATACAATAACCTATTAAACATTAAAAGCTTCCCTAAACAGGGCTGCTTTCAGATGTCTTCTAAAAGTCTGGTAGTTGTTTTTCTCTTTGACATCTGGTGGGAGGGTGTTCCACAAGACAGGTGCCACTACCAAGAAGGCCCTCTGCCTGGTTCTCTGTAACTTGGCTTCTCGCAGTGAGGGAACCGCCAGAAGGCTCTTGGAGTTGGACCTCAGTGTCTGGGCTGAACAATGGGGGTGGAGACGCTCCTTCAGGTATACTGGACTGAGGCCGTTTTATAGCAGTGATTGTATGGCCATCTGTCACGGGTGCTTTAGTTGAAATTCCTGCATTGGACTAGATGACCCTTGCGGTCCCTTCCAACTCTACAAATTTATGATTCTATATGCATATTCCCGAAGTATGTGCATTTTTGTACATATTACGTGGCTAGAGAACAGCACTGCAAAATCTAGAGAAAGACAAATTTTGAAGGGTGGATGTTCTGGAAAGTGTGAATTAGGAAAGCTCATGTTTAAATCTGACCTGAATCGAATCCCGCCATCTCTATTTCCATATGGAGGAAGATTTTTCAGCGGGACTGCTTCCTGAAGGGGTTGCGTAATCCAAATCTATGTTGCTCATGGACTTTGGCTAGAATTACCCCTTGATTTCACTTAAAGCAAAATTTTGAGGTAAAATTGGATGTACAGGGGGTGTCAAAAGGAGTTTTGGGGGGAGTCAATACGTCCAGCAACTTCCCTCAAAGGAAAAGCCAACTATGACCTGCAAGAGTGAAAGAGTTGAGGTGCATTAAGCAAGCTGTATGTGCAGGCTCATCCTTCCCTTCCACAGCAGTGTACATTTTAATGACTGAGTCTTCCACTGCTATGTGGAGAATTGCCATTGATCTTTAGATAGGCTGTCATTCTGCAAGGTGTGCTGTTAGCATTCCTCATCATTAAATCTCCTCTCAACCATTCTGGAGAACTGCGGTGTCAAACCATCCTTGCTTGAGAATATCGCTCAGGCCTAGCATACAGAAGCACTGAACATTACCTTGTCAATCAGCTGAATGGTTTTGAGTCTGCCCATTGCTCTGGTGGAGCAGCTGTTGACCTGGTCAGTGCCTTGATGAGACATCACTGAACATCCTATGTAAGTTGCTCTGGAAGGTCCAATAGATGAGCAGGACATAAGTAATTACAGGTGCCAAAGCAGGGCAACGTGTGTGTGTGTGTTGAAGGGTACTGTCTTTCCCACCCCCAAGTTGGCCATACAGATGGGCACAGTGTACCCAAAGTTCTGGTTCCATCACAATCTGCATGAAAAACTTGGATGCCACCACAAAAATGTGTGACATCTCGTGTGTGTGTGTCAGATCTCCTTGGCACCAGAACCATTGTAGTCCATGAGGGAACTAGAGCCCCATCCCACCCCAATTCCTGATGATCCTTGTCATCCACAAAATACTTCCCAGTCAGCTCCCCACTCTTCGAAACGGAAGACTTATACAAACTCACAACATATGAACAACTTGCATATAAACGGCGACTTGCCATGGACAAATTCAATGATATTTGGAATCCATTCTTACAAATACCCTAATAGGTTAAGAGCCGGTGAAGTACAATAACAACCTTGTAAAACATACCGTTTTGGGTTTTTCCACTCCCCCCTTTGTTTTCCCTTCTGCACGGGTTCTGTTAAGGTGCTGGTTTTGACCTTTAAAGCTCTATGCGGCCTAGGACCCATGTACCTATGGGACCTCCCCTCCTGGTATGCCCTGTGGAGTACCTTAAGGTCCACAAATGACAACATTTTGGAGGTCCCAAGTCGCAAGGTGGTAAGATTGGTTTCAACTAAGGCCAGGGCCTTTTAAGTACTGGCCCCGACTTGGTGGAACACTCTGTCACAAGAGACTAGGCCCTGCAGGATTTGACATCTTTCCGCAGGGCCTACAAGACGGAGCTGTTCCACCTGGCCTTTGGTTTGGACTCAGTCTGACCCTTATGTTTTCCTCCCCTTATGGTTTTGATCTATGGGCTACCATTAAAATGAGACTGCATTTTAAATTGTATTTTAACCCATATTTTAATAAATTTTGGTTTTTTTTGTTTTTTGTCGTCCCCCCCCCCCCATTATGTTTTTATTGTAATTTTATTGGTGTTAGCCGTCCTGAGCCTGGCTCTGGCTGGGGAGGGCAGGGTATAAATAAAAATTATTATTATTATTATTCTCTTTTTCTCTTTTTTTGTTTGCATCTCACCATGTCCGGTGCACATATAGTTATGTACTTTTTGAACTTTCAATAAAGATTTTATTCATTTATTTTAAGCAATGTCCATAACCAACCGTATCACATGTTTCTCCTTTTGTGGCAGAAATTGCTTCCTGGTCCAGGCCCCTCATAGCTCCCTCCTGCAGCTCAGCGCAGGGTCATTTAGACTGGAAGCCTCATCGGGGATAGAGGCTCACTCTGGCTTGATGCAGCTGCCGTCACAGGAACCTCAATAGCAGATACCAGCAAACAAATCAGACAGGCACAGAGAGCCTACGCGCCGAGCAGGCTCCGAGATATTTGCTTCTGCTGTCAGTTTGGCTTTTATACCTCGAGAGCTCTTGTAAAATGTACATATTTCAAATGGCGAGATGGTGATGGGAAGCGAAAGCTGCATTTCTTAGACACAAATAAGGCTGTGATGGAACTCCGTCCCCCGCTCCTGCTGGTTACTAGCCCTAAATTCTATTAGGCATTTTCCATGCATTCAAGCAGCACCAGCCGTAGTTGCGAGGTTTTCAATTTTTAAACACACATCCACAATTCAAATTGGAAGGCTAGAAAAGCAATCCTGGAGAAATTAATGGCCTGGCTGAATGTTTCTGATGAGCTGGTGCTTTGCACTCTGGTTGCATGCAGGTGTAATATTTTGATTGCTATTTTTAAAATGGAAAAAGTTGTTGATATATTTTAAAATAATGTGTTGCTTAAAAAACAAAAAACAAGCTGGCTGGATCTGTCAAGGCCATAGATGAGAAAGTCCTCAAATCAACTTTTTACTCCTGGATTGGTCAGGTGGTGGCAGCTGTCAGCATTGGCTTATGCTTAACCATGAGAAGGCAGATGCACTGTCAGACACTTATTGATCACACTCTGTTTAAATCAGAGGTCCCCAAGCATTCGGAATTTTTCAAAATGTGCCTTAAGCACCGGTCACAAAATGGCTGCCATGGGGGTGTGGCTGGCCTAAGCAACTGGTAATGTGCATTGGCCATATGCTGTTTAGATGGTTGCAATGCCACCCCTGTCCTTCAGCATTTGCCACACACGCTTTCTTGGGGAGAGGACACGAGTCGGTCTCTTCCACAGGAAGGGAGACTTGGGGATCACATGGGCAGGAGAGCCCAATAGGATGGAAGCAATCAGACTGCTATTTAAGTCTGATCCACCCTTTCAACCGATGTCTTCTCCTTTGGAGCATGAGTGTGAGGGTGGTTTTGAGTAGGATTTTTGGGACCCTGCGATCATCCCCTCAGGCCCTTCTTCATGTGTCCACTCCATGAGAGGTCCGGAGTGTGGCAACACGAGAACAGGCCTTTTCTGTAGTGGCTCCCCATTTGTGGAATGCTCTCCTCCTCTATAACCAGGCCTTTGGCCTTTAACTATCTGAGGTCTTTTAAAACACAGTGGGATGTTTTCAATGTATTTATTTCCCCCCCCCCCCCGTGAGGTTTTTTGTATGGTTGGTTGGTTAGCTGTAAGTCACTTTGGGTTGCCCTGGGCAAGATAAAACGACTAACAGATTTAATAAATAAATAATTTACATAACTTGATTATTGTTCGGCAGATTGTCTGTTGTTATATTTGAGCAGATCTGACCTTTCCACCATAACTCTGTGTCTTTAGTCTTCTTTCATGGTACACGTGGAGATGTTTTTGAAGTGTGCTGGAAATCGCAATTGATGCCAAGAGCTCCACTTCTCTCCATTTTTCTTTGCTCTGCATTTGGCTTCCGAGCTATTACTGACACCGGTTCAAAAACGCTGCTTGTCTTCTTCAAAGCTCTAAATGATTTGGGTCCCAGACACTTAAAGGACCATCTGCTGCTACATGATTCTGCTCGCCTTTTGAGACCCGTCAGGGAGATGTTGTTCTGCCTCCCTCCTCCATCAGAAAAGCGGCACTCGTAAAAATGCATCGGATTGGCTATGGAGTAATAATGTAGAAAAAGGGAACATTATTCCAGTTTAGCCCCTCAAAGACTTTCACAGCTTAGTCTCAGAACCAGACTCCATGCTATGATAGGTATGTGTGTTAAAATGCATGCTTAAACCAGTGACTTTTATTTGGTGGTTGTGGTGGGGACAACCACAAGACCTGCATCTGGAAAGTGCTCCTGATCTGGATTAGAACCTCACACCAGTTTCAGGATTCTTTATTTTTTTAAAAATGCTGCTATTTTCCCCCGAAGGTGCTGTTTTTAGTAAACAAAACTTTGGGGGCAAAAACAACAGGGCACATGTTTGAAATGGGAGACTTTAGCAGGCTTAAAAAATAAGTGTGCTTATCATAATGTGCTGCTTAGCCCATTGAGTGTGCTAGTTTGCTCACCTGTAGAAGAAAAATCTTCACACAGCTTGCACCAACCTGGAGACCTTCAGATGTTTTGAACTACAACTCCCATTAGCACCAGCCAACACAAAAGAAAGCACTTCTTCACGCTATGAGCAATTAACCTATGGAAGAAGAAGAAGAAGAAGAAGAAGAAGAAGAAGAAGAAGAAGAAGAGGAGGAGGAGGAGGAGGAGGAGGAGGAGGAGGAGGAGGAGGAGGAGGAGGAGTTTGGATTTGATATCCCGCTTTATCACTACCTGAAGGAGTCTCAAATCGGCTAACATTCTCCTCTCCCTTCCTCCCCCACAACAAACACTCTGTGAGGTGAGTGGGGCTGAGAGACTTCAGAGAAGTGTGACTAGCCCAAGGTCACCCAGCAGCTGCATGTGGAGGAGCGGGGAAGCAAACCAGGTTCACCAGATTACAAGTCTACCGCTCTTAACCACTATACCACACTGGCTCTACACCACACTGTGGGAGTGAGAACCAACTTTGATGGCTTTAGAAGAGGATCTGACAAAGTCACAGAGGAGCAGGCTATGGATGGTGACTAGCCACAATGGCTATGTTATGTACCCCCACAGCTGGAGGCAGCAATGCTGCTGGAAACTGGAGGCTGGAAACTGCAGGAGGGGAGATTGCTCGTGTTCTGGTCCTGCTTGTGGGTTTCTTATCTGGTTGGCCACTGTGAGAACAGGATGCTGGATGGGCCATTGGCCTGATTGTCATGGACTGGCTGGATACAGAGGAGTGGTGGGAGACACCAGCTGGGGAACCCCCGAGGGAAGAAGCTCAGAGCCAGGGAACTTTGTGGTGGGATGGTGATGAGTGGTCAGAGGGAGAAGAGGGAGCAGACTGGGAGGAGGAGGTGCTGGAAGTTGAAGGGGTAACAGGGTTTAGTGAGCAGGGAGAGTCTGTGACAGAGAGCAGTCCAGAATCAGAAGTAGAAGTGGAGGCTGGAGAGGAGGGAGACCAAGAGGCAGTGATGAGTTGGGCTGGTGAGGAAGACAGGCTGCCTCTGTTGGTTTCTGTGCAGTGCTTGGAGTCATAAGACTATGTTTTGCATTCCAGAGATTCCAGACTGTTGGAAGTCTCACGGAAAACAGGAGACGGATGTGATGATACTGGTTTCCTGTTCCTTTGTGTTCCTGTTGCTCTCTGCTTTCACAGAGAGAGGATGTTTCTTTTCTGTCTGCGTAACTAGAAATAAAACTCTTTGCAATGTAGCTCATATTTTCTCGTCCTTCCCTGCTACTGGATACTCTGCGTAATGGGGAATGTGCCTGGAGCCTTATCAGAGGCTCAGGTCGTTAGTCATCGTTGGAGGCAATTCCAAAGGACTCGACCAGAGCATGAGCTTTTCCAGCCTCCTTCTCCTGTGACAGGAAGCTCCTCTCCCCCCTGGTCCCCCAGAACCCAAAGCGGTATGAAGAGGGTGGAGCAAAGACAGGCAAGACAATGGAGCCTCAGATTGTTTGGGAAGGAACTGGGGGAGGAGGAGACTTAGGGAGCTGTGGGAAGGCAGGGACCTTCAGTCCTCGCAACTGCCTCATTGGGACAAGATCTACTGGGAAGACCTCTAGGCCTGGCCTCCTGAGCTGCTTTGTTTCTTTGAATAAAGAGAGTTAACATCACTGGCACATTGTGAGTTATTGCTCACCTGTTCCTGTTACCCACCCTGACACTGATGCAGCAGGATCTTCCTATATTCTTACAGTCACAGTCGTGCTGATAGTCCAAAACACCAGGAAGGCACCAGGTTAGCAAAGGCTTCTTAACAGACCCAGGGCAGCTGGGAGGGAACTGTTTGCTTTTTAAGAGCTGAAGTTCAGCTTCCTAGGCAGGCAGCCTGCCTGTGATCCAAGGAGCAGCTCTAGCCAATAAGCAACCTTTTATCTGTAACCCAGACTGTCTTACAAGTTACAATGCACCCCTGGCTATGTGAATTGGCGTAACTCATGTGAATGTTGCTGCAGCTATTTTTTCCACCACAGAAGATGCTCTTATTAATAGCGTATAGAGATGCAGAAATGTACTTCGTTCACACAGACAGCGCCTGCAGCAATGCGCACAGCCTTCATATGAGCCGAGCCAATTTATTTGGATTTCCTCTGACATTTCTGCATTTTATTTTTTTTCCCCTGAAGAATTGCAAGACCGAGCTCATTTTACTCTATATGTGTATATCCCTCCCCCCCTTTTTTTTGCTCTGCTCAGCTGGACAAGGAAGATGAAAACACATTTAGCAGACCATGAACCAAGTCCAGAGAACTTGAGGGCTCTATAAAATTCTAATGAACTGCTTACAGCGTTCCAAACAAAACCTGTGTGTTTTTCTAATTACGTTTTTTATGACATGCTTTTTAACGTGGCCGCACAGTTCACAGGGACACGGTGTGCCTTCTGTCTGACACCAAAGTCAGCAATAAGCAGAGTTTTGGCATAGAATCGTGCCAGTTCAGATGCTCGTTTTTGCCTCATTTGGTTACGATAATGGCATGGGGTACCATCCTCTTGGTTCTCCCGTACAATCCCCAATGAAATGAGTAGGGCATGTGCAAGAGTGCAATTGCAAATCTACTGCACATGGTTCAGAACATAAGAAGAAGCTGCTGGATGAGGCCAAAGGCCCATGTCCTGCATCCTGTTCTCACAGTGACTGCCCAGATCCCTATGAGAAGCCTGCAAGTTGAACATGAGAGCAACAGTCCTCTACCCACTTGCAATTCCCAGCAACTGTGATTACATGTATGCACAGCACATGCTATTCTTTTCCTAAAGAATTTCCGAAAAACAACAACTCAGAGATGATTATTTACCAGGGACTGTTCCAGAAAACAGAAAAATAATTGACATGCATATGGATCCTTACAACTGGGACACAAAGTAGGCTGCATAAATGGACTGTCTTTCCGCATATGAACCTGCCCAGACTCTGAGATCAACATCCAATGCCTTTTTGTGTGTGCTCACCTCCAAGGGAGATCTGGTGGGTGGTGACAAGAGAACTGGTCTTCTCTGCAGTAGCCCATGAAGTTCTCCCTCCAGGGAGGCCCACTGTGCACCAACATTGTCATAGTTTGGGAACCAAGCAAATAGGTTTTTGTTTTGGGGGATATTTGGGCCAGTGACATTAAATCTGTTTTTAATAATGCTTGTATGATTTTATTATTGTATTTGAGTTTTGTTGTTGAGTTTTGAGGCCTGGGACACAGAACATAGGTGGAGTCTACATTTGGTAAATGATGAGCTTTACGACAAATCACAATCAGAAATTCTCCTCATGGTTTTGCTAGTCTAGGTATATAAGCCCAAGACTTGTTTCTCCCTCTTCACATATGGGAAACCATGGTTTTGCATTATGTTTGAAGCCAAACTAGAAAACGGGAAAAATACAAGACACTGTATTTTTTAGTTAATGGGAGAGAAGGGAGAATCTTGAACAGGATTTATTATTATTATTAGGTAAAGGTAAAGGTACCCCTGCCCGTACGGGCCAGTCTTGACAGACTCTAGGGTTGTGTGCTCATCTCACTCTAGAGGCCGGGAGCCAGCACTGTCCGCAGACACTTCTGGGTCACGTGGCCAGCGTGGCAAGCTGCATCTGGTGAGCCAGCGCAGCACACGGAATGCCGTTTACCTTCCCGCTGGTAAGCAGTCCCTATTTATCTACTTGCACCCGGGGGTGCTTTCGAACTGCTAGGTTGGCAGGCGCTGGGACCGAACGATGGGAGCGCACCCCGCCGCGGGGATTCGAACCACCGACCTTTCAATCGGCAAGTCCTAGGCGCTGAGGTTTTACCCACAGCGCCATCCGCGTCCCAATTATTATTATTATTAGTATTTATTTACTACATTTCTATCCCACCTTTCCTCTATGGAGGTCAAGGTGGTATACATGACTCACTTCCTCCCCATTTTATCCTCCCAACAACCCTGTAAGGTAGGTAAGACCAAGAGTAACTGTGACTGGACCAAAGCCACCCAGTAAGTATCATGGCTGAGCAGATATTTGAACCCTAGTCTCCCAGGCCCCAGTCCATCACTCAGACCACTGTACCACACTGGCTACATTACACTATGTGCATATAAGTTTGCTGCTGCCTTATTGTCAGAACAAACTCTCTGTTTCTGTGCTTTGTGGGAAGGAGCACCACATAAGGGCTTTATTTTACAATGTTAGAAGGAGAGCAAGCTCAGGCTGGCTTGGGGCAGGGAAGACTGTGTTGGACAGGTAAGGATGTTGATAAATACACAAAACAACTAGACTAAGATGGCAAGGCAAAACTATGAAGCACAGCCCTGGCAGAGCTGCATTAGGCAGAGAATGCATTTCTAGAATTAAATACTGTACGTTGATTTGGGCAGCAGTTGGAGCAGAAACAATGCAATCTCCTTCAGCTACAGGAAAACACGAGAGGAGTGACATAACAAAAAATCTTATCTGAAAACCTTGAATTTAGACAAAGCATTACAATGGAGAAAGCAGTGACCCTTCTCTCCCATGTCGATCAATCAGGCCGAGATTGGTAGCTGACTGAATCAAAGCAAGAAAGCCTTGCAAGGTGTCAGTGAGAAAGAAATATGTTTAAGCTAGATGGAAAGGTAGTTTTCTTCAGCTGATTCGGCTGACAATTTCAAGAATAATAAGCAAACATTAAGCTATTATGTTGACTTTAGTCCTTAACCCCCTATCCTTTATCATTTCCCTGAGTAAGACAAAGATGGTCTGAATCCAGGAAGAGAAGGCCCAAGCCAATGTCCAAGGGCGGTGGAGCAACTCACCTATGAAGAAAGGTTAGTTAGTCGTGTAGAGAAAAGGCAGTAAGAGGAGACATGACAGAGGTGTATAAAAACATGCATGTTGTGGAGGAACTGGGTAGATAAAAGCTTTTCTACTGCTGTCATAACACTGAAACTCAGGGCCATCCAACGAAGCCAAATGTTGGAAGATTTGTTAGTATTTGTTCGAAAATGTATTTTACAAAGAATAACATGTTCTGGGGGGGGGGGGAGAAAACCTATGTAATGTAATTTAACAGCTGCAATATCTTGCAACTCCAATTAAGGTCACAGAAACGCTGAATCATTCATTGCCCTGTCAATTTGTCAAACTCCCTTTAAAACTGTGTGTTAGATTGGAGGGGTGGGAGTTGAAGGTTGGCTGGTTGTTTTGCTGTTGTTCACTGTATGTGAAAACTTCAAGCAGATGCTGTCTCCGCAGGAGTTTGCGAGGGCAGGCAAGTGATGAGCTGATAACTTATGCACTGCTACGAAGGAGTTTTGGAAGCAAGAAGACCCTCTCTTGGGCTCAAGGGAGAGAAACACATTGCATCACACTTGATATGCATAAACAAAAGTGCTTGTTAATTTTTGACATTCTGCAAGTAAAGAGCCATCTCCAAAGTCTTATGTTTGGAGTCTACTTCATCACGAGGGCTTTGAGGGTGAAACCGCTTCATCACTCTGCATGACTCAGGAAAAAGAGAGCACTTCTTCACTATGAAAAACACTGACATTTGTTCCCACAAGAGGCAATGATTTCCACCAACTTGGATGGCTTCAGAAGAGGATTAGACAACTTCATGAAGGATAAGGCGGTCTGTAGCTACCTCCCCTGTTGGAGGTGTTACTCCTTTGAATACTTCTAGTTGCTGAAAACCGTGAGGGGAGAGAGCACTTATTATGGCAGGACCTGGTTGGCCATTGTGAAAACAGGATGCTGGGCTAGATGGACCACTGGCCTGATCCAGCAGGATCTTCTTATGGTCTAACTCCAGCATGAGCAGATGTATGGAAAATATGTTTTTCAGGGATAGTTACCGCTGCACCTTGCAAGTAAATGAATATCGCTGGGAGCTAAATTATTATACCCTTTAGAAGGCGAGGCAATCCAACATTGCACAGGAATGAGGTTTAGAAGGCAAGTTATACATTGTTGAAGGTCAGAAATGGACAAATAAATCTCTGCCTTCAGTGGAAATATTTCATACTCTATTAAGTGGAACTGAAAGGCTAAATTAATATTAATAATAAGTAATAAGGGAAACCATGCCCTGAAGGGACACCTTTTGATTTGTGCACAGTTGTTATGTTGAACAGTATAATAAGCTAGGTATTCTGAAAGACACAAAACCAAATCCCCTGGCTGTGTTTTTTATGATTCCTGCACTCCACGGAGCACTGTGCAGCTCAGTCCTTTTATTTGTGCAGCCCCAGATATACACAGCCTGTAAATCTGAACAAAAATTGTATAGTTCTCTATATTTTTTATGATTATGCTGATAAGACATTTCAGTCATTCTCTGCTGGGTATTTGATCTTCCTCAATAAAATTGTCAAAGTTCTTAAATCCATTATTTTACATGCGGAAAAGGCACGTGTTCAAAAAACTTGGCAAAATTCAATACCCATTAAAGACCTCAAGTTGGAACATTTTCCAGTGTCCGTTATCCACCCCACCCCCCATTCGCATTTTCCTTCTGATAGGTAACCTTCTAATTCAGGAGTCTCCAACGTGGTGCCCGCTAACCTACATGTGCCCATAAAGGCCTTCCCTGGTGGTCACAATTTCCCCTCCTTCACTGAAATTAGCTTTGTAGTCAGTATAACAGTATAATACGCACCATACTTTAAAAGCACATTTAAAGCACATGACTTCCACCAGAGAATTATGAGAACTGTAGCTTATCCCACATAGAACAACAACTTCCAACACCCATAACAAATTGCAGTTCCCAGGATTCTTTGGGGGAAGCTATAGAAGGGGAAGAAATGGAGGCAGTGAGAGATTTTACTTTCTTGGGCTCCATGATTACTGCAGATGGTGACAGCAGTCACGAAATTAAAAGACGCCTGCTTCTTGGGAGAAAAGCAATGACAAACTTAGACAGCATCTTAAAAAACAAAGACATTACCTTGCCAACAAACGTCCATATAGTTAAAGCTATGGTTTTCCCAATGGTGATGTATGGAAGTGAGAGCTGGACCATAAAGAAGGCTGATCGCCGAAGAATTGATGCTTTTGAATTATGGTGTTGAAAGAGACTCTTGAGAGTCCCATGGACTGCAAGAAGATGAAACCTCTCCATTCTGAAGGAAATCAGCCCTGAGTGCTCACTGGAAGGACAGATCGTGAAGCTGAGGCTCCAATACTTTGGCCACCTCATGAGAAGAGAAGACTCCCTGGAAAAGACCCTGATGTTGGGAAAGATGGAGAGCACAAGGAGAAGGGGACGACAGAGGACGAGATGGTTGGACAGTGTTCTTGAAGCGACCAGCATGAGTCTGACCAAACTGCAGGAGACAGTGGAAGACAGGAGTGCCTGGCGTGGTATGGTCCATGGGGTCACGAAGAGTTGGACATGACCAAATGACTAAAGAACAACAACAACATGAGTTTTGAACGTTTGGTGTGCATGCAGCTTATGTTGAAATGTGTGCTTGCTTGCAGTATGCATTTGATGCCCACAATAATTTTGCAGTTTGCAAATGTGCCTGTGGGCCCTGAGAAGTCTGACGTCCCGCCTCCATCATTTCACTGGATGCCCAGTCAGTTTCTGTGTTCCATCACAACTGATCTTTCACAGGAGGCCCCCCAAACTGCTTCATGATATATTTAGGATTGACTGAAACACTGCACCTCTAAACATGATTAAATAAATATTAAACTGCAATACCACCCCCTCAGGTAACATGCCAACCTCAGGTATAGCGGGGAATGCTGTCCTGTCCACATCATTCAAGTAAATTCCGAGTGACAATATTGTCCACTTTTGCGTATGAAATTGAGGAAACGCCATCTTGCTCTTCACCTCAGGTGGCAAAATGTCTTGAGCTGGCCTTGCTTTACCAAGCTCAAGTGATGAAACCTTAGAAGCTGATTTGCACACACACACACACACACACACCCCTCCTCAACAAAGCTACTCACAGCGCTTGGGCTGTTTCACAGACTTATCCAAGGGCTCCCATTTCCACATCAATAAAATTTAGGAATTCTTTGTGGGGAATTAAAAATAACATTCCGACTACTCAACTGAAGGAGGCATTGGATAATTCAGCTTTTTCTTTCTTTCTTCGCATGCAACAAACCTATAAGCTAACAAGAACCCCAAAGTCCCTTGAAGTGTCATTTTTGTTCTTCTAACTATGTAGATACAAAATTGTACTGCACGGATTTTCCTTATCTTTTAAGCACACTCTTCATATATAATGCAATTGAATCCATTCAATTTTTGACTTAAGTTTTAACTCTACTTAGTCCAGAGAGCTACCTAATAGAAAGGAGAAATCAACCATGTCCTACTTTTCTGGACATGGGGGGGGGGGGAATGCATAATTCAGTTTCTGTTGGTTAGCAATTGACATTATTTAGAAGTGTAACCCACAAGGGTGTCCAGTTCCCCTCATGCCCCTGCAGTGTAGTATACAATCTGTTTCTGTCCTTAGATAAGCTGAAGTCCAGAGACATGGCCATACTCAGTCCAGAGGAGAATGAGGGTAGTTGCATAAGGTATTGGTGTTGGGGGGCGGGGACAGGGACAGGGAATAAAAGAGCCTGCTGGATCAGACCAAAGGACCATCTACTTCCCAGAGTAACTAACTAGATATCCTTTGAGAAACTCAGAAGCAGAGCATTTTGTCTATCCTGAATCAATGGCTTAACACAGGCATTCGTTTGATCTCTTGACCCAAGTCTCCTGTTTTAACTGGTGTGCCATTCTAATGGGGTTCTTTTCATGTACAGGTAGTGACCATTTTAGGTGTACCCAATTGGACCCAGAAGAAGGCAGAATGTGGGTGGAACAGGCCACAATGGGGTGAGGTGGAACACTTATGTGCGTTCCACTGATACGCATGAGAGCTGAAAGTGGAACCGCCCCACAAAATGGTTGCTGCCTGTATATTTTAATAGGACTGTTTTCAGAGAATTTTCCTTGTTGTCTATTTTGAATTATTCTGTATGCTGTACGATTGGCTTTGATGTTTTATATACCACGTAGAAGTCATCTTTGCATTAAGACATATAAGGATTCTACAACGGCTGCTACTATCAATCAGTTTCATTGGTTGATCTTTAGTTCTAGTATTATGAGAGAGTGAGAGAAACATTCTTCACTCCATACATAATTTTATAACCCTTTACCATCTCCTCCGCAGTTCGGCTTTTCCATAAACTGTAAAAAAGCCCCAAATGCTTCAGTGAGCCTGCAGTGAAAATGGTCCAGACTAAATGGATTGGCGTTTGTTGCCTGAGAAAATAGGGATGTTGTTGCTGGCTTTTTACCTAAAGCCCCTTCGGATGATGCCTTTAGGGTGCAGAAGCAACTGCAACCTATGGTTCTCTTGCACATATAATATTGTCAAAATATGTTGCCTGTGCATATGATAATGTCAAAACATCTTGTCAGTCCACTTCGATGCGTTCACTTTTCAGACAATGCCAAAAATTGAATCTTTGTGTGAACCAAGTGTGGGTTGAATATTCAGAGCAGCTTTTCATGTGACAAGAGTCACAGGTAAACAATAATCCTCTTTTGAACTGTGATTTCTTTTCCACTACGAGTAGACTCCGACTCCCGTCAGCCCCAGCTGATAGCCTATGCTACTGCCTTGGTTCCTACCAGTATTGTTTGGGTTTCTAGGCAGGACATGTTAACATGAGAAAGAGCTAAGTCAAAGGCTCTTCCAAGGTGGTCCAGGTCTTTTGATGCCACTGGCCTGATGCTGGATGAGCACATAATGATTTCCAAGCTCAAATGCTTCCAGTTTGTCCAACAGCTGATTCTTCTAGTCCAGTGGTGCCTATGTGTCCTCTGAGTAGTTCTCCATGAACATAGGCAGAGGACTTTCCTAGCCCTGATTATGAAGATCTAGGAAACAAAACCAAAAGATGCCAAGGATCGAAGTCCTGGGACCTCTTTGTGCAATGCATACGTCCACTGTTCTTCTCCATGTCTGTCCAGAAATTGCAAGGAATATTGTGAGAAAGTCACAATATTAATGAGGTGCTAGCTTTCCTGTAACAAATCTGGAAGTGGAACACTGTTCAGGGATATCACTGCATCTCCTTGGTGCGTCCTGGGAAATACTGCTGGTGAAGACATGTTTTAATTCTAAAAACTCTTAAACAATAACACATTACATTACACCACACGATATACTGCAAGAGGGTGTGTGGGTTTTTTTTTTTTAAAAAATGCACTCCTTACAATAAACACTAGAAAATCTCATTATCTCAGACATTGCATTTTCGGCAAAAGCGTGGCAGTAAATAAATCATATAAGCTTTAATGGCAAATGCTGGATTCCTGTAAAACTCCCAACAACTGGTGTGTGAGAATCGATGAAGTTCATTTACATGACCCATGCTATCAAAGCAGATGTCCAGTGAATCATGCCAAGGCTCATTTTATGCTCTCCTGCAATTCTATCCATTCATATTAACCCTAGCTCCCTGATCTTAGGCACACTGCGTGAAAGTAAAGCACATCGATTACGGTGGAAGTTGCTTTTCCACTGTGTGCTTAGAAACAGGATGTCAGGAGAATAAAGTGTGTACAGAGTCAAGAACAGAAATATAAAGTGTGTGCATGGTTCCGTCTCTGGTAATGCACGACACGGCTGGCACACATAGTGGCCACCATCCAGAGCACATCTATCTGTGCTTGCGTCCCACTGAAATCAATTTGGAATAAAGCATAGATAAGTGGATGTGAGCATGTAAAAAATAAAAGGTAAAGGACCCCTGGACTAAACGACTAAACAACAACAAAGGACCCCTGGACAGTTAAGTCCAGTCAAAGGCGACAATGGGGTTGTGGCGCTCATCTTGCTTTCAGGCCAAGGGAGCTGGCATTTGCCCACAGACAGCTTTCTGGGTCATGTGGCCAGCATGACTAAATTGCTTCTGGCGCAACGGGACACTGTGACAGAAACCAGAGTGCACAGAAATGCCATGTACCTTCCCACCGCAGCGGTACCTATTTACCTACTTGCACTGGCATGCTTTCAAACTGCTAAGTTGGCAGGAGCTGGGACAGAGCAATGGGAGCTCACCCCGTCATGGGGATTTGAACTGCCGACCTTCTGATCAGCAAGCTCAAGAGGCTCAGTGGTTTAGACCACAGCACCACCCACACCTGGGGCAGATCACAGCTCAGGGCAAGCTGATGCTTTGCATGTAGAATGTCTAAGGTTCAAACTCAGGTAAATTCTGTGGAACCTCAGGCTGAATGTGGCCCTCCAGTTTTCTCTATCTGGCCCTATGGATGTTTCACCAGGCTACACTCCCTCCTCAGTCCACATCCTTCACTAGTCCTGCTCTTTTGCCTGGATTTAATGTGTCTTTGAATTGTGATCATGCCTCTTGCTTACCTAGATGGATGGTGGAGAAATGCGGGTGTTTGTAGAAACTTCTGGAATCTACCTTACCATACAACTTCAGTCACTGCTGCTGTTATTTGAATGATTTAAATGCTGCCTAATATCCCCCAAATGGCTTCTTTTGTTCTGCCCTGCCCTCTGGCTCTGCTCACCACTAGCACACATCCCTTGGAAGGGTATGTGGTATTTAATTCACACCACCTTTTTTGCCAGCTATTTCCACCAGGTTGTCATATCGCATGACTGAGCTAAATGGAGTTTGTTGTTTTTTAGTCATTTAGTCGTGTCTGACTCTTTGTGACCCCATGGACCAGAGCATGCCAGGCACTCCTGTCTTCCACTGCCTCCCGCAGTTTGGTCAAACTCCAGCTGGTAGCTTCAAGAACACTGTCCAACCATCTCGTCCTCTGTCATCCCCTTCTCCTTGTGCCCTCCATCTTTCCCAACATCAGGGTCTTTTCCAGGGATTCTTCTCTTCTCATGAGGTGGCCAAAGTATTGGAGCCTCAGCTTCACGATCTGTCCTTCCAGTCAGCACTCAGGGCTGATTTCCTTCAGAATGGATAGGTTTGATCTTCTTGCAGTCCATGGGACTCTCAAGAGTCTCCTCCAGCACCATTAATTCAAAAGCATCAATTCTTTGGCGATCAGCCTTCTTTATGGTCCAGCTCTCACTTCCATACATCACTACTGGGAAAACCATAGCTTTAACTATATGGACCTTTGGAACCAGCTTATGACACCCCTGCGAAGTCCCTCCCCTACCACTCCCCCAGAACACCCATTTATTCAGGGGTTAACCCCAGAATAAGATCCACCAGTCTTGGCTTAGTTGACTGAGCCCATATTCCTCTCAAAGAGCTTCCGTTCCCAGAGTTCCCTGAGATGAGGTACTGACTGTTAAACCACTCTCAGTTATGGTGAGGTGACTAGGGAGCTCCTAACAATTCACAGCACCCTTAACAAACTACAGCTCTGTGGGGAAAACTATGACTGTGGTATGATGCTGCTTTAAGTGTACAGTGCAAATGGGGCCTAAGTCTAACCTTTGCTTAAGCTTTCTGCAAGTAAATTGGAATGCTCAATAAACATGTCATCTGAAGCAACCCCTCATGGTTTCACATTATCCCTGCCTTCAGTAGCTGTCCACCTCTACAGCTAGTTTTATTCTCTTGCTCACAGAATGATTCTTTCTTTTCCTTTCCCCCTTTTCTTTTAAAACAGTACAATGACCAAGGAAGCAACACTTGTAAAGACACAGGGGGGGAAATATGTCAGGATGGAGACCTGGGATGAAGACAAACTAGGAGCCAGGGGGATTGGTTTCCTTCACAATGCTAGATTTGCTAGCATTGCTCCATGTGAACTGAACTGCTATCGTTTTATATAGAGACATGGAAAGGACAGAAATGTCATCCCTCAACAAGCCCAGGGCCACAGGGGGGATTTGTTTGACGTTGCGTTTCAGACGTTTCAGCCTCAAAAGGCTTTGCTGATGCAACATCCCATTTGTTCAAGACAAAGCAAAGCTTCTTGAGAAGATGTCTGTGAAAGGAGCAAAGGAAAAACCTTTTTTCCCCTCCCCCTCTCCAACCCCACCAGATGGCCATTCAATAAATTTAAAGAGACACTTTTGAGAATGATTTATATGAAGCTTGCTGACCACATAAGGGTTGATTCAGACTAGCAGAAAATTATAACTCCATCCCAAACATGTCATTCTATATATGCCATTAATCTTTTGCCCAGATATTGTCAAAGCCAACTAGCAGGAAGATGCTTCTATGTTAGAGAGTGGCTCTTGGGAAGTCTCTCAGCCCCTATGGAACAAAGGAAGATGGAGTCTCTCACCTGTCCATCACCTGACATACCAACGATATCAGGTGACCTTCCCTCCCAGTGGGTTTTGCGGAGCATTCTGCAAAGCACTCCACATGGTAGCTGTTTGCAAGGGGCTGCTTGAGACCCGACAATCAGCTGATTGTTGGGCCTTGTGATCAGCCAGACTGCTGGTTGATGGTGCCTGCAAAGCCACTTTCAGATGAGTCAATTTTTCTTACCTGCCCCACATCTAATGTCATATATGATGTTAGGTGTAGAGCAGGTGAGCATATTTTGGTTGAAATGGCCTTGCAAGCCAAATGGGGGTGTTTGATGGGCTTTGATGGGTTTGATGTGATTAGCCCCACATGCTGGGATAGGATGTGGGGTCCCCTCTTTGTTCTATACTGACTGGCAGCAGCTGTCCAGGATATCAGACAGGATATTTTTTCCAGCTCTGCACCTGAAGATGTTGGGGGGTTGAAACAGAGTTGACTGCATGCAAGACAGACGCCTTATCACTGAGCAGCATAATAGCTCAGTGGACTAGATGAAGTTTTCACACTAAACATAATTTCAGGGCTGCCAGTCTTTAGCAGATTAAAAAAAAAGTTTAGTCTCTTTCTTTTTAACAAATTCATCTATTAATCCTACTGATTAAAATCAATATTCCAGTAACTCAGAACACATGAAATTATTGGGCTATGTAATGATGATAACAGTTTCTTGAGTACCCAATAACGTGAGAGGCAAATCATTCATTGTTTGCAGAATGACCTGTTTGGGCCTGATTCTGTGCAGGGATTGAAAAACAAGGGTCTAAATCACAAATGCACAATGGCGTACGGTTTGCAGTTCCTGAACAATATCTGCCAGATAAGCATCTGTACTCTCTCCTGAAATTAATTATATCCCGCCCAGGCAAATCCTACACATTTTATTTTTTGCATTTGTGACTTAGTTTGCAGATTTTTAAAAAATGGCGTGAAAATCTGACAACTTCCCTCCCCCACCAACACATTATGTGCAAAGTGGGGGAAAGGGAGAGAGATCCGAACAGAAATCTCTTTTATCATTGCTTGCCTTTCATCTCTATTCCATATGTTTCCCAGGGCCTGCCTTTGCATTTCAGCAGTGGTGCTGAATGTTAATGATAGAAAAGGTTTGGCCACAGCCCAGCACTTTTGGGTAATAGGATTAGTTACATAAATGCTTGTCCACAAGCTCTGTGAGTACTGCAGAACTAGCCCTGCCATCTCTGGCCCTGACAGATATGTTCTCTGCATTTTTAGCAAGGCAACAAAGTGTTCTGGCTGCCGGTGCAGGAAGTGTTTCGTACTCCTCTGATGCACACCCAGGTCACATGGTAGTTTCAGATTGTCTTGGAAAAAGCAAAACAACATAGGCCTGGTTCTTCAGAATTAGAGCCAACTCCATTTGCACACAGAAGCATGCAAGGCACCATTGAGGCAGGGTGTTACAACTATGACACAGTGAATTGAGAGGCAGGGAGCACTGGATTTTGGCCTTGCACAGGGGGCTGCTGAATTTTGAAAGACGAATGCATACCCCTGAACAGGCTGCAAGGGGAGGAGAAGTTTATTCCATCTGGCAAGCTGACACTTTAGTGTGACGCTGAATTCTACCCAGTGTGATTTTTACCCCTCCAAGACTTTCATATTCCCCATCTGATCAGTTCTATTACTTTTCCATTAAGTTAATTTATTAATACAGTTTGGCCTTTATCTTTATCCCTTTATCTTCCTCAAAGCTTATTTTGCTTCCCTTACTTAGCTTGCCGGATCGTGGAGTTCTTGCAAGGAGCTCTTGCAAGCTCTGCAACTTGCAGGAAAGTTCAGGGATGCAGGAGAAGATATATTGTTTAATGATGTCCTTCCTAACTTGTGTTAGCACGTTCTATATCTTAGCAGAGTTTAAGCATTGCCCTTTAAATGTACAGCAGTTTGATTGTTGCAGGCTCCTCTGAGCCTCTCTGTATAAGATTCCTGGTAAGATCCCTTCTTGTCCCTCTTAAAAAGAATAGACACGACAATCTTATTAAAGTCTATATAAAAGTAATTTACTCACATTCATTCAGTTCACAGTTGGATCCCTGAAGGCAGACTTAGGTTACAAAAGTATATATACATGTGGAACTATCCCATAAGGGAGTTAGTCCTAACACGTAGTGCTAACATGTAGAAAAACAAAATGGAAAAGAAGAAGGAGCAAAAGAAGAACATGTGCTCCTCTACCCAGATTAGGCCACATCTAGTCACATGCAGAGGAAATTTGTCCCAGCTCAGGAGGAAACAGGAAGTTTTCTCCTGGCTGGTACAAAGCATCCCCTAGCATGTCCATTCTAGGAATGTTGTACTTGACTGCTCTAGGTTTCACATCCCACACAACTGAAACAGACTACCTTAGAAGATGGTGGGCTCTCTTTTCCTGGAGAGTGTTAAACAGAGTTTGGATGGCTACCTGTCAAGGATTCTTTAGCTCCAATCCCTGCATTGCAAGGGGTTGGGCTAGATGATCCTTAGGATCCCTTCCAACCATACAATTCCATGCTTGTGTGAAGGCACTTACAAGGCCCTTTCAAACCTTTGTGCTGGAGAAGTGAAGGTTTACACACAGCGTAAAAAGGTGTGGGTTCCCCCTACCCTGGATAGTCAACTGATGTCCACTTTAATGGTGGCCCCAGTGACTGTGGCAAAGACGGTTGCAATTTCACTGCGGTGGTCATTTTTATTTTCCTAAAAAGCATCAAAACAAAATGGCAGCCACCATCTCGTTTCAACTCCATTTCGTTTCCTTCCAAAACAAATCCCCCCCCAAAAAAACAGACATAAAAAAAGGATTGTTCTAAACTGCTCACTTTGAGGTAAGGGAAATATTTTGATTCCATCCCCCAGTCATTTCCAGTCAGCTCTAATATATAGCCTCTTGCAATAATATTGTATTTAAATATTTAGGCTGTGAGGTAGTGTAAGAGAAATCGGACATGAAGTGCCAAGGCCAAAACTTTTAAGAGTCTGCTGAAGGTGCATGATGCATTCAGGCCCTCCCTTTCCTTGCAGCAAATTCCAGTGGCCTAGTTTTGTCACAGGAGCTTAGGTGTAGCAGCAACAGGTGTTGAGAAAATTGTGTAGGGTGGAAATGCTGACTTCTGCTCTTTGTGGCTTTTTACTCTTAAAACTGCACTCTGGGTTAAAATATGCAACTCTTAACAGAAAGCCACAGGAGGAGCTTTTAAAGCAGATGGTACGGAGACATTCCTTCGGTATAACGATTGACGACTGACACACAGGTTGTGGTCTCCAAAGAACCATATGGTGATCAATTTTGCTTTTGTTACATCGCAGAGTTGCTACTAAATTTCACCTACAGAGAAATGTCATAACAGATTTTGAGGTTCCCGCTTGGATGAAACTTCGGAGGAATTCTGAGGAAGGCAAAAGTAGCACCAAGAAGACTTCTGAAATTTCACTTCTGTATCTGGGACACACAAGTAATGCAAATGGGTAATGTTGTAGGTGTGAATGTTGTTGACTTCCTTACTACTGGCTGCCATATTGAAGGGCCATTAGAATATTGTTCTATATATGATTCCAAAAACTGTTTGAGGCATTTTCTCCTCTCTCATATGTTATCCCCAAACCCCCTTCCTTAAAGGGGGGAGGGAGGTTTTTACACCAGCCAGAAGAACATGGCTTTTTCTTCTTGCTTAGATGTTACAGTGAAAATGGGCCTCTCTCTCTAGAATGTCTGGCTTAGGTGGGTAGAGATAAGAGCAAGGTTGGATGGGTGTTATTGTAACCCCAGACAGGGGGAGGCTGAAAAGGAGGAGGCGAACTGAAAAGGAGGAGAGTAACAGAAGAAACAAAGCTATATCTTAGTGTAAATCACATGTTTTACATGTGAACATGTGTCTATGCATTCTAAGGGGTATAAAAAGCTGGCATGCTCAGAATTGGGTGTGCAGATTGCGAGCTTATCGTGCTATGCCTTTGTCCTGCATATGTATTTCAAATAAATCCTTTTGAATCCTGCAAGGTTGATTGCCACTTTGTGTGAATCTGTGCTCCGGGGACCCAATGGCAAATATGGAGCAAGTCCAGCAATATGAACAATGAGTCACACCATTGATCTTTCTAACAGTAGTCTCTAAAGCAGTCTTCTCCATGCTGTGGCTGATGGGAGTTGTAGTTGAAAGCATCTGCAAGATATGCTTTCTCCAGTTGGAGAAAACTGCTCTATAGGCACTAGCAGAAGCTCTTCAGGGTATTGTGACAGAGGTCTTCCATAGCCCTACCTAGGCCTTACCCACAAACCTATATTGGCTTTTGTCATGGCTCATCATGGCTTCCTTTATAAATTGCTGAGATTTCCACTTGAATCCCTCTATCTACTCCCTCGCCCTATTGCAGAATTAAAAATAGTTAAACTGCTTCTTTGGGTAGTAAGGCTTAAATATTTTAAGTCTGCAGTGCTGGTAGGCACCTAGAGATGCTTGGGGTTGATCCTGAGATATCCTGCATGCACACTATGGACCCTGCTGCTGAGCTACTGCCTTGCCGCTAATGTCCTGTTAAGAGTCTACTGTGCCATTAGCTCAGGGACTCTTGCAGGAAGCAGGTTGTCCCTCGGGAGGAAGAGAAATCAGACTCTTTGGATGAATCTCTAATGCAGGGCTGCTCATAGCCAACATGTGTTTGGGAGTACAATTTTCAGGTGATTAAAACCAGAATTCATGACATCTATCAATAACCTTTTAGCCATTACCTGCCTGAATTCTTTCTTACAACCAGTTGGGTGTGTGCGTGTGTGCGTGTGTGTGTGTGTGTGTGAGAGAGAGAGAGAGAGAGAGAGAGAGAGAGAGACTCTGGCTTCACCTACTGTTGGCCTCCCTGTCTTCTGCCTTGCCTTTTCCGATAGGCACCAGCCACCACTGCTGCTGTCAGTGCAATATATGAAGATGACTGTCTCATGTGTTGCAGCATTGGCTCTCAGGACCAGCACCATGTTATGCAAATGATGTGTTTTCGGTAAGAAATTCTATCCCATCCAAATTGCTAGTTTTTAGGGTAGTATTTGATGCAGTTCAAGTTGGAATTCCATAATTTGTTTCCAATAGGGAGAGCGATGGTTTGGCAGAGTGTTTCTCTGCACTTACAGAAATTGAAGAAAGAGGACTGAATTAGATATTACAATAGATTCCTAATACTCTAATAATGGTGGAGTGGATTATAAACATGTGTGCGTCACTTTTGTGACATATGCTCAGGCGAATTACAACAAGCAAGGAAGAACAGAAAAAAAAGCTATTACAGAAAAAAATGACAGAGGTGGATGAAATTGTGCACAGTGCTAGGGAGAATGTTTCCCCTAGGAACATAGTAAGATTCTGCTTGATCAGGCCAGTGGCCTATCCATCATCTTGTTCTCACCATGAGGGGATGCAGGTGGCGCTGTGGTCTAAACCACTGAGCCTCTTGGGCTTGCTGATCAGAAGGTCGGCAGTTCGAATCCCCATGATGGGGTTAGCTCCCATTGCTTTGTCCCACCTTCTGCCAACCTACCAGTTCGAAAGCATACCAGTGCAAGTATATAAATAGGTATTGCTGTGACAGGAATGTAAATGGCATTTCCATGCACTCTGGCACTCATCACAGTGTCCCGTTGTGCCAGAAGTGGTTTAATCATGCTGGCCACAAACTCTGTGGACAAACTTTGGCTCCCTCGGGCTGAAACCCGAGATGAGTGCCATACCCCATAGTCGCCTTTGACTAGACTTAACCATCCAGTTGTCCTTTACCTTTACCTCTCACCATGACCAACCAAAAGAATATGGGAAGCCAGCAAGCTGGACCTGAGTGCAGCAGCCCTCTCCCCTCCTGCTGTTTCCAGCAGCCAATATTCAGAAGCACATTGCCTCTGTCTAGAACGCAGTAGAGTGGTACCTTGGGTTACATACACTTCAGGTTACATACGCTTCAGGTTACAGACTCCACTAACCCAGAAATAGTGCTTCAGGTTAAGAACTTTGCTTCAGGATGAGAACAGAAATCATGCTCCGGCAGCGCAGCGGCAGCGGGAGGCCCCATTAGCTAAAGTGGTGCTTCAGGTTAAGAACAGTTTCAGGTTAAGTACGGACCTCCGGAATGAATTAAGTACTTAACCTGAGGTACCACTGTACTAAAACCCCAAGTTATCTAGGGGAACTGAATATTGGAAGATTCAGGACAGGCAAAAGAAATTACATCTTACCTTTGTTCAATGATGGGATTGACCATCACAAGATGTAATGATGGCTTCCAATTTGGATGGCTTTAAAAGGGGTTTAGACAGCTAGATGTAGGATAAAGCTATCAATGACTGTCAGGGGCTCAGGAGCAGAGGGGCAGGAAAGGGAGGGATTAGAGA
>JAXCMG010000037.1:800385-1011912 GCA_034642415.1 Podarcis siculus
CCAAGTTCAAATGTACAAGAGGGTGGCGCAATGAGCAGCCCGGAAAGGGAGCCAGGTCCTAAAGCCCGCCGAAAGGAGGGGGAGGAGTCCGAGGGGTCTGCATCCGAAGCGTCCAGGAAGGAAGGGACCCCGGGGGGTAGTAGGACCCAGAGGCGAAAGGAGAGACGCAAGAGGTGGGGTAAGGCTAGAGTCTTAAGCTGGTGTACAGGGGGCGGAGACTCAGATGGAGCTTCGCCGATCTAGGGTCTAGACGTAGAGACGCACGCTAGGGTTTGGAAATGGAAACTATATTTCAATAAAGACTTTTGTACAGTTCTACTGGCTAGCGTTGGTCCTCTGTGAGCTGGGACCTGGAGGCAGTCTCTGACAATGACTATTAGTCATTCTGGCTGTGTACTATCAGTATCAAGTAACCTCAACCAACCAGGAAAGCAACTCTCTTTCTTCTCTCTATTTCTCGCATAAGGATGCCATGAAACTATCCCATATCCTTGTGAATATGAAGTAACTGTAAGTAAAGAGCCCACCCCCTTTTTTGCTTTTGTAATTAGATTCCTGTATAATTTATTTTACCTTTTTAAGCAATGCTAGCAGTGTGTGAAAATGAGACATAATGGGTGGGGTGCTGGCAGCTCCAGGCAGCTCCAGCTTCCAAGCTTTTTAACTCTGATACACACACACAGACACACAAACAGACACACACACACACACACGAAGCCAACCAATTTCTATTTTTAAAGCCTACATTATCATGAAGCAGATTGGGGAAGAAAGCATCCATCTGACCCATGTTCGTCACACGCAGCCTTGTTTCCGTACTGCTGCAGTTCAGCTTCCAAAAAAACTGTGTTGTTCATCTCACTGCCCACTGTGGTGGGATTTTATGTAATCAGTTACATTACTCCACACCATTGCATAGGAAGGGGAGCTATCAATTATGTACTGTTTGTGGACTGAAAAATACAACAATGAATACTAATCATATTCGCTGGATTGATTTCCATTCCAGACATAGGATGAATAAGGGAAAACCAGCAATTTCCACTAGAATTCTCTGAGGCCCTTAAGTCAGGTGTGCCCAGATCGAACAAATGCACTGAGCAGGAGGAAGCGCATCACACTGAGCCACATGGCAATGTGTTCATAACCTTGTGTTTTATCCAGGACTAGCCCTAACAACCTGCATGGTGAAGCTACATGCTTTAAGCAGCAGAATTTGGGACACATTAAAAGGCAACCATTTGTCATTAGTGGCATTCATTGTGCTATTTCTGGCGTCGTGGATTTTCCCCATCAGGCATCAAAACTTTGGGGCCATCTCTAGCGTTACACCATGCATTTTTAATCAATTTTATTTATTTATCAAGACTGTAAGTCACAAGAATTGCAGAGCCATAAGCATGAAACGAAGTCACAGTTCAATAAGTCACAGTATCATACATCGTAAAAACAATCAATTTCACGTTCCACTTCAAAAAAATAAATAATAAATGCTTGACTCCTGTGTACCTAAAAAAGCAACATTTTGTACATGGTCATATTTTTCTTAGCAAGCAACATCTTTCATAACCCATTTGGGTATCCAGAAGGATGAAACTAGGCATTGTTTGTCCACTCTCCTCCTCCTTCTGACGGTCTGTAGATTGACCGATATGGACACAGCAGGTCAGGGAGAAGGCTTGCCTGTCAGAACCACAATTTCTACTGACAAGGTGGAATTCCTGGCAGCTGGTATTCAGGGGCAGTATGCTGGCCACATGACCCGGAAGCTGTACGCCGGCTCCCTCGGCCAATAAAGCGAGATGAGCACCCCAACGCCAGAGTCGGTCACAACTGGACCTAATGGTCAAGGGCTCCCTTTACCTTTATGCCTCTGACAGTGGGAATATAACATAGCCATTGTGGCAAGTGGCCATGTATGGGTTCAGGGCTCCTTTATGCATGCAGACTCTTGCCCTGGGAGCAGCGACTCTGATTGGCCAGGATTCTTTATTATATACCTTTGACTTCTTGCTTTTCTCTCTCCTTGGATGGTCGGTACAGAAGAACTGAGATGACTATGGAAGATGTCTGTTTTATTGACAGACATCAAACTACATTCCATAGCTCTACCGACAATATAAAACCTCTTTGAAACCATTTGCCTTTCCCTCCAAAGCCTCCAGGAGCACAAAGATTTCTGGAGTGGACAGGGAAATGAGCTACAAGCTCATTTCAAACTCAAAACAGCATCAGACACCCCAGATTAATATAATCCAGGAGATAAGAAACAAGAGTCGACCAGCTTGAACTACTGAGAAATAAAGGTTTGATGTGAAGCAAGGCTCACTCTTATTAGATTCCAAATGCAGTTTTCAAAAAAGCCCACTGCTGAGTGTGTTGTTAGCCTCTGCCTGGGTTGGATATTGCATTCTTTATGTGAACTAGTGCCCTGAAATGAAAATAGCATGCACCATCATCATCTTTTCTGCCTCTTATATTTCATACCGTCCAATTTTTGGAGATCCTAAACTGGGATGCCCGTCTTCCGGGACAAGCTTTCAGGCGAGTCACATGACCTGCACCTGACTCTCACCCTGAAAAAGATTTTTTTTCCTGGGCTAGATCTTGCATGGCACCCAAAAATGCACCTCCAAATTAGATTTTTTTGATGCTGGGGAAAGTACTTTTTCAGGGCAAGGGCATGGGGTTTGAACACAGCACCCAAAATGGCCACTGCAATCTTGCATGAAAAAACAGGATGCCCCCTTTTTCCGGGACACTTGGCAGGTATTATATTTGTGCACAACCACCCCATTTGCAGACATATATAGTTTACATGCAGAAGCACCTGTTCATGCAACAGGTGCCTCCTTGAGAATGTTAACTCTCCATGAATGTGTTAGTGTCTGCCTGTGCTCTCAATATATTTGTGCTGAGACTTCTGTCAAACATGCACCAGCTGATAGACTGATAAATAGGCAAATAGATAGATTTGTTGTTGTTGTTTAATCCTTAGTCGTGTTCGACTCTCCGTGACCCCATGAACCAGAGCATGCCTTGGAAACTCTCACTTTCTTCTCAAAGCTTCTCCTTTTTTATGTCCATGGAGTTTTCTTGGCAAAACACTGGAGTGGTTTGCCAGTTCCTTCTCCAAGTGGATCACATTTAGGCTAAACTCTCAGCTATGACCTGTCCGTCTTGGGTAGCCCTGCACGTCATAGCTCAGAGCTTCTTAGAGTAACTCAAGCCCCTTTGCCATGAAGGGGAATAGATAGATACCTCTTTCCTTAATCCCAGTGCCTGTTTCCACAGCGACTTCATTTCTGAGCCCCTATGAATGTTCCTCGCTTGGCTCACTGTAAATACAGCTGATGCGCTGTTATACAAATACTTGTTTCCTAAAACGAAGGAGTCACAGCCGCCAACAACAGTCGATGGATATGATGTGTGCACTTTCAGAATCCAGAACGAAAATGATGTCCTGGAATTTATAACCCACTGGGATGTGATAGTGCACAACAATGAGGCAAGAAGGGTCCGTGGTATGTGACATCATTAGCCCGAGGTGAGGAAGTGACATTCTCAGTTTCTTTTCAGAGGATGATTTTATGTCAAGTCATTACTCTAAACAAGATACACGATGCATACTGAATACAGTAAAAAAAACACCCTCAAAAAACCAAAAAACCCACCATCCTCTGTGGAAGGATAATGCATTTCGATATCACCAGCCTGAAAAGACGGATGAACTCTGACTTCATGTGCCCAAAGAAAAGGAGAGTGAAGGATTGGAGCAATAACCTATATACAATGAGTAATGCATTTTTTTACATCATTAGCAAAAGCAAAATGAATGTTCTATTTTCGTAAGCCCAGGAACAGTCCAGGGAATCTGTGTTCATATCACATCCATCATACTCCATCTCCCCCGAATCATTGTATCCAACATGAAAAGCCTTCCTGCGACGGATTTGGCTGCCACTCAGAAAGCAATTGCTCTGCTCGCTTCATAAAGGATGCAGCCAGCCGTCTGGATTTGCTTTCTAATACCAAGACCTGTACAATTCTATAATCGAAATAAAGAGGCAAAATAATAAGCCTACCTACAGAAGCAGCTGTTCATAAGAATTTGTTGTTATAATATTGTGGCACACCACCCCAATCTCCAAACAGAGCAAGATTCCAGGGGTTCCAGGCGCTTACCCAGGCTTCGTGTTTCCATTGGAATGAGGCGCAACAGAGACCGTGGTGTCTTTATGATATATGGTTTATTTACACATCTTCTTCTTCTTTGGCGATCACTAGTAGCCGAGTAAGATTGTCTTCCATGAACATGGTCTTCACAATGAATCCTAAGTGATTGTGGAGGCCAATTCTGGATCCACATTTCCTTCCACAGTGGGGACATTGGTTTCTGGGCAGGAGTTGATCACGGTGTGGATTTGCCAAGCATGTCTTCCTCCTAGCACGTTTCTCCCTTGCGTCCTGAGTTTGAGTGTTTTCAAAGCCCATGACACCTCTGGTAAAGGCTGTTCTCCAGCTGGAGCGCTCGCAGGCCAGTGATTCCCAGTTGTTGGTGTTTATACTACTTTTTAAAGATTTGCCTTGAAAGAGTCTTTAAACCTCTTTTGTTGACCACCAGCATTACGCTTTTCATTTTTTTAAAGTTTGGATAGAGTAGTTGCTTTGGAAGACAATAATCAGGCATCCGTACAACATGACCAGTCCAGCGAAGTTGATGTTGAAGAATCATTGCTTTGACACTGTTGATCTTTGCTTCTTCCAGTACACTAGCATTAGTTCGCCTGTCTTCCCAAGTGATGTGTACATTTTTTTGAGGAGGAGACACTGTTGATGGAATCTTTCAAGGAGCTGGAGGTGGTGTTTATAAGTGGTCCATGTTTTACAAGCATACAGAAAGGTTGGTAGTAAATAGCTTTGTAAACAAGCATTTTGACAACCTGAGCCTACAATGGAAGGGTTCACAGCCTTAACACCTCAAGAGGGTCTTGCTTCTTCCATAACTGTAGCCTTTGTATGTGATTTGAACATTTCATATGTGTGCATATAGGCATGCTGATTAAAACACAGCACCAAAAAAAAACCCTGATGAGATATTGTAGCCACATTAGGTAAAGGTAAAGGTACGCTCTATAGGCTGAGGGAGCCAGAGTTTGTCAGCAGAAAGTTTCCGGGTCATGTGACCAGTATGACTAAGCCACTTCTGGCTAATCAGAGCAGCGCACGGAAACACCATTTACCTTCCCGCCGGAGCAGTACCTATTTATCTACTTGCACTTTGACGTACTTTTGAACTGCTAGGTTGGCAGGAGCTGGGACTAAGCAACGGGAGCTCACGCCATCACGGGGATTCGAACCGCCGACCTTCTGATCAGCAAGCCCAAGAGGCTCAGTGGTTTAGACCACAGTGCCACCTGCGTCCCTTGTAGCCACATTATTAACCCTTTAAAAACTGTCTTAATCAATGCCGATATCAAGGGTGGGAAAGAAGATGCAGTCTTAAAACTTCAGCAGACTGAACAGGCTTAAGTTACAGAATTAGAAAAGTTAAACTGTAAGTTATGCAGAGCATAACACAGTAGAGAGTGAATCAGTGGAACAATATAGGAACGGAAATGGGGAAATTGTCTCACCCTACTTTAAAACAGTCAACTAATTTAAAGTGAAAGACACAGATTAATGTTGGCTAGGAGTATAGAATTACATTTGCAATTCCTAAAACTGCACCACTGGAAGCTCATTACTCATGGCCAATCATTTTATTCTGCAAGAGTCATTTGCTGTACCAGAAATGAACTCTAGACCTCATTTTCATCCTGCTGTTAAGAAGGAAATTCACATTTCATGTTCTTCCATGCAGTACATACCCAATGTAGGTTTAGGGAAATATAGATACCATGTTTGATTACAAATCACCAGGCAATGAACTTGAATCCAGTTATGTTTGAATGCAACAGACCAAAAAGTTATACAGCATAGTGAAAAGTTTTTCTCTATAATTATTCCCAGATCTTTTAATTGCTGTAAGACAAAAGCCACATAAATAAAACTCATTGCCACTAAATCTAAGATATTCTGAATAAGGACATTTTCCCATTTTTTTTTAATACTTGGAGGAGCACAGATTTCTGGATCAAAACTGGAGCTGTACTTCCACCTTATCCTCAAGAAGAAGTGAAAAGATTTTCTCATCCAGCTCCAGAAAAATAGGCACACCTCACCCCTGCAACAGAGGAATAAGTCAATTGATGGAAGGCACTATGCCTCTGAATACCAGTTGATGGTTTTCAAGTTGGGAGAGGGCTGTGTTGCTCTCAAGTCCTGCTTACAGGCTTCCCATTAAGGATGGAAGAGAAATTGATTCAGTTTGCATTTTAATCTGGACTTGCTTGATTCACATTTCCTGAGACTGTAAGTGAGCCATAAGGCATCAGTCTTTTTCACTTCTCCAGATTTTGTAACGCAGTTTCCCAACCACCGAAAGGGCATATATTAGTGAAAATAATATACAAAACTACATTCTGTTAGGGAAATTTGCTTGCCAAAAATGCATATTTTAGGCAAAACTGTGTACAAAAACTCATACACAGGAGAAATGTACATGAAAGTGCATACAAATTTCCATGCAGACTTTTAAGAGAGAGAGAGAGAGAAATCACAAATTGCTGTGGAAACAGGATGACCAGAATAATTATTTAAGGCTTCCCATAGGCACCAGATTATCTTTAGTGGTAAGAGACTACTGGACTAAATAGGCTTCCGGTATGATGCAACGTGGCTTTTTCTTAAGAAAACGTGGCTTTTCTTTAGCATTCTACCTTCCAGTTGCCAATTCAGTAGGACTAAGACATGAAACCATTTTTGCTCAGCAGCAATGAAGCTTCTTACAAATCCGCCAGCTCTGTGAACCCCCACTGTCCATATCTTGGCATAAACAGAGGAATGCCGGTTGATAAGGGGATGACTGAGGGTGAGCCAAAACCTTGTCAATGCTCTCGAGATGTGCAAAATGCTGTGAACAGAGAAGGAAGCAGTTTATCAGGCAGGAAAGAGCTAAGAGACAGCCTCTCCTTTCCCTTCCTCCCCCACTACAAACACTCTGTGAGGTGAGTGAGGCTGAGAGACTTCAGAGAAGTGTGACTGGCCCAAGGTCACCCAGCAGCTGCATGTGGAGGAGCGGGGAAGCGAACCCGGTTCACCAGTTTACGAATCCACCACTCTTAACCACAACGCCACAGTGAGAGGAGATATGATAGCCATCTTCAAATATCTCAAGGGCTGTCACATGGAAGATGGAGCAAGCATGTTTAGTCCTGCTCTGGAAGGTAGGAATCAAGCCAGTGGCTTCAAGAAGGACACTGACAAACTGGAACGTGTCTAGAGGAGGGCAACCAAAATGGTCAAAGGCCTGGAAACTATGCCTTATGAGGAACGGCTAAGGGAGCTGGGCATGTTTAGCCTGGAGAAGAGGAGGTTAAGGGGTGATATGATAGCCATGTTCAAATATATAAAAGGATGTCACATAGAGGAGGGAGAAAGGTTGTTTTCTGCTGCTCCAGAGAAGCGGACACGGAGCAATGGATCCAAACTGCAGGAAAGAAGATTCCACCTAAACATTGGGAAGAACTTCCTGACAGTAAGAGCTGTTTGACAGTGGAATTTGCTGCCAAGGCGTGTGGTGGAGTCTCCTTCTTTGGAGGTCTTTAAGCAGAGGCTTGACAACCATATGTCAGGAGTGCTCTGATGATGTTTCCTGCTTGGCAGGGGGTTGGACTCAATGGCCCTTGTGGTCTCTTCCAAATCTATGATTCTATGATTCTAAGATACAAGAAAGGAAATTCCAGCTAAACATACGGAAAATCTTTTTGACAATAAGAGCTGTTTGACAATGGAACGGTCTCCTTTGGGAGGTTCCGGACTCTCCTTCTTTGGAGGTTTTTAAACAGAGGTTGGATGGCTATCTGTCATGGATGCTTTAGCAGATATCCCTGCGTTGCAGGGGGCTGGACTTGGGGTCCCTTCCAACTCTAGAATTCTATTACTCTATGTGCATTGTCACCAGGGGGCACTAGCTGTTGCATTCCACTAGAGGTGAACCGGGCCTCATGTGTCTAGGACACTAACCACTACACCTGTATGCCGGCATCCAAACATCCTCTCATAGCCTGATGGTACTGCATGGCTGCGAGTGTGTCGTGAGTCCTGTCACATTTGAGGCTGATCTTGTTTTGCTCTGAAAGCACGAACATTGCCATTTTGCTACATTGGAAGAACACAGCATTCCCTCCTTCGCAAATAGAAGGCCTTTCTCTTTGAGCATAGACAAATTTCCCTGGAGTTTACAAGTGCATCAGTTACACAGAAATTCTTCTTTAAATGAGGCCTGTAGGAAATTCAGTCAAAGATGTCAGTCATCCTTGGTCCCCGGAAGATCTTAAAGAATAACACAGATGCCTCACATTTCCTATGGGGCTTAACTTTCTAAAATCTTTTTGAACGAGCTATCTTTGAGGGGGGGGGGAGCTGACGAATTAGCAATCTATGATCCTCCCCAGAACAGCCTCTTGGTCGCTCAACAGAATCTGAGTTGTGACACTTCAACATAATCATGTTTGATTACACACAGGATGTCATCCTAGATATCAGCAAATGGAACAGAAATAGCATCTTAGCTCCATTTTGCTGGAAAATTGCCATATGTTCCTTCATATCAGATTTTTTAAAAGAAAAAAGAAAAAGGGAAGATTATTTTGGTGGCAATAGAATGCTCTCTCCATGCAATTGCCCAGGTGTTTCAATCCTGACAATGCCTACTCAGAAGAATAAGGCTACCAATGACTACTGTGGCTCAGCCTCAGCCCAGTATCCCTGAAGGAGCGTCTCCACCTCCATCGTTCAGCCCAGACACTGAGGTCCAGCGCCGAGGGCCTTCTGGCAGTTCCCTCCCTGTGAGAAGTGAAGTTACAGGAAACCAGGCAGAGGGCCTGGCTCCTGCGCCGTGGAACGCCCTCCCATGAGATGTCAAGGAAATAAACAACTACTTGACTTTTAGAAGACATCTGAAGGCAACCCTGTTTAGGGAAGTTTTTAATGTGTGATGCTTTATTGTGTTTTTAATATTCTGTTGGGAGCCACCCAGAGTGGCTAGGGAAACCCAGCATGGGTGGGATATGAATAATAAATTATCATCATCATCATCATCATCATCACCACCACCATCACCATCACCACCACCACCATCATATTACTATGTTCTACCTAGGCAGTTGGAATCAATATGCTTCTGAATACCAGTTGCTGAAGACTGCAGGAGGGGAGAGTGCTGTTACACCCAGGGACTGCTTTTGGACTTCCCCCATGCACGTCGTTGGCCCCTTTGAGAACAGGATGCTGGATGAGATAGGGCACCGGCCTGATGCAGCAGGCTGTTCTTATGCATTTAAGTCCTATTGAATTAAGTGAGCCTTACTGTCAGGTAAGCAGAGTTAGGAGTGCAGCCTTAGGTGCTACATTCATCCAATATTTGGATGGCCTACACGGTCACCAAAAGTGGTTCAGATAGCAGGATTTGTGATATCTAGGGGGGTGGGCAATAGGCAGATCACGGTCTACTGTTAAATCGGGTTCTCCCTTAAAGAGGGCACGTATTGCGGTGGGACCTGGAAAACCGACACCCTGTGTTGTGGGTGGGTACGATTGGTCAGCCACCACACCCGAATGGTAGGTCCCTCGTAGCTGCGTTTGCCAGAAGCGGCGTTATCATGCTGGCCACCTGACCCGGAAGCTGTACGCCGGCTCCCTCAGCCAATAAAGCGAGATGAGCACCGCAACCCCAGAATCGTCCGCAACTGGACCTAATGGTCAGGGGTCCCTTTACCTTTATTGCCATTTTTTAGATTTCCCATTTAAGTGTATAGGGACCAGAGTACTTTGATTTATATACAGTGGCTTGGTATCCAAATTACAGATTGAAGCAGAGAGAGCAGAGAGCTACTCAAAAGCAGATCGGAATAATAATTAAAAACAAACCAACAAACCACATAGATACAAGGGGAATTTTGGGGTCCAAGCACACCCTTGAGCAAAGCTTCTGTGCGCACAACTTGCATTCCTGATGGCATAGGATCATAAACTTTAGAAAAATGTGTGCTAGCCAGGAGCAGGCATAGCATACAGTACTGGACTCTGCCCTCGCCTCTCCACACACGTTCACTGAATGTGTGGAAAGGGGCTATCAGTCTGCCAACTACACCACACTGGCTCTCATTCCTTGAGGCTTGTGAAACAATGTTAAAGAACTGCATTCTTAACAGGATTTAACATTCAGCGTGATTGCAGCCTGCATTTCTGTCACAATCGCTTGACAAAGTGATATTAATTAGTGTTGAGAAGCTTAATTTGTGTCAGTTTAATGTGTGCTGCAGAGACTCGTCCTTTATTTCCCTTTCAAACTGCGGTTTTGTCAGAGTCTGCAGTTTCACAAGGTTCTTCAGAGAAGAATGAAACCCGTGCTTCTCGTTTCTTGCCCTGGTCTCTTTGATGACCCTCTGTTCCCAACCCTTAAGTTCTGACCCAAGGGTTAGGAATATTTTTGGATATGATCTTTCCCCACCATGCCCCCTTCGCCAACCTCTTCTTGCTAATGCAAGTCTTAACAACAGTGAATTAAGAACAAGTTCACATCATTTCCCTCATAATGGTGACATTCTGGACCCAAATCATACCTTGGCCTTTTCTGCTATTGACTGCATCAGTTCTTTCTCCTTTTGATTTGCCAATCACTAATCACAGCTGACTTCGAGAGCTGCAAAGTTCTCCTGGGAGACCACTAGCTTACATTAGTCACTACATTACTCATAGGTTATAGCTTCATGCTCAATACTCCAGGCTAAAGTTTGACATTGAATTGTTTCTTTGGGATGTGCTGTTATACTTGGAACACGGTGTGATGAATTTAAAGGGTTAATATCTTGACTTATTCTAAATCTGCGGATGACATTAAGAACTCAAGAGATGAAAAATCCAACTGCGTGATGCACTAACAGATTTTGTGGTGGCAGTGAGGCCCCTACCTGTGATTGGCTGAACTGCTCCGATGTCATAGAATGCTGGGGTAGCAGATAATATTTGGCTGCCACTAGCTGGACTCTTCTAAGTCTAGTAGATTTCCTTTCCCTGACACAGTTCACTTCTCAATGTTTGGTTTGGATCTCCCTCCCCCAAGTTTATTTCTGAAGATTTCTTTTTGTGCCTTTGCAAACCTCAAGGTTCACCCAAGTCTATTGATACCTTTCTCTTATGTGTGGCTGAGACTGTTTTGGCTCCATAAAGCCATTTCCTATTCGCGGGGAGATGGCGTTGAGGGCTGGGAGCAAGCCCTCCCCAAGCTCATGGGGCTGGATAGTCCCTGCACCACTGGATAGTCCTCAGCCACATCATCCTTAAGCCGTCCAATCCAGACGGTCTGGAGGCGTGGCGCGGGCTATTTAAACTGCCCGTGGCCAAGGACCCGCCCCTGTTTTCTCCCTGCTTGGTCAGTTCTCCCTCCCTCCCTTAGGTTATTTATTTCTTGACCTTGCTATGGACCTTGCTTGGCAGATTGGCACCGGCCATTTGGTTTTTCACCTACCTCATAGCAAATCGTCACAACTTTGTAAGGTTTGGTGGTTAGGCATTGGAGTATTAGGTTACAGGTGAGGGGAAGTAGTGGCCATCACCTACACCTCCTAATTCAAGAGTATTCCGTTAAAGGAATCCAGGGGAGTGTGATCTCTGTCCGAAACCCCAGACGGGGGGCTAGGGCCGTGGCACGACCCCTAGCAGTGACCCTAGGGGAGGTCCTAGTTGATGTGCATCAGCAGGATGCCCCCTACTGTGGCTAAGCCTTCCAAGAGTCCTGCAGACAGACAGGAGTCAGATATAGCCATGTGGTTTCCAATGCCTAAGCCAATACCACTCATATTCTGTAACCAATAAAGTTGTGGCCTTTTTCGCCCATTAACATAAGCTACTGTTTCATGTGTCATTATTTCACTTCCCCGGGTGGGTTTGGGACCTTGCCACGCAAGTGACAGCTGTCAAAAAAATGAACTGGAAGCAGTAGGTAGGGCAGAGGTGGGCAACCTGTAGCTGATGGGCATGTCAAGCCTTGAGGAGCCCTTGTCAGTTCAATTGCCCAGCTCCTCAGTTACCAGCTTGGCAATGGGCAAAAGGCTGCTGTTCCCTTGCTGCTAACAGTAGCAAATGAACTATGATTTTTCCTGCACCTGAGTACTGGAAGCATGGAAGTGGGAGACTGAAGCATGCATGTGTGTGTTACTAGTAGGGATTTCAGAGAACTCCTTTGGAGCAGAAATTGCTGTGATGTGCATGTTCATCCAAGGTCAGCAAGAGAAATGACTCAAGTGAACACGAATGTTATTTGCTAACATATTTTTAGTCCGTGAACGTTGCATAAATAATTATGTTATTTTTGGCATTGTTTTGTTACGTTTCCCTTCCCCTGAAATACATCGGAGTTAACTGCATAATGCATTGAAGTAAACTACATAAATGACACAATCCGTTACGTTGGGTTTGGCCATAGTGGATAGCGAGATAAATAATGAAGAATTCAGCAGAAGCGGAAATATAGCAGAACGGAAACAGCACCGATGGCAGCAAAGGCAGGGCAGGTTGGAAATCGCTGCCTCCTTACATCCCTGACATCCCTGCGGACCAGTGGCCTTGGAGTGCCTACCTCCTGCTACCTATGGCCTTCGGGTGGATAAAAAAAGCTTTGTCATCCCGGATATTTAATGTTCAGTGGAGAAGGGTGCCTAGTCCAAAGCTTGCAGCCACATCCCATGGTACATACAGCCTGCATTCTGTGCAGAAAGAACATTATGCAGGTGTCATTTGAAGATGAAGGCAGTGTCTGTAATAGAGAAGCGTGGTCAGTTATCATTTTAGGAATGGGACCCCAAATACAATGTCAGCTCTCCTCCCCCCACAACCAACGTGCTCTCAATGTGCCTTCCCACCCACTGCTTCTGATGATCCATGCGCTCCCTAGAATTTTAACAAGGGGTGTGCATTCAGCTAGAAAAGCTGTAGCATTTCATTTCAGATTCTCCTCATAGAGTGCCTGCTGATGTGTTTATATAGCTGTCACAAGGCATGGAGAGGCTTAATTAACATTTAAGATCTGTATAGCAGAAGAAGATATTAGCACTCTTGTTTCCCCATCTTCCACAAGAATGCTCAGCCGGTGGGTTGGGCAAGGAATAAGCGTGAGGCTGAATGCTTGATTTCAGATCCATCATTATTGTCAGTGGAGGAGCTGAATGACACGTGGCAATTTGCAGCTTGCTCACGCGAAAAGTTTTCCAGATGAAAACTTGGCTTCCTAATTCCCAAACATTGGTGGGGGCAGTAGGCAGGTGGTTGGGCTGAGCTTGCTTAGGGATGAAATAAATATTTTCATGTACTAAAGCACCAGATTTGGCCCAGATCCAGTCCTGAGACAAATTGCACCTATGGGGAGAAAGCTGGGCCTCGTTCAAGTCAGGTTGAGATAGCCCTGAATTGCTACAGGTCTGGAGCCATTCAGGGTTGTCAGGGTCGCAGGGCATCAAGCAGAAAGGAGAGGGAGGCAAGAGTGGGAAGAAGGATAAGGAGCGACCTACCATAAGATGCTGGTGGAGGTGTTAGCAGGGAGAGGGGCCTTGAGTTCAAATCTTGTGCTCCAGCTCCATCTTTTGCACATCTCTGGCAGAACAGACAAATGTGGAATTCCTGTTCTGCTCTCTGCTCACTCTTAATTGAACCACTGTTTTGTGGGGGGTTGGGGTTGAGGGGGGTGGAGATCTGCCCAGATGGCCTGTTTAGATTCTGTGCTGAGTTTCCTAAGAAGGCAATTAGGAAGGGGAGGGAGGGGGGAACAGGGGACAGAATGAGCCAAATTGTTGTGGAGTTATTGTGTTGTGTGTGTCCCCCCCCTCCTCCAGTCATGTGTGTTCTTTGCTTTAATTTACTGCTCCAATCTTAATCAACAGCGAATTGACAAAGGAAGTGCTGTTTGTTGTCCCTAACAATTTCCTGATTGGTAATTAAACTTCCTCCAATCAACACGTGCGGGTCTGGATCTCGACAATGGTGCTATTGACGATCTGCTGCGTAAATTCTCATTTTCTCGTCAGGCTCCCTGTTTGCTTCATTTTCTTTCTTTTCTGTCTGAGGCAGAACTCATTGAACCCGTTTCTTCCAATTGCCTATTGTACAGGAAAGTGTTAACTGTCATTATCAATCTATACCCTTGCCGGTGGCCAGAAAAGTATTCTCCCCTTTCTTCGTCCAGAATATGCATTATTTGTGTCAAATTCCTCCCCCCTACCCCTCCCCACATTTTTGTGTATTCAGCGGGTGCATTTCTGGGTGTGTTCTCTCCCGAATAGTGATAGATGGCAAAAACGATTTTCTTTTTAATCACACTTTACTGCCCACACTGGGGGGAAATGACTTTTCCCCTCCCCAGTAGCAGCTTGGTCAATAAGAAAAACAAAACGAAAAGAGATATACAGTCCCAGGTCCTCGTGGTGTATTTTCTTCCCCTGAATAAAATTGTTTTCTTTCCTCATTTCTATTTAGCTTACCTTATATTTGTGAAGCTTGTATTTACTCCCCACAAACTCTCCTTGGCTACTGATGTCAAATATTTTTACATTTAGACTGTAAATAAGCGTTAGTGCCTTGGACAATGGAGTATAATTGCAAATTTTATCTGTCAATGTAAAGAAAAGAGACTAATGTCGTCTTGCTACACATCCAATCTATAAGTTTGGTGGGTGGTGAGGATGCAGCACAATTTCCCCAGGTTTGTGCCATTCAGAAGGATGCGGTGGGGGTTACCAATCATCAAATTGACTTGGGAAATAAATAAGTGTATCAATGAGAAATGTTCTAGGCCAGCTTTCGCCCACATATGTTACTCTTAGATAATTGAAACACACAGACTCCTCCATTCAGAATTCAGAATGGTAGAAACCAGTAGAAGCTGCTTTACTAGGGCACACTGATATACCAACCTCATTCTGCCTTCAATTATCCCCCACCTGTGTGTCTTCTTACTTACAACCAGTCCAGGATGGGTAACTTTTCTTATCAGCTTCCTCCTTCTTAGGTGTCAGGAATGAGCCAGCTCCGAGCAAAGAGTTACAGCCAACTGCAGAAAGCAGCCAGGAACAGAGGGGCTTAGATGTTAGTCAGGCAGGAGAGAGCCGGCAGCTGCAGAGTTTGGCTCTTCCTGACCTTGACGAACCGGCTGATAAGGCAGTAGCTGAGAGCAGGTGGGAACACAGCCAAAGCTCGCAGGAAGCATGAATAGGCATGAATAGACTCAGCCTCTCAGGAAGAGGTTGGAGCTGATCCTCTAAGTCTGAGCAGTTGGTGAATGGGAGGGTTTTTTGATAGGAAGCAAACCAAGAGACATAAATGTCGTAAGTTCAATATCTTCTGTCGCAGCCGGAAGGAGTCTTCAGAAGGGTCAACTTGAGTAATGATGCTGGAGGCTTTGTCAGAGCAGTCCAGAGCTATCTGTTTGTTTTTGCAATAAATCCTCCTTTTTAATTACCTATGCTTACTGTGAACCTGGACTCCTGACTAGTTCACTTTGTTGCCCTTCTAGACCTCAGCAGAGAAGAGAATGGGGACAAAACTAGAATTAGTTCACTCTGTATATCACTGGCTTAAACCCCACCTATTGTTTGGAAGCCCTGCTTTTCACCACACCAGAATAGGAACCTTTTCTGAGAGGTTTATGCCAGTGGCAGGCAAGATCAGAGACCCAAATGGGCAATAAAATTTTACTATTGTAGAATAGGCTAGTTTCTACACACACTCACAAACACCCCTCTTTCCTCCATCCAGGTAAAGCAAGAATCAGAGTTCAAGGGCACATTCCAGCCAAGCAACAATATTCAAGGAGAGGGCAAAGCAGGACCATTTAGAGTTATGGCTGGAGAGGGCGTATGTCCTGGGTTGTGTACAGAGAACCAGACAAATAGACCTAGAGGGCCACAGGCCATCATCATCATCTGAAGTGATGGACATGAGGCAGAACCTTTGTAACCTTTGTCTCTGAGACCTTTTGTCTCCTTCGTCATACACTGTGCAAGGGGGAAATGACGCGGTGGAAACAGGTGCCAAAATAACTTTGTACCACCCCACGATCTTGGGACCGGAAAATGTGTAAAGGTTACAGCCCAAAATGTATCTGCCTGGTTTGCATATTTGTGTCAATAAAAGGAGGCTCCACAGGGCTGGCCGGCAGCTTGCATGCAGCTCACCTGTGCGCAGCTCACCTGCATTATCAACTCCTGCCTCATGTCCATCACTTCATCATCATCATTTCATTTGCTTGCCACCTTTCCACCAAAAGAATCATACTCAAAGCAGCTTGCAGCAAAGAAAAATGAAATGAAAAAGTCTCAAAATCAACCATTGTATAAGAACAATGAAAGAACCAGGGCTTTTTTTTCAGCCGGAAAAAACTGGAACTCATTTCTGGCCCCTCTCTGGTGGGCACCATTGCCATTATAAGAGAACAAGAGAGGTGGTCATGGTGAGTTCCAGCACCTCTTTTTGTAGAAAAATAGCACTGGTGAGAACCAAGGTAATAACATAATAACCAGCAACACAATAGAGGAAAGTGACAAATGGGAAAGTGCCAAGTGCCCCCTCCCCCGCTCCTTGGGTCAGTTACTGGACTTTAGAGTAGGGCAAGAGGAAGGAAGGTGCAGTGACACTCATAGGGTTTTGGAAATCCTGAAAGATAAGCCTATCGGTGGTTGCCAACCACACTGGCTATGTTCTTCCCAGTGCTATTTTTCTAGAAAAAGAGGTGCCAGAACTCACCATAAACACCTCCCTTGATCTCCTTGAATGGCACTAGCACCCACCTGAGAGGTGCTGAAACTGAGTACCTGTGAATTCCCCCTGAAAAAAAGCCCCTCCTCTGTCGTTGAAGGCAGTATGCCTTTGAACATTTGCTGGGAACCACAGGAGGCGGGATGCACTCAGATCCTACTCGTGGACTTCCTGTAAGCCTATTATTGACTGAGTCAGCCCCCTCCCAGTTGGAAAATAGCTTGGCTTATTCCAAGCCAAACTCTAACCCAAACTGAACACTGTCAAATTCCACTGTGATGGAGTTTGGAGGTGCACATACGCTTGGGAGCCAGGCAGGAAACACAGGCAAAATTTATTCTCCCACTTGTATTAAAATCCAAGCCAGAGAAGAACTTTCAGGCCAATAATGCTCAACCTCACATTTAGGGTGAGCACTGCAAGCTACCAAAATTCAAATTTCCGAGCCAGCAAATATGAAATCCAGAAACATCCATAGTTTTTAACATGGTATTTTGTAGCTTTTCACTTTCTTTCCTTGAAACAGTTTCAGTGTCGTAGGGTATGGTTCATGAAATCATGACCATTGCAGTAGCTCCACTATAGTCAAAGGAACTTGGTTACTGAGTGTGGCCTGGGAATTGCCTCCTCACTTTTAAAATATTTTCTGATGATGGAATTCTAATGATGTGCTCTCTGCTGTGCATTTGCAGTGGCTCAGTACCTGGGAAACTATGCAGCATACTTTTCATGCACTAAGTGACGAAGCTTTATCATACAACCAAACGTTCAGTACTTCTTTCTTTAATAGCTGTTGTCACAACCTTTCAGCTGCTGAGCTGTGAATTACATTTTTATCCTTTTAGGTATGCTGTTTGTAACCCCAGAATAGCTGCAGCACATTTTGTTCCAGTTGACAGCCGGATGAACGACGACTCACAGGAACAGCACACACAAATAGGGAACTTGGTGCAGGAAACAGAGATTGTTTTAAAAAAAATCCCCCTTCCTTATTTGCTACCGGGTGGTTTTCAGCGGAGCTTTGCAATTGCTTCCTACTGTGATGTCACAGAGTTAAAAGCACCATGTGTCCTCTTACCCATTCTTATCATTGGCCATGAGCTATGAATGGGATCCAGCTAGTTCAATGATCCTGTTTTGTTGGAGAAAACAAGTGGATGCATTCGGTTGACAGGCAGTTGCAGAAATGGTTAAGAATGTGCATGCAACTTCATGTAAGGCAGGGATGGTGAAATATATACTTGGAGTCAAGTGTGAATTTCATGCTCTTTATTCAGCTCGTAGTAGCAATGAATGAAACTTGCCCCAAAACGTCTAGCTATATATACATTATTTACACAACGGGCCTCGCATGATTGGCTAATTCGGGGCTGCTCCTGTAGACCAATCAGGTTGCTGATTCACTTCATCCAGGAGCCTGATTGGCTGCTCCTGTGGGCCAATCAGGTTGCTGATTCACTTCCACCTGGAGCTGGATTGGGTGGCTCCTGCGGGCCAATCAGACTGCTGCATTCTGGATCCTATTGTTCTAGGATTCAGCTCAGTACATAACAGATGGAGAGCCTTTGGCCCTCCAGATGTTGTTGGACATAGCCAATCATTAGGGATGATGGTGATGAGAGCTGTTGTCCAGAAACATCTGGAGGACCACAGCTTCCCCACTGCTGATGCAAGGTCAGAAGTAAGATCCTAAAACTTGCTGAAAAGCTAAAGGTTCATGGCTTCACAATCCCCTCTTTCCTTTGGAGTGAGAATATTAAGCAACTAAAAATATGTGTGTGCATTTATTTGTGTGCATTTATGTGTGTGTGTCTCAGGTAGACATAATAAACCATCCACCCAGAAGTGCAGCAGCTGCCTAACCCCCTGGGGGCTGTTTCAGATGTGGTGCTGAGCAAAATGAACAGGACATTTCTGCACTGTCTGAAGATGAATTTTCATAACCTTCTCCGTAGGGACATAGACAAGCAAATTCTCTCAGATATATAAGGGAAAGGTTTAGGGGACATATAGAACAAGACAACTATGCTTCCTGTGCTTCCCCTCACCAGCGCACAAAGTCAAAACAGCTCAAGGTCTTTCAGGCAATCCAGGCCATGAACATGATTGACCGTGCAAGAGATTTGTCAACAGACCCTTGACTGTCTCTCAAGTTGGCATAACAAAGCAGATAAAAAATTATCCACCCAGCAGCCTGATGGGTGGATCATTGGTAAAGTGCCTTGTTATGCTTTGAAAGCTTTCCCAGCAGGCATAACAGATCTGACTATCACTCATCCTCCCACCAGGCTAGCAGCCTCTTGAAGAGCATCAAGGATTTCCTCCCAATGAGAATTGCATCTTCAGAAGAGGGATAATTGTCAGATCTACAGAAGGGCAGCAAATGGTTAAATTCATTCTCTTGGTCTGATGTTATCTCAATCATTATCACCTCCACCCCCAGCTCACAAATTTTCCTGTTGCATGCAAAGGTGTATTTAATGCCATAGACAGATGGCTGTAATTTTCTTTTGTCTATACATTTGAGTGCATGAACTCCCAGTATCTTGACCCGGAAAATGAGAGGAATTATCTGGACATTTGCTGGCTATCTTATTTCAAGAGCTGCCAATGTTTGAAACAGAAAATTCTGGCACCTCAGAGATCAAGATGGGGTGTTCTCTGAGTCAGGTGAAAGAGCCCAGCAGATCAATTGGTGAAAAGTCACTTTTGGGTTTTTTGCCAGTCTACAGGTGGAGCTCAATGGTTTTGGTGGGTTCAGATACAGAACCCAATGCAAAAGCTATCCATTTACCTATGGTGGAATATTAAACCATAGCTGGGAGGCAGGAGTTATGCCTTGGTCTTCTGGCAGCTGGCTCAAATGCAACAATTTAAGAACCCTACTCCTCCCATTCATGTAACAACAAAAACCAGGCTACTGATTTGGAGGTCTTTAGGTCCTAACTCAGAGACGTGGCCCTCCAGAAAGTAGTAGACTACAACTCTCATCTTCCCTGACCATTGACCATGGTGGCAGGGACTGATGAGAGTCCAACAATATCTGAAAGACCTCAGGTTCCTCACCCCTGCCCCAGCTCATGCTGTATAATCCCTGCCATCCTCTCCACTTCACAGGATCACACAGAGGAGGGAAGGCATGGCAAAAGGAAGTGCTATGTCCAGTTGTAGAGACTTCAAGACCACATTATGGTTTCAGGTTCTTTAGCTGCATTCTTATCAATGCATTTGCCTACATTGGTCATGTAGAAAGCAGGGGGAGATACAAATGAGCTGAAGGATTTGAAAATTGCCACAAGCTGTGAATCCTACCGTTCTGGCATTAATTTTCAAAAATTTCCAGGTGAAACCTGAAATGATGAAGGTACAACACACCCACAGAACAAAAGCTAATAAAATGGAAGAGATCTGCTGATGCCTTCTTCAAACCCCTGCGAACATCACTTGGCCTGCATTCCCCTTTCTAGCTTGCTTATTGAATATACCATCACAAATACTCTGATTTAGTCTTTTAATCTCACTGCCATCATTCCTCCTCCTCCCTTTCCCCTTCCCCCCTATGCCCTGTTTGCCCTTGCTGACTGGGGAATTTTATTACATGTGGAAAAACAATAATTATTTCTCCTAAGACCGATATTATGCTCAGCAGTGGGCCTGTTTTCCTTGGTGCAATTCAATCTCGATGTGTAACCAATTTACCAAAATATAATTATCTGAGTTATATCATCTAAAGGCAAGAAAGAAAACAGCTGCGTCTAAAAGGTTTGAACATGATAGTTAAATGTGAGACATGGTTTAAGCAGCCATAAATTATATCCCTAAACATGAACTGCACCACAACCATTCCTAGACAAAAGCCTTTCTAGCTGGTTCAACATTTCGGGAATATGAAGCAATTATTTCAGGCTTGTAGATCTTGAAAACTAGTGTGATATAGTTGAGGATTTAAGAAGACATAGTTTTCCATTCCACTCTGTGTTTGTCCCACGCAACACTGTTTCCATTCCATTGCAAGTTGTCTTCCACCCAAAAATATGTAACTCATCTCGCTGTTGAATTGTGCTGAAACTGAAAAACAACAATAACAATAAGTACCATTTGCATTCACTGGATTGATTTATGCTCTATATATGGGGCAAATAAGCAGATACCAGCAATTCCCCCAACATTCTTGGGTGTAGAGTACGGAGTACTGAACATCCTTCATCCCATCCTCCCAGAAGATCGTAAGGTCCCTTTTCCAAGGTGTGGGGCAACTATTGTGCTTCCTAGCTGTTCCAAGTAGCTAGGAGCTGTACAGGGTAGGGGACTGTATAAAGGAAGTTCCTGGAGCAGTTCATAAACTCGAGGGTGGGGAATTAGGTGTTGTGTTTAATTGTTTTCCGCACTGAAGTTCAAATTCCATAGCAGAACAATGTTCCAATCCACACATTGCTCCAGAAGATGTGAATAGGGAGGGTTCCGTTCAGAACTCAACCCCAACTGATAGCTCAGTTGGCAGAGAGTGAGACTCTTAATCTCAGGGTTGTGGGTTTGAGCCCGACAATGGGTAAAATGATTCCAACATTGCAATGATAATTATATGGTTCTATGAGTGGGACGTGGGTGGCGCTGTGGGTTAAACCACAGAGCCTAGGACTTGCCGATCAGAAGGTCGGCAGTTCGAATCCCCGTGACAGGGTGAGCTCCCATTGCTCGGTCCCTGCTCCTGCCAACCTAGCAGTTCGAAAGCACGTCAAAGTGCAAGTAGATAAATAGGTACCACTCCAGTGGGAAGGTAAACGGCATTTCCATGCGCTGCTTTGGTTCGCCAGAAGCAGCTTAGTCATGCTGGCCACATGACCCGGAAACTGTACACCGGCTCCCTTGGCCAATAAAGCGAGATGAGCGCCGCAACCCTAGAGTCAGCCACGACTGGACCTAATGGTCAGGGGTCCCTTTACCTTTACCTTATGGTTCTATGATGCATGGATCTTTATTTTTGTTTAAGCAAAAAAAAGAAAAAGAAAAAGAAAAAAAGATTAAGGTTATGTTGTATACTTGAATAAAAAAAACCCTGACCCTACCCCTAAAATTTCATTGCAGTTTTCCCGCTCCTCCATCTCCCCAAAACGGCAGAAATTTGCTCCCTAGTTTTGTAGGCGAGAAAACCAGGGAGGAATTTTCAGCCCACCTTTCTTTTCAAGCACTGAGGAGTGAGGAAGAGAGCAGAAACAAGAGATACCCAATATAGTTCCAGTCTTGGTCAAAATGTCAACAGCCAGAAGCATGGTTAGGGCAGCTGACAACTGAAATAAGCATGTAAAGCTAATATCTCTGCTTCACTGGGGAGGCCTAGTATATTAATGAAAGCCTCACACATTCAATATCAGACAAACGTATTCTGACAGGGGACATGTAAATAATATATAAAGGATTGCATCTAATCTCCTCTTCCAAATTAATTTGCACTCCAGTTAAAGAGATCAATTGCTGGGAGAGGACGGGGAGGTAGATTGTCAGCCTTACAACTGTTTCTCTGAGCAAAATGAAAACCTGGGTTCTTTTGCTTGCTCTCATTTCATTCTTGACTTTCATTTGGATTCCTATCAACGGCCCTGTCCGCCGGTGCCCCATTACACATTGTTCCTCCTGGGTGAAGAATTCATTCTGGCTAAAGCTCTGATAGCACCAGCCAGTTCTCTGCTCAGGGTTATTAGTCACTTTCTGAGATCATTCCTTGGGGTGGTGGTAAGGCTTAATAGCATTTCTGGGCTTCCAAACAAGAAGTCAAATATCCAGCAAAGTAGAGATTTCACAAATTGCATTTTCCCGTCCCCATAATCTTGTGAAGTAACTGGGTCCTGGAAGCATTTCTAACCTGGAGGTGGAACAGCGCTTCCTTCTCCAGTGAAATTCATGTGACTCTACACTTTGACTGCCAGCAAAGAAAGTTCTGACATATGAGTCTGTAGGCTGCTTTTTAAAATAGCTTTCCTTCACCAAATACACTTTGATAGTTTAATAAGCATCTAAGCTACCCTAAGGTGGATATTTCTCTCGTATTTGGAGTCTATGATAAACCAGGGACATGTTTCAGAACAGGGGGTGGGAAACCTCAGGACTAGAGTCTAAATGTGACCCTCCAGACCTTTCAATTTGAACCTCAGGACTAGGGATGGTGACAAAGTTAGCAAAAAAGGAACTCAAAAGGGAATCTCACTAATATTGCAGTTTGGCGAATCAGACCAATTTCCCCATCTGCAGGGAGGATCCCATGAACAGCCAGTGATCCTGAAGACCTTTAACCTTATCTGTGCGTAGAGAAGAGCAATTTCATCCCTGAGAGATAGGGGGAAGGCCAGAAGCCTGCAAGCAGTTCAGGAGAACTGTCCTGTCTTCCAAAGTCCTCTCCTCTTCAAGGGCAATCTAGTTCCTCACTATTGTGTCAACTTTCAGAGGACACTCTTCTGCCTCCACAGCACTGGTAGGGGCACAGAGTGCAGAGGTCTACTGTTGTTGCTGTTTTGAACTGGAATGAATTACAGTAAACCAGGGCCATCCAAGGAAGCTGAACGTTGGAAGATTCATGACAGACCCAGCACATAGTTAATCTATGAAGCTTGCTCCCCACAGAAGGCAGGGATGGCCCCAAACGTTGATGGCTTTAAAAGAAGATCAGACAATTCATGTCAGGTGTGTGTCAGGCCCTGTGACCAATAGGACTTTGCAGGACTGGGGCCTTCCTAAGTTTGTTCTGAAGAGGCAAAGCGTGGCCTCACAGGTGAGGCTGATTGGTAACTCACAGCACCTGGTGGCAAGAGAAGGGAAGGGTTATAAGGTCAGCATTTCCCTTTGACTCTTTGCCACAGCAACACGCTTCCTGCCTTGCTGTGTTTGGCTTCTTCTTTCCTGATCCTTGAACCTTGGCTTCTTGACTCCCTGCTTCTTGATCCTCGGACCCTTGACTTGTTGCTTCTTGATCCTCAGACCCCTGACTTCATGACTCCTTGCTTCCTGACCCTCAGATCCTTGGCTTCCTGAATCCTGGCTTCTGGACCCCCGTTCCTGCTCCCACCCCACCATTTTGCCCTGGTCCTGACGTCCCTTGCTGGGACTTCGATCGCCCATGAACTGGACCGTGACAATTCATGGAGGCTATGACTCCTGATATAGGGACATGGGTGGTGCTGTGGGTTAAACCACAGAGCCTAGGACTTGCCAATCAGAAGGTCAGTGGTTCGAATCTCTGCGACGGGGTGAGCTCCCGTTGCTCGGTCCCTGCTCCTGCCAACCTAGCAGTTCAAAAGCATGCCAAAGTGCAAGTAGATAAATAGGTACTGCTCCGGCGGGAAGGTAAACGGCATTTCTGTGTGCTGCTCTGGTTCTCCAGAAGCTGCTTAGTCATGCTGGACACATGACCCGGAAGCTGTACGCCTGCTCCCTCAGCTAATAAAGCAAGATGAGCGCTGCAACCCCAGAGTCGGTCACGACTGGACCTAATGGTCAGGGGCCCCTTTACCTTTATGACTCCTGATATCCATGTTCTACCTCAATTGTTAGAGGCCACATGCTTCTAAATACCAGCTGATGGGAACCACAGGAGGGGAGAGTGCTCTTGTGCTTGAATCCTGCTTATAGGCTTCTCTTAGGCATCCAATAGGCCACCAACAGGAAGTTAGATTAGATGGCCTGATCCAGCAGGTGCCTCACATTCTTATGTGAACTGTGTAAAGAATTTTTTTGGTGCCATTCTCACAACTATTGCACTTGCCTTACTTCTGAGGTGGTCAAGGGGTGTGTGTTTTCCCCCCTTCATTCTGGAAATCTTTTCCCCCCTTCATTCTGTACTCTTGAAGCCTTGCCCAGCTACCCTTTTTCCCCTCTTCAACTAAAGACATCACGAGGCAGTAAAGACTCTTGCAGACCAAAGGACAGCTGTGGAGGCTGCAGAGAGATGGATAAATGTTTCTGGAAATATAAAGACACACCACACATGAGCCTTGAATGATACGGACACCTCAGAATGATATGGTGAGTACCCACCCACCAAAATCATAGTCATAGAGTTGGAAAGAACACTGAGAGTCATCTAGTCCAACCCCCTGAAAGTAGGAATGCTGCCCACAGGCATGTTAGGATATTGATGTTCCCTTCCACCTAAACAGATGTGTGGAGCTGTTGTATGCCACATGTCTGTTTACATTCCAGCACAGCTTGCTGGGAACTTCCGTTTGTGCATAGCTTTTGCCTTATGCTTCATGCTTGGACATGAAGGAGAGCAGCCATGTTTTCTTTGTCCTGATCTATGCTGAATAAACTTGTGATGGCCTGGGATTCCGAGTCTGAGAGCGATCCGGAGGAATCCCAGCCAGCACAGGAGTCCCCGCCTCCAGGGCCGGCTGAACTGGGACAAGGCCTAGATGCTGAGGAAACTCAAGAGCAGGCACCAGGTGAAATCATTCAGGCCCCAGAGGTGCTGGAAGACTCAGTGGCTACAGGTGAGCCTCCCCCGGGGCCCAGTAACCCTTCGGCCTCTCCTGATCTGCAGAGGCTTAGGGCAGAGAGGCGAAGGGAACTGGTGTCTCCCAGGAGGAGTGCTCGCCTTAAGGCCAAGAGAGGCGGGGCTTCTGGGGGCCGGGACCGCCCCCGGCCTTAGAAGAAGATAAAGGTCAGGCAGCCCAGTCCCAGGTTGCGGGAGCAACGTCGTTGTGGAGTACCTGCTTTACCCAGTCCTTGTTCGGCACTCCCAGTGTGCCTGTTCCTCGCCCGGCTTCCTGTTTCTGACTCTCCGGTGTTCCTGTTCCTCGCCTGGATTCCTGCTTCTGCCTTACCAGTGTTCCTGTTCCTCACCTGGACTTCTGCTTCTGCCCTACCAGTGCTCCTGTTCCTTGCCTGGCTTCCTGCTTCTGCCCTACCAGCGTTCCTGTTACCCCGCCCGGCTCCCTGTCTCGGACCTCGCGTCTCATCTAGTGATCGTCTGCCCTGCTAGAGACTCTGGACTGTTCTTGGGCTACGGTAATAGTACCTTATTCCCCCTGGGACCAGCACAAAACTGCTTGTAAATATGCTTTACATATGCCTCTGTCTGCCCTTCCGTCGCGAAGAGTTTGTTTTCTCTGCTGGCTTGCGTGCTCAGCTTCTGAAAGGCTTCTGAAGCTTTGAGTCACAGATTGATGCAGAACCGAGGACTGGAGTTCAACCAGCAACCGGCTGATGGGCTGGAGCCAGCTGGGGGCCTGCCAATTGCCCCCGTTCCCTTGGAATTCATCGCACCAAAGCATACCTGGATGGGCTCAAACCAGCAACCTTCTGGTTAACAGCCAGACACACTACGTGCCCTGAGAATGTGGCAAAGAAATGGAAGCCCTTTTGCAAACTCCTCTTGAGTGCTCTGTCTCCTCCCTCCATTCTTTTCTCAGTTATACTATTTTGCATTCTTTCCTGAGCCAGCTTAGAATCACTTTCCCAGGACTGCCAACTAGTTTCCCTTCCAGGCACTTATCAGGTCTAAAACCATTTGCCTTCAATAATGCTACAGCTTCAATGCACTCCCATTTGCCAATCTAATTCCTGGGAGCAAATATGCCTAAGGCATGTTCGGGCTGCATATCTCCACAACCTGCATTTCAAACTCCCCCTGCCCTCTATTTAAATGTATCCCAAGCAAATCAAATAGGGGGTCCTCATATGATCTTTAAATACCCTTGAGAGGAATTGGAAGGACAGAATAATATGTATGTATGTATGTAGAGAAAAGAAGGGAGAGAGGGAGTGACTTTATATACCACTCAGCTAAGTGTTCTTTCTTTTCTTTTCTTTCCCTAATACGCAAGACCTATTCCCATCTCTGCAGCTGTTCGTCTAACTGGATGATTTCTTGTTTGAAATGCAGAGTAATTTAAAGCGACTAACAGTTGTTCAGGGAACCTCCCTCTCTGGGACATAACATCCTATGATATCTTCGAATCTTTTCGAACTGATTGCAGCTTCCTCCATCACCAGGTTCCCTGACTTTCCTTTAAGTGCACCAATTCAGAGAACTTGATTATTCAAATGTAAGAAATTAAGAATAAAAATCAAGCCCTGTTTTTTTAAAAAAGAAAAGATGTTACATATAAGAAGCAATTATTTATTGGATTCTGTATCACCCAAAGGGCTACAGAATCTCACTATATTTCTAGCCTGAAATCTGCTGAACTTTCAAGGGGATGATTTGCACAAAACCCCTTGTTGTGTAAAGTTAATAGCTTCAGAATTCATTGAATAGAAACAGAGTTGTGTTAGTTTTGGGGTTTTTTGTTTTTTAAAAAAGAACCATGCAATGTTTTGAGCCAAAGCTAATGAATGATATAAATCATTCTGGGTAGCATCCAATGGAGTTATACCTCAGAGTACCAGGGGTCAGCAAACTTTTTCAGCCGTGGGGCAGTCCATTGTCCCTCAGACCTTGTGGGGGGCCGGACTATATTTTGAAAAAAGAAAAGAATGAATTCCTATGCATCACAAATAACCCAGAGATGCATTTTAAATATTTCTACTCATGTAAAAACATGCTGATTCCCGGACCGTCCACGGGCCAGATTGAGAAGGCGATTAGGCCGCATCTGGCCCCCGGGCCTTAGGTTGCCTACCCCTGGAGTAGACCCATAGAGATCAATGGACCTAATTTAGTTATGCCCACTAATTTCAGTGGGCCTGCTCTGAGTAAGCCTAGCATTGGATTCAAACCTCAGTGTCGGGAAGACGCATGTTTCTTAACAAGGTTCTCTCAACTGCTTGCGATGAATAGGGCTGGTTCACACTTCCATACATTGTGGGGTTCATCATCACGTGCATCACTTTGCACTCCATGCAAAGTTTTCAATTTTGTGTTATTATTTACTTAATTTGTATACTGCCCTATACCTGTAGATCTCAGGGCGGTTCACAACATAAAATCACAATATAAACAACAGAAAATACGTAGTAAAAACAAAAGCAAAGACAACCCAATAATCACCCTCTCCCCGCCACAACACATTTTAAAAGGGCATCTAATGTCAATCAGCCAAAGGCCTGGTTAAAGAGGTACACTTTCACCTAGCGCCTAAAGTTGTATAATGAAGGCATCAGATGAACCTCCCTAGGCAGAGCTTTCCACAAATGGGGAGCCACTGCAGAAAAGGCACGTTCTCATGTTGTCACCCTTTGGACCTCTCATTGAGGAGGCACATGAAGATAGGCTTCAGAAGCTGATCCCAGGGTCTGGATAGGTTCAACATGGAGAGAGACAGTCCTTGAGTTATTGCGGTCCCAAGAGATTTAAGGTTTTCAGTTTCAGGCTTTTCTGTTTCAGGCGTCACACATGCAGAAGAATTGGAGCATTAGCTGTTGTGTTTGATGATGTGTGATGATTCATTCATCCATGTGGGTCACAATCTGATGCTACAAGTCAAGTCAAGTAACCTTTATTGGCATCACATAAGAACATTCAGAATACATTTAAAATAGGTAGGCCAGTGCAATCTCATCACCACACCAATGGCACAGCAATCCGCCTCATCTCTGAGGGTTTCCAGCAAGGGCAGGATCCTGTAGCATACTTTGACGAGAAAAAAATCAGATAGAGGAACTTAGCTACTGTCTTGGTGAGCTCCTGGTCTCTCTCCCCTGTAATAAGAAGTGCATAACCTTGGTCTCTGGTTTCCATGTTGGAATACATAGATGGTCTAGAAATTGTTGGTGGAGATCATCATACATTTTACAGTTAAGGCCCATGTGAGCTAGAGTTTCCACCAGGTGGGCATCACATGGGCAGATCCTATCTCCTTCTGCCAAACCCACAAACCTACCCCAAAGGAGGTTAGAAGGATTAGAATTGAACCTAGCCAGTGAAAAGGCTCTTCTTTCTTGCCCCTCAGCCTTTTGGCTAAGATCAAGTGTAGTATCTGATGCTACAGCCATTGCATGTGTGGAGAAGATATTTGGCCAGTAGAGGCACACAGGGCAATTACATGGATCTCATAGACTAATAATAATAATAAATTTTATTTATATCCCGCCCTCCCCAGCCGAAGCCGGGATCAGGGCGGCTAACAACAATAAAACAGTACAAAAGTACAGCACAAACAAACACTCTAAAACCAACTAGAGGTTGGTTGGTTTGTTTTTAAGTTTCTAGCCCTCATGACCACAGATCACAAGAATTCTAATGGAAGAGAAGCAAGGAAACATATTTACTGTGCCACCATCATAATCTTTGCTATATTGTCAGCTAGCAAGTTTGCTTTCTCGTGCCTGTCTGCCATTTAGAGGTTTAGTCTATTCCCGTTATCAGTAAGTGTGGGTATAAAAACTGGGTAACATTCTCATTAGCATTAATTAGAATTACTTCTGCAAATCCCTTGGCTATCTACTTGAGAATATAAAACTCTGTGTTTTCAAGGAGATAAAGAAAATGCATTACAGATTCGCTTGACAAAGTGGAAACCATCAGAAGGATGAGGGGAGAAGAAGGAAACTACAATAAACAGCAGATACAAAGAGATATTCCTTCTAGGCACCGGTTGCAAACACATCCCTTAGAGAGTTTTGCATTCAAAAACATGGCTTAGCAAGCTTTTGCTGAAATTAGTTTTGCACTCAAAAATGTGGTGAGTTATTGCTAAAATAATTGCTCGGTATCTGACGTCTTCACAAACAGAACTTCAGAGTTAAGAACACCTCAAGGATACGGCATTGTTCATTGGTCTGAAAAGTGTGTGCAACTCTGAACAGTTTGCACTGGAACTTCCAAAGCATCCTGACAACTCCCAGAAACCATTATATCCCTGTTATCTCAACGGCTAGGTATCAATGACTAATGCTAGTCCTCCATGCTTGGAGGCCTTAATGCTCCTGAATAGCAATTGCTGGAGGCCATGGGAGGGCAGAGTGCTCTTGTTCCCAAATCCTGTTTGCAGGCTTCCCACAGGTATCTGGCTGGCCACTGTGAGAAAAGGATGTTGGACTATATGGGTCCTGGGCCTGATCCGACAGGCTCATCTTATGTTCTCTGCATGTCTTAGCATTCACTCCCTTTTCACAACATCTTTAAAAATATGGAGGATATCCAAAACCCAAACCATGCTTCATCTCTGACTCGTAGAATCATGGGATTGTAGAATTGGAAGGGACCCCAAGAATGATCTAGTTCCATCCACCTACAATGCAGGTACAGTGGTAAAGGTAAAGGGACCCCTGACCATTAGGTCCAGTCATGGCCGACTCTGCGGTTGCGGTGCTCATCTCGCTTTATTGGCCAAGGGAGCCGGCATACAGCTTCCGGGTCATGTGCCAGCATGACTAAGCCGCTTCTGGCGAACCAGAGCAGCGCACGGAAACGCCGTTTACCTTCCCGCCGGAGCGGTACCTATTTATCTATTTGCACTTTGACGTGCTTTTGAACTGCTAGGTTGGCAGGAGCAGGGACCGAGCAATGGGAGCTCACCTCGTCACGGGGATTCGAACCGCCAACCTTCTGATTGGCAAGTCCTAGGCTCTATGGTTTAACCCACAGGGCCACCCGCGTCCCTTTGTAGGTACAGTGGTACCTCGGGTTAAGAACTTAATTTGTTCTGGAGGTCCGTTCTTAACCTGAAACTGTTCTTAACCTGAGGTACCACTTAGTTAATGGGGCCTCCTGCTGCTGCCGCGCTGCCGGAGCACAATTTCTGTTCTCATCCTGAAGCAAAGTTCTTAACCCGAGGTACTATTTCTGGCTTAGCGGAGTCTGTAACCTGAAGCATCTGTAACCTGAAGCGTCTGTACCCCGAGGTACCACTGTAACTCATCTAGAGCATCCATGACAGATGGCCATCCAACCGCTGCTTAAAAACCTCCAAGAAAGGTGCATTTTGAGCACACGTCCCCCTAATATACATTCTATATCTAAATCTGTATCTATATCTAGGTTTTACACCTGTAGTCTCTTAATAAGTCACCTTGGCAATTTAGTAGACTATAAAAACAAACTACCTTACCATGTTTGGAAAAGTACACATTTTGAAGGATAGCATAGTGTTTCAGAAATTGCGAATTAGGTCGGTTTGTGTGGAAATCGAACCAAACTTCTTCCCCATCCCAACCCGAAGTTGACCTGAGTCAACTCAACAAGTAGTCCAGCAACATCTAAACAGCCATAACAACATAAAAAGGGCCTTGCAGGATCAAGCCAACAGCATCCTGTTCTCACCCTGGCCAACCACATGCCCACAGGAAGCTCATGGGCAGGACCTGAGTGGAACAGCTTAGCCATTATGGCCAGCAACCATTGATAGCTCTCTACTGGGTGGATTTGTTTAGTCAACCAAGGTGTGGTAGCAATCACTACCTCCTGAGGGAGCAAATTTCATACTTTAACTATGCACTGTATTGCATGTCTCAGGGTTTTAGCATTATGAGGCTGTGGGCAGGGAAGAGAAGCTCCATATTCACCTTCTCCACATCATAAAAGGTAAAGGTAAAGGGACCCCTGACCATTAGGTCCAGTCGTGACCAACTCTGGGGTTGCGGCGCTCATCTCGCTTTATTGGCCGAGGGAGCCGGCGTACAGCTTCTGGGTCATATGGCCAGCATGACTAAGCCATTTCTGGCGAACCAGAGCAGGGCACAGAAACGCCGTTTACCTTCCCATCAGAGCGGTACCTATTTATCTACTTGCACTTTGATGTAGCAATGGGAGCTCACCCTGTCGCGGGAATTCAAACCACCGAGTCCTAGGCTCTGTGGTTTAACCCACAGCGCCACCCGCGTCCCTCTCCACATCATACACAGTTGCAAAAACTTCTGTCATGTGCCCTCTTCTCTTTTTAACCTCTTCATTCTCTCAGAAACACCTTCTCGGCTAATATGCCCAGAGGATAAGTCTTTTTCCTTTTCCTTTGCCCTATTCAATCCTAGCATTGCACAGGAAACTACATTATACTGGGCTGAAATCATTAGTCCGTCTAGTCGACTATTGTCTACAGCGCCTGGCAGTGGCTTTCTGGGGTTTGGGACCTGAGCCTCTCTAAGCCCTACCTGGAGATGCCAGTGATTCATCACCAAGATCATTTATTTTTAATGTATATCTTTCCCCCCGACTATTAATTCCTTTAAAGTCTTTTTTCCAGGGGATTGCATTTAAGCAATAGGCAAGAGATTTGAAGGGCTATGATGTCTGCATTCAAATGCTGCTGAAGAATGGAGAAAGAACATTTTTCTAATCGCCCCCAAAGCCTCCTGTGGCTTCTGCGCAATGGAATTGTATTAAGTGTCCCTCCTCAAGGAAGAATTTAACATTAACCACTTGGGTCTCAGGTAGAGAGGAGGGAAGAATTTGTTTCCGTTTGCATTTAAAGGTTGAACCTACTGAATAATTTCAGGAACAATATGCAAACCAAAACACAGCCATCCTTCGAAACCCACACATCTCTGAATTTTGCAATGCAGTTCTCTGGCCAAGCAAGTTGTACAAAAATGTATATATTAGAGTAAAGATGCATAAATTAGTGAAGATAATATACAAAAATGCATTAGAGAGTATAGCTTTGAAAAAATGTGCATATCGAGCAAACCATGAATCTGCACTAAGATGCTGGGGAATTTTCATGAATAGTTCTTAAAGGGGGGGGTATCTGATGTGGAAAAATGGAGAGAGGAAACTGAGAGAAACTGAAATTGACAGATTTGCCCATCCTCAGCCTCAGGTACATTATCACCTTGAGAGTAACACTCTAGGGAGACTGGGCAGAAATGCAATGCAGAAATTGCTGCTAAAGCTCAGTAGCAGTGCATGACTCACCTTAGGCAAATATTTATGGCTTTGCAATGTCACTTTACAATTTAGCAGAGGCAACCATGGCCCCTGAAGGACCAGGTGCGCAGCCTGGGAGTCATTTTGGACTAGTAGCTGTCCATGGAGGCACAGGTCAATTCGGTGTCCAGGGCAGCTGTCTACCAGCTCCACCTGGTACGCAGTTTACCTGTCTGATCTATTTAGGAATAAGTGCTGAACAGCTTACACTGCATCAAATGCTTGTGTAACAGAAGGCCTTTATAGGCACCCATAGAGCCAAGTTGCAAGTCAAGTGGAAGTTTAATTTTCAGCAGAATATCAATGTCTCCCTCCTATGACCTTTAATTTTAAAAGGCTTGGTTTGGAAATTGGACCAAAAAATATATAAAAATTAGACACACCGTCTGCCATGGAGGAAGATTTTGTGGAACAAAGGAGCTGTAAAAGTGTATAAATTTGATGGAACATTTCCAGCACCTAATAATAAACCTGGCGTTCAGATTAAATATGGCCAGAACAAATCCACCCCCCACTTCGTCTCTGTCCTGCTTGGTTCTCCTGATGTGCTCTGGTGCATGCCCAGACTGAGAGCAGTAGACCTTGTAAACTGGATATTCTGATTTTTAGAAAAAGGTATTTCCTTTAGCAATCAAGTATAACAACCACACATCCTGTTGGCCAGAACTTTAGAACCCTGAATTGCATGGGGCACTATTGGTTGAAGGTGCTATTCATGGCCATTTATTTCAATAGGTCTACTCTGAGTTATAGGTCTACTCTGAAACCCGGTTCTGCTAATATTGGTTTTTTTTTGTGTTCTTGTTTTTCTTGTGTATTTCATGTCTTTTTACCTTGTATTTTTATGTTGTGAACCACACAGAGATCATAGAACTGTAGAGTTGAAAAGGGACCCCAAGGGTCATCTAGTCCAACCCTGCAATGCAAGCATCCATGACAGATGGCCACCCAACCTCTGACTAAAAACCTCCAAGCAAGGAGAGTCTTGAACAGCTCTTATTGTCAGAAAGTTCTTCCTGATGTTTAGTCAGAACATAGGAGCCAACTCCTAGGGGTTGTGGGAGCTTCAACCCCCCCACCATAAAATATTTGAGGGGGCAGGGTCTCCACAAAGTTGATGGGTATTCCCATTCACATGGTTTGCATGCACTGCATCATGTGATCAATTATGAGGGGTGGGACTTACCTGGGCCCCCACAATATTTTATTCAAGTTTCTACCCCTGAGTCAGAATTCCCTTTCTTGTAACTTGAAGCCACTGGTTCAAGTCCTATCCTCCAGAGCAAGAGAAAACAAGTTTGTTTTCTCTTCCACATGACAGCCCTTTAGATATGTGAAGATGTCTATCATATCTCCTCTCGATCTCCTCTTTTCCAGGCTCTTTTAGCCTAAACCACCTAAACAGATGGAGAGCAGTGTACAAATTAAACGAACAAACAAACATGCTACAGGTATCGTGCCATGAGAACAGAGGGCAACGTTCCTTGTTGCTGCTCAACTCTTGAAGGTAAGGAAATGCTGCTTTGGGGCTGGTAGCACAAAAGAGCAACAGAAAGGGGTGGAACAAGACTGACCTGTTTATTTGAGCCACTTGGATTGGCCCGGTACACTCCCCATTCTCCCTTGGTGGGGATAAATGGACAATCTGGAGCCAAACAGGAAGGAGTCTCTGAAGATTCACCAATTCCCGATTCCAAACCCTAGCAAAACAGATTGAGTTGTGTTAAGTTGTGGGTGAACATATCAGATGACACAGCGATTCTTCAAACAGCTCTTGTTTATTCACAGGCCAGAACAGAACTGAACTGAAGGGTTCAGCCAGCCTGCTTATATAGAGCTCCACTAGAACGCAACAGTAACCATTTTTCTGTAACTATCCAATCACTGAACGTCACTTTCAATCCCTTATTTGCATATGTGGACCTGAGTGAAAACTATCTGGCCCTGCTGGCCCACGGTGAGAACTTCAGTACATAACAAGTTGAAATCAGAAAAATGGCCAATTCAGCCCAGTTTTGTCAACTCCAACTTTCAGCAGCTCATGCTGGTCTCAGCCAGAGAACATGCTTCCTGGGATGGCAGGGAGTGAACAGGTTCCCTGCCGCTGAGCTGTATTCTCTCTCTCCTGTGTCAGTGACAGTACTCCAGAGCACCATAATTTGCAGCTCTCGTGCTAGATTTGAAAGTGGTCTGCTGCTATTTATTTATTTATTTATTTATTTATTTTTAAAAAAACTACATTGGAACCAAAACGAAACCCCAGGCCATGGTTCAAAGCTCACCAAAATAGGAAGGCCCCCTCAATACTTGAGCTGGCCCTTTTATTTATGTGTTTGTTATTTATTCATAAATTAACTATAGTAAAAGGTAAAGGTTAGGAACCTCTGGGTGGTTAAGTCCAGTCAAAGGTGACTATGGGGTTGCAGCGCTCATCTCACATTCAGGCCGAGGGAGCCAGCGTTTGTCCACAGACAGCTTTCCAGGTCATGTGGCCAGCATGACTAAACAGAAACACCATGATGGAAACCAGAGCACATGAAAACACCATTAACCTTCCTGCTGCAGTGGTACCTATTTATCTACCTGCACTGTTGTGCTTTTGAACTGCTAGGTTGGCAGGAGTTGAGACAGAGCAACGGGCGCTCACACCATCGCAGGGATTCGAACTGCCAAACTTCTGATCAGCAAGCCCAAGAGAAGCGGGTGGCGCTATGGTCTAAACCACATTAACTATAGTATACCCCTCACAGAGCTACAATTCCCAGTACCTTTAACAACTATGTTTTGCAGCATTCTTTAAAGTGTGTGTGAAGTGGGTCTGCTGTACTGTGATGTGTGATGTCTTCCTTTGCCTGTCACTGAGTGATCCAGGTTCTATCACTAATTCTTCTCTCCTTAGATTTACTGTCAAAAATAAAGGGAAGGTTTTCGGTTAAGTCAAGGAGCCAAGAGAGAACAAAGGGCATGAGCTAAGAAGTGTTTCGCTCCTGCTATTGGACAGATTTGTGTGTGGGGGGGTGTCAAATAAAAAATAAAATCTTCCTCAAAGAGAATAGAGTAGGTTCATAGGTCTTTAAAAAAAGGAAGAAGTTTAAAAATCCACTTCAAAGGGTAAGTCATATTGCTGAGTTGGTGAGTTTTTCCCTCTAATTCACTCAGCATGCATCGTTTAAAAAATTATAAGGGCTTCATTTATTTCATTTCATTTTTTTTTTGAAAGGTAGATATGCCAAGAATCAGATGGGTCTCTCTTCATCTCCTTGTGTATTCTTTGAACTACTTCTTTTAAAAAAGGACTTTATTCAATAGTATTCATCTACCAGTAGATGAATTAAATTAAATCCTTGATAGTTGGATTTTTAAAGATGAATATGTATATATGTGGACTTAAACTTTTTAAAGGGGGTTGATGGAAGGTACCAGGATAGACCTTTGCCCTGATCCATCCATGTCTGTGAGTGTTGGAGCAGGATGCTGTGAGTGTTCATCCCCAGTTCATATCTTGGAATGAGGGCTAATATAGGTATGTTTGCCAGCATTCCCCCATATATTTCCCCATGTTTGCCAGCATTTCCCCTTCATTGCACATTATTTTAAGTAATATACTGTGAGCATTTTTGTGTGCACTTCCCTGTCATAAATGCTTTTCTGTATGCATTTTTTTATAGTTTTTATAGTTAAAGCTATGGTTTTCCCAGTAGTGATGTATGGAAGTGAGAGCTGGACCACAAAGAAGGCTGATCGCCGAAGAATTGATGCTTTTGAATTATGGTGCTGGAGGAGACTCTTGAGAGTCCCATGGACTGCAAGAAGATCAAACCTATCCATTCTGAAGGAAATCAGCCCTGAGTGCTCACTGGAAGGACAGATAGTGAAGCTGAAGCTCCAATACTTTGGCCACCTCATGAGAAGAGAAGACTCCCTGGAAAAGAACCTGATGTTGGGAAAGATGGAGGGCACAAGGACAAGAGGATGGCAGAGGACGAGATGGCTGGATAGTGTTCTTGAAGCTCGCAGCATGAGTTTGACCAAACTGCGGGAGGCAGTGGAAGACAGGAGTGCCTGGCGTGCTCTGGTCCATGGGGTCACGAAGAGTCGGACATGACTAAACGACTAAACAACAACAACATGCATTTTTTGAGGGTTTGCTTGTTGGTTTTTAAGAACGGCACCACAGATTTCAAAGAAGTGTGAATTTTGAAGTATTGCTGTTTTTCCGTATTGTTTCTGGAAGTTCAAATTGGGTAGGTGAGCAGTTACAAACCAAGACAAATGAACTTCTCCCCTATCTCTAGCACTGTTCTGTGTTGTGATTTTTTTTTACCTTCAGCAGTTGGAGGAGGCCTGGATCTTGTTTCATTCACATAGGCTCCCTGAACATTTTAGATCCTTCATCTTCTAGGGCTCTAAAATATGCAGGGAGTCTTCATGAGCACAGGGCATTCCTCACTTCCCACAGTCACCCTCCAACTAACCATCATGAGGAAGAGCTAGCACCTGCCCGTGTGTTAGGTTAACCTGGAATCTGCACACCTGAAAAGAGCCAGTGTAGTGTAGTGGTTAAGAGCGGTAGTCTTGTAATCTGGTGAACCGGGTTTGCTTCCCCGCGCCTCCACATGCAGGTGCTGGGTGACCTTGGGCCAGTCACACTTCTCTGAAGTGTCTCAGCCCCACTCACCTCACAGAGTGTTTGTTGTGGGGGAGGAAGGGAAAGGAGGATGTTAGCCACTTTGAGACTCCTTAAGGGGAGTGAAAGGTGGAATATCAAGTCCAAACTCTTCTTCTTCTTCTGAAGAGGGCTTGTGTTGGCAATAATCTTGTTTGTGTGAGTAAGTAATACTACACCAACATTACAGCTAACTGTAGAAGGAAGAGGGATCTTCATGGGTCTCTGGTTGGTCACTATAAGAACAGGATGCTGAACTAGATGTACCATTGGCCTGACCCAGTAGACTCCTCTTATGTTCTCAAACCAGCTCTGTACCACATGTCGCCCATCAAGTTGAACATAGCTCACCATGCATAACACCTTCTCCTCCCACATTTTTTTGCAGTCCTAGGCGACAGCTTTTTGAGAAACCCATAATTTTTTCCAAATCAGGCTCAGGAGAGCATGCTTTCCAACATTTCTTTGATGGAAATAGGGATGTCCTGTTTAATAATAATAGTAATAATAATAATAATTTTATTATTTATACCCCACCCATCTGGCTGGGATGACTCTGCCTCTCTAGGCAGCTTCCAACATTTGTGTGTTGAGACCTTTAAACCTCCCCCTTAAATAAATTCACACAAGACTCAAATTTTGGTTTGGTTTTTGGCAGAATTTAGGCCACAACTTTATTGATTACAGCAAGTGAGTGGTTGCATAGGCTCTGGTTCGACTAGCTCCCTGCATTGTTGTAGGTAGCGCTGACCCAGGGCACCAGCATAGGTCAGCCTAGGGTGAACACCTGGATAAGCGAAAAGCCGGGAACAGGCTATCTCCACCACCCAAATGTCCCCCTGGACTCAGGCATGGGCACAACCCTCTCAGGGGTTGACCAAACCATCGAGTCCCTGGATTCCTTTAACGGAATACCCTTCATATAGGGATGGCGAGAGCGTTCTCCCATCCCTATCACCTGAACCAGAGCCTATCCGCAACCGTACAAGTTGCTACGCAAAAGGCGAAACCCAAATGGCACCAGCCAATCAGCCAAGTGGGGAAAATTCCTGTCGTGCCCCTGTCCCAATGACAGACGACGCACAACGGCATAGCAAGGTCAAGCGTGCAAACCCTAAATATAGGGAGAGGTGGGCGGGTGTTCCGATGCACGCACCGAAAGAGGGAGCTCTGGGTCATATGCATAGGTGTATATAGGTCCATTGATCCGTTTAGTCTGCATCCCATTGGCCTGATTGAACCCTTCATCAAGGGACCTACCAGTCGGGTGTTGTGGCTATCCAAACGTACCCACCCATAACACAGGGTTAGGTTGCCAGGTCCCACCACAACACATGCCCTCTATATAACCTTCAGATGTCTTCTAAAGGTTATATAGTTACTTATCTCCTTGGCTCGGGGGGGGGGGGGGTGTCACATAACTCCATAGCCTCCGATGAAAATAGGGATGTCCTAAGGTAAAGCGGGACATTCTGGGATCAAATCAGAAATCGGGACAGCTTCTGGAAACCCGGGACGGTCCCTGGAAAATAATGACACTTGGAGGGTCTGGGAGGGCAGTGCTGCCTCTATAATCACAAATTTGTGCAGTTTTGACCACGAATTCCATTTGATGGGCAAGTCAGTATCTCTCAGTTTAATGTTTTATTTTTAGGGCCTTACAGATAAAGCAAAACAAAACTGGGCTGAACAGGAAGTGATGCTTTCAGTGGCGTAGCGTGGGGGGTGCAGGGGGGGCTGGCCGCACCGGGCGCAACATCTGGGGTTAGGGCAAATCCATGGGTTAGGGGGCGCAAATCCACAGGTTAGGGGGCGCAAATCCATGGGTTAGGGGGCGCAAATTACTTGCCTTGCCCCGGGTGCTGACAACCCACGCTACGCCACTGGATGCTTTATGACATTCCTACTGAGCACTGGCATTTGGCCCCCAGAAATCTATTTGGAATGGAATGTGGCCCTTGGGTTGAAGGAAGAAAAATCCCTGCACCTGATCCATCCAGTCATGTATCCTATTTCCCTCTGGGAATCTCAAGAGCAGGACAGAGATTAAGGGAAGAGAAATGTTAGTGCTGAAGAAAATGTTATTGGACAAGGAGAAAAAGCCTTTCTAAGATGGAATGGAGGAGGTATTTTTCAGATGCTGAATACAAAGGAGAGCTAAGATTGCACCGGGGAGAGTCAAGAATCCCTTTCACTCTCTGTCTTTGACAACATAAACCCTAACAGTTATTTGGATATGTCTCTGAATAACTTGTCAGTGTTATTGTGTACTACTCAGATTAAATATCTACTTAGTAAGAGGACACTTTCAACTCCTTGGTGGTCCGCACGTTTTTACATGCCTCCTCTAAACGATGGTGAGCAGGTTTCAAGGCTGAATTTTAAACATAACCAGGCTCAGTTTCTTTTTTTATTATTGTTCTTCCCCTTTCATCCTAAGTTCTTGCATTTCCCTAGTGTGGTTTGAACTTTAAAGGCTTCTGCTTTAAGCATCTCTCCTCAAATGTAATTGAAGACACTAAACATCTGTTGTATGGAACGTCCTCCAGTTGCCACGACTGTCTAATCCACCACTGTTCCCCATAGAGGAATTCCGATATTCTCTTGTACCTCTCTGATGTTTAAAGCCCAGGAAAAGAAACTGCCATCTGTTATTAATACTGAATCGAATGATTGTGTACTAGCAAAGATTTGATAATTAATTATATAACATGGGCATCCGTGAGTACACTTGGAGGAAACAATACCTCTTTCTATGCAGATTGATGTGGGTGGTTAGCATCAAGGCTGTTTTTCAAAGGAATCTCTTGCTATTCTTTACTTACAGGTCTTGAAGGTACTATTTTCCTTTGCACCATCCTCTTATTTTTCTTCACAGCTCTTATATTAGCCTCTGATAATTGTTTGCTTTGCTTGTGCCTCTGGTCAGGCTGATTTCCAATAAAATCCCACTTGTCCTCTCATCCTAATAGGTTTGTTTTTCCAATTCCTTTCTTTAGTTTTTATTTTCACTCTGAATGTGGAGGTTTTCATTACGGTTGCCGTTGACTTTATAGCCTTTTTCAAATACCCCCCCTCCAAAGCAGCAACTAGCAGGGAAGAAAAACAAAAGGGGAGAGTTTGGGGGTTGTTTATTTTTTTTTTAAAAAAAAATATAGCCTATTTATATCCTGCCCTTAATCCAAAGGCAGAAAACAACTATTTCAATAAAATAACAATATCAACAACCATAAAATGAGGGGGGGACATGACATTCTATATGTCACAAATTTACCAGCTGAATACCAATGCTATCTTGAAAACGCTTGTATGAAAAGCAAGGTTTTGTGATGGTGACAAAATAACAGCAGTGACGATAACAGCTGCATTTCAAGGGGGCAGGAAATTCCAAAGTTGGGATGCCACCACAGAGAAGCCCATCTGTACATTACTACAAAAAATATGCATCGCTTGTTGGATTTTGTATTGACTATAATATAGCTTCATTCATATGTTAGGAGAAACCATGGTTGATTGTGATGGGAATGGGCTTAGCTTGGATTGTATTAAATGATTTAAAAGAGTGAACCACATTGCCTGCTACTTAAGTGCAATGAGTTACTTTTGTTTTGTTTTGTTTTATATGTAACAAGTTTTAAGACTATTCTGCAGTAAAGCTTTGAAATTCATTATTGGGGTGGAAAGCTCATTTGTTTCTACATAAGTTCCAGATCAGGAATTATGTTGAACAGTGTGGCCCAGATGCCATTATGTGATGACACTGGGACTAGCTCAGGTTTCAATGGATCATGGGACAATACAACCTCTCCTCACCTTCAGAACATCCCTTTCACTTGCTATGGCCAGGGGGAATCCTGCCAGCAATGCTACCAGGGGGCAGAGATGGCGATACTCTGCACCAACAAAATGACCGTTGCACCACTGTGTTGGTGGCAGCTGACCAGAGGCCAGCAAAGCTGGTACAGTTGGGTAGGGGGGTTTGGGCCCCACAGCTTGGTGCAATGGGGCTTTGGGTCACTCTGCAACTAATTAAAATGTGGACTCATAGTAGGAGTATGCAGCAATCACAGGAATCACTTTAGCCTCTGATTTAGCACTTTGGCAAATTATCCAATTCAGCTCAAATTGTGGTCCAAATCAGACCCCCTGTCTGAAAAAATTGGATGCTTCCTTGTCCCTCCACTAGCCATCAAGTGATGGATAAACAGAATAATTATAATACTTACCAGTGGCTAATTCTACACTGCTTCTCCTTTGCATGTCTGGCTAAACAGATCCTGCTTCTCTTTACAGTAGATTTACTAAATCTGGAACACTTCACAATGGAGTAAACTAAGCAAAAAGAATGTGTGGCTCAGTACTACAAATTAAAGAAATGTTCCAGAATTCATTTCCTAAGGAAAAGTCTGTGTGTCAGGGACATAAAATAAATCTTGGTGAAGCAAATATAAAAATGGAACAAGTTAATAATCATAATTATATTTGTAATTATGGAATTTAGATATGTAAAGTAGCCCAGGAGTTAGCAGCTGCAAAAATTCATTACTGTGCCACATTACACATCTCATTTTATGGATGCTGTTCTTGAGTGGCTGCAAGATTAGCAATTGTAAAGTTCATGAGCTTTACAAATGCAGGTCATCTGCTCATTTGTTGAAGATATTAAGAACTGTCCACCAATTCCAATAGAGGTTGCCAACCAAGTTTTAATTAGTGGTTATATTTGGTGATTATAACGTCACCAAGTGTATTAATACTAATAGTAGGGTTGCATATAAGAGTTTATCATATCTTCATTCTTAATCCAAATTAATCCTTCATGATTTATTTGTTTTGTTTTTTTCAGCTTGGGAAACAATTAACTAACCAAACAGGCACAGTTATTTATTAGGCTAGGTGTGTCACAGAATAGCTCCAATACCAAACTGGGATTCATAATTCAGTGCATTGAGTTGTTGTTGTTGTTGTTGTTGTAATAATAATACAGGGAAGTCCCAAGGTGACTTACACTCATGTTAAAAAACATGAAAGTATTATAGCACCCTGGATGTGGAACTCACTAGAGATACAGCTGTCCCCCATGTTATTTCTCATAAACACATACTTTCTTCATTCAGGCCAATGGAGATGACTGGTGAAAGAATCGGTTTCTTCCGCCACTGGAGTGCTAATTTACTATGTGTCCTGGGTTTTTTTTTTGTAATAACTTACATAAAGGTAAAGGTAATGGGACCCCGACCGTTAGGTCCAGCTGCAGACGACTCTGGGGTTGCGGTGCTCATCTCGCTTTACTGGCTGAAGGAGCCGGCATACAGCTTCCGGGTCATGTGGCCAGCATGAATAAGCTGCTTCTGGCGAACCAGAGCAGCGCACGGAAACACTGCTTACCTTCCTGCTGGAGCGGTACCCATTTGTCTACTTGCACTTGACGTGCTTTTGAACTGCTAGGTGGGCAGGAGCTGGGACCGAGCAATGGGAGCTCACCCTGTTGTGGGGATTCGAACCACCAACCTTCTGATTGGCAAGCCCTAGGCTCTGTGGTTTAGATCACAGCACCACCCGCATCCCTTGTGCCACCCGCATCCCTTACGTATGTTTGCTTTGACACGTTATCTGTGTAGAGCCTTGGGAATGTTCAGGGTTGGACTAGATCCTTCCAACTCCACAATTCTTTGATTTTGTAACAGCGACAGTCATTACTAATTTTTAGCAAGCATATTCCACAGTGATGCCTCCTAATGAGAAGTATTTCCCAGAGAGAACACATTTGGATTTGTAGGCAACAAATGAACGGTGACGTCACATTTCTTGAAATATAAATTGACTGTCTTGGGAAAGGCCCATGGGCTATCTTTCAGAAACGGTTGTAAGTGCTTTTAGATTTTCTAGAACAAGAGCATAAGGAAGCCATTAGCTGTGGTTGACTGAAGTGCAGTAGCAGCAAAATGGGACATAGCCACAAAATTTACTGAATCCAAAAACAAATTGCTCATTCCGGCCTTGTCCTTAATAGAAACCCGAAGAAGCCATTTGGCCTACCATCACCTGGCTGTTAATAGCTTGGATGTCCTCCCAGCCTTGAACTGTTTGAAAGTATAAATCAAGAAGAAACATAGACTCATCACACAGGTGAATTCATGCTGAAATCTAGACTCAATAGAGCATATTGTCTTTCTCAGAGTTAATCTGCTTATGCCTGATTTAAAACACTCATCTTAATATAGGAGTACCATCCAGACTTAATGATTACACAAGATCATTGTTCCCCAGTCTTTTCAGTGCATCATTTTTATTGTGCAGGAGAATAGCCACCACTTGGCTTGAAGAAGCATGAAGGAGAGAGGGGTGGGTGGGCAGGAACCATTTTACAAATCTCTCCAGTTCTGGGGAGAGGGAAGGGTGTAGCGGGGTATCTGAGATTCATGCCAGATATCTTTAAAATGTCACTGTAATAATTTGTGGTGTTAAAAGCAGAGATTCCAAATGGAATGAACTTGTCAGAAAGCATAAGTGCGGAACAGTCTTTGCTTCATGATTCACCCAGCACCTGCCTTACTTTTCTAAATAAGTGAGACAACATTTTATTGTTATTAATCACCCTCTACACAAACATCTCAAAGGAATGTACAGTAAAAATGTGCACGGGGGGGGCACCAGTTTAAGGCACAAAAACCAGCAGATAGGTTTTGAAACACAACAATAACAATATAGTGGTACCTCAGGTTAAGTACTTAATTCGTTCTGGAGGTCTGTTCTTAACCTGAAACTGTTCTTAACCTGAAGCACCACTTCAGCTAATGGGACCTTCTGCTGCTGCTGCGCCACCGCTGCATGATTTCTGTTCTCATCCTGAAGCAAAGTTCTTAACCCGAGGTACTATTTCTGGGTTAGCAGAGTCTGCAACCTGAAGGATATGTAACCTGAAGTGTATGTAACCTGAGGTACCACTGTACAAAATAGACATTGATCGCAGAGACCTATTTTCCGAGGTGACGTGGAAACTACACCTAATCCAGAATGAGGCAGTTAGACTAGTGACTTGGAGTTGCTGTCAGGACCATATAACACCGGTCGTAAAGGATATTCCCCTATACGAGAAGACAAGTTCTGGCAGATTGAGTCAGCAAGGACAACAGTGGGTCCCATAGCCAAAAAGGCAGTTTCTGCATGTGCTGTAGAGGGAAGTGAGGGGCACACAGGGCTCATCAAGTGAGGGGTAGATGGGGCCCAACTACGATAAAGAAAGCTCTGGTCCTAAACCTCCTCTGCCTTCTGGGAATCTTCAGGAGAAGAAAAGGCTAAGGAGTAAACCCTACCCAGACTTGGAGTGGAGTCCCTAAGATGGTTGGATGGCACCGTGTACGCTTCCTTCCAGAAACTCCTGCAGCCAAGCTGCTGCTAAATATATTGCTCTGCTTTTGTTTGGACCACATCAGCTAGGCCGAGAGGGGAGCCTTGTCTGAGCAGCCCTGGATCTCCACACACACTACTGTTGTCTATGCTTGGGTAACCTCAAGGTTAGATTACTGCAATGCATTATACGTAGGGCTGCCTCTGGAGACTGTTTGGAAACTTCAGTTTGTGCAGAATTCAGTGCCCAGGTTGCTCACCAAACCAAGACGGTCTGAGCATATTACACCTATCCTGCTCTGACTGCACTGGCTGCCAATTCGTTTCCTGGCCCAATTCAAAGTACTGTTTTTGACCTGTAATGCCTTAGATGGCTATGGACCACAATACCTCAAGGACCGCCACTTTCCATATGAACCTACCCAGAACCTGAGATCATCTTCTGAGGTCCTCTTTCATGTGCCTCCTCCTCGAGAGGTCCGGAGGGTGGTAACTCGAGAACAGGCCTTCTCTGCAGTGGCTCCCCAACTGGGGATGCTCTCCCCAGGGAAGTTCACCTGGCGCCACCATTACACACCTTTAGGCAAAAGTTCCTTTTTAACTAGGCCTTTGGTTCATCTGATTTACATCCTAAGGACGTAAGCCCTTTAAAAATTTGGGGGTTTTGGTGGGGGGCTATTGGGTTGTTGTTTTTATTTTTATTACGTATTTTGTGGTTTTATGTCTTGATTTTATTTTCTAAACTGTCCTGACACCCCCAGGTATAGGGCGGTATATGAATTTAATTAATAAACAAATATACTAATACTAATACTACATGGGACGCAGGTGGCGCTGTGGGTTAAAGCCTCAGCACCTAGGACTTGCCGATCAAAAGGTCGGCGGTTCGAATCCCTGCGGCGGGGTGCGCTCCTGTCGTTCGGTCCCAGCGCCTGCCAACCTAGCAGTTCGAAAGCACCTTCTGGTGCAAGTAGATAAATAGGGACCGCTTACTAGCGGGAAGGTAAACGGTGTTTCCGTGTGCTGCGCTGGCTCGCCAGAGCAGCGATGTCACGCTGGCCACGTGACCCGGAAGTGTCTCCGGACAGCACTGGCTCCCGGCCTATAGAGTGAGATGGGCGCACAACCCTAGAGTCTGGCAAGACTGGCCCGTACGGGCAGGGGTACCTTTACCTTTACCTTTAATACTACATACATACATACATACATACTGCCCAGACTTGCGCCCTGGGAAGGTCACTTCGGTCCTGCTAATGCAACACTCCATTGTTTCTCAAGACAGACAGATGCCAACTACCAACAAGCATAAAGTATGCTCATGTGCTCATGTCTGAGCATTTCGGTCCTTTTCAGGGTAAAATAAAATCTGTGCACTGCAGGGATAGGTAACCCATGAGACACAATTTATCATTGGACTGCAGCTCCCATTGGATGTGCTGGCTGGGGCTGAAGGGAGTTGCCGTCTAGCAATATATGAAGGATCACAGGATCCCCTCTCCTGGTATGCTGACCAAAATTGTTGATCTTAGACCAAGGAAACCTGGGTAACCCCTTCATTCAGCCATGCAGCCCATTCAGTGACCATATATCTCAGCTAACATAACCTATGTGAGTTGTTGTGAAATAGGGGAAGAAACGAGATTGTGTCAATCATTTGAAAGAAGAGTGGGCTACAAATGTAATAAATGACAAGCATGTTAAAAGCAAAGTTAGCTCAACAAATAAACAAAATAAAAGAGAAGACGGTCTGATTAGCAGAATACCAACTGTATAATTTAATTCAATAGCATGAATATGGAAGCATCTATTTCTGAGATTTTCACATTGAAGCTTTCAAGACTATGGGTAGGAAAATAAAAAAGTCAACTCTAAGCAAATGCATATTAATAAAGGAGACACCTACTGTGCATTTTCACAACAGCTTGAAATGTATTTGCATTTTGGGAACAAGAGGGAATTAAAAAAATGTAGGTAAAAAAAGGCAAGGGTTTTTTGGAAGCTATTATTATAGATAAAGCCTTGTTATAGATAATTCCAGGCTTCTGGAATTTTTACCATCCCATCCTCACCAGAGGAGGAGATCCCTTGCCCATATCCCACCCATTTTTAACCTTCACTAATTGCATCCCTTACACTGTTTTCCCACCAACCTCACCATCTGGTCTTACTCCATTCTCTTCTATCTGATACCTGATTCATAGATGCAAATAGATTCTTTTTGTACTGTACACTTGATAACTGACAGGTGAGTGAATGTATGAGCTGACTGTTAACAGAGTATACACATTTTGGTATGCACCTTTGCCTGATGTACACATTTTTGCAAGCAATTTCCCCCAAGATACGCATTTTTATAAATATTTCATTGAAGAACTGCACCACAAAATTCAAAAAAGTGTGCATTTCAAAGGATAGCTGTATTTCAGTTCACATACTGCAGAACAGTTAGTTTTGCATTAAAAATATGAACCGAAACTCATTTCCCCTCCATTTGCACTGGTCACTTAGCTAACTAATTTGTTTCTGGTCATTACTTAGCTGCAAAGGAAGCCTTTAGAACAAAAACATTCTGTGTCTTGCTTTTTCATCTGGCTGTTCCCACTAATCCACGCAGAAAGAATATATCCATTTAAATAATAAACAACTGAGGCCAAGGGTGCTGATGAAATTAAGGGGGTGGAAAGGTTTGATTTTGCAAGAAGCACAGCAGCAGCAGCAGCAGCAACAACATTTAGTTGGCTTTCTCTAAGTAGAATTTATAGGAACAAAAATCCACAAATAACAAGCCGGATGGCTGCTGGCCTTAATATGCATATTTATCAGTCTCAATTAAGCTGGCAGCTTGCCAGGTTTAAACTTAGTTCTGTCATTCATATCCCCCTGTGCAGATGAATAGGCTTTGTTCGATTCAGCCGAATCCATTTCGACATCTTCGCTCCTTAGAATGCAGGTGGAAGGGGATCCTCATTATTAAAAACAGCAACACCGTTTTTACTCCTTTTTCATCTAAATGTCGACGACGCTAATCCACATTCTTCCCGGCTTGTAATATGTGCTAAAAATCCATTATCCAAAGAATGATGAAGAAACTGTTTCGATCAGATAGAACAGTTGAAGGTCAGGTTTAAATAGATGTACAACATTATCCATGCTTGATTGAGTGTGGTTCTGGCCTGTATCACTGTACGACTGCTTAAATTTCAATGTTTTGCAAACTGAATAGACCCTTAGAGATAGGAGTGGGCATAAAATAAAGGATAACAAAAAAGACTCTCTATGGCCTGTTTGTATAGGGTGTCAGGGGTGTTAGAGTAAGGGTAGTACCTCTGGTGGGGGACATGTCGTACTCCTTCAGGGATAGTTTGTTCACCTTTCAACCTACCTTGCACTCAGTTCTCACCTGTGGTTCCTAGAAGCTGCCAGCATGCGATAGCAGCCACACCCTGGGAACGGCTTCAACTGGCTGACTAAACCAGGTGAGAGTAGCCAATCGGTCTCACAGATGGGTCTCAAACAAACAAACACACACATTCAAAAATGTCTAAATCTGTTAAAGGGGCATGCTATCCAATATCCTGTTCTCACAATGGCGAAACGGATATTCTTTTGGTGTCAGTGATTTGAATGGGCCTGAATTTGGGAAGGACTGAATTTTCAGAAGACCTGTGTTCCAGAGGTAGAGCACCTGTTTTTGTATATAGCAGGCTCCAGGATCTATCCCTGACATCTCTATCCTTGTCATCAACTAACATTGTGCTTAGAGATCTGGGACACAGGTGGTGCTGTGGTCTAAACCACTGAGCCTCTTGGGCTTGCCGATCAGAAGGTTGGTGGTTCGAATCCCCATGACAGGGTGAGCTCCTGTTGCTCTGTCCCAGTTCCTGCCAACCTAGCAGTTCGAAAGCACACCAGTGCAAGTAGATATAAATAGGTACTGCTGTGACTGGAAGGTAAACGGTGTTTCTGTGTGCTCTGGCTTCCGTCACGGTGTTCTGCTGCACGAGAAGCGGCTTAGACATGATGGCCACATAACCCGGAAAGCTGTCTGTGGACAAATGCCAGTTCCCTCGGCCTGAAAGCAAGATGAGACCACAACCCTATGGTCGCATTTGACTGGACTTAACCATCCAGGAGTCCTTTACATTTTTGCCTTAGAGATCTGCACTGGTTGACAATTTGTTACTGGGGCAAGTTCAAGATTGTTGCTATTAGTGTATATTAAGCCTTTAACTACTTGGTGCCAGTTTACCTGCAAAATCTTTTTGCCCCATGTATGCAATAAATTGATCTGTTAGTGCGGCAGCAGCTAAACTTTGGAACTCCCTGCTTGGTGATGTCAGGCAGGCAGGCAGGCACCTTTACTGTATTCTATTTGGTACCTACTACAAACAATTTTTTATAGAGAGCCAGTGTGGTGTAGTGGTTAAGAGCGGTAGTCTCGTAATCTGGGGAACCGGGTTCGCGTCTCCGCTCCTCCACATGCAGCTGCTGGGTGACCTTGGGCTAGTCACACTTCTCTGAAGTCTCTCAGCCCCACTCACCTCACAGAGTGTTTGTTGTGGGGGAGGAAGGGAAAGGAGAATGTTAGCCACTTTGAGACTCCTTAAGGGGAAAGAAAGGCGGGATATCAAATCCAAACTCTCTTCTCGTAGAAAAGCCTATCCAGATCTACAGAACATTGATGTGTGTTTTAACCTGTTTCTAGTTTATTGCTTACATTGTTCTTTGAACGTCTTAAATAACTGTTTTAACTGTCTTTACTAATAATTTTAATGTTTCATTCTCTTTGAAGCCACTTTGACTGCTACTTTGTTTCTTTACAATCAAGCAGTGTTTAAATTTCATTAAATAAATGAAAGCTCCAGAGGGGTGAGAGAGACCTCTCTCTAAACCCCTAAAACTCTCTGCTAGTCATTGTAGACAATACTAGCTATGAGTTAGATGGAGCATTGATCTGATTCAGTGTCCAGCATCTTCCTATATTCCTAAGCCTTGAAGGTCACTTTATGGTTTAATGGTTTGAATTGATTCCCCCACCCCACCCCAACGCTCTTGCGATTTGGCATTGTGTTCTCAAGGACAGCTTTCAATTGTTGGGTATTCACGCCGCAGTGTTTGGCAGTCCCCATAAACCTCATTTACGAACCAGGGGCTGAGTCTGGAGTGATATATAAATATCAATATGATTCATGTCGATTTGATAAATGACAGAGGCTTGATATATCAGTGCAATTCCACATGTCCTACAGCTTTATCTTTCTCCCCTCCCATGTCGTGTTGAAATAATATCCTCCCTGGTTCCCAAGCAGTGAGGACACAAAGAATTGCCAGGGGGGTTGTCTGTGTAAACAACTGTACAAAGAAGAGCCTGCGCAATATGATGCAATAAGCAAGTGCGCTTGAAAAACTGAAACAACAAAGGGCCTTTTATTAAACCTTAAAAATAAAAGGGTGTAAGCTTTTGTGGACCTGAGCCCACTTCTTCAGAGGTGTGATGTGTTCATCTATGCTGGAAGCTATATATACATATGGAGTGGAGAGAGAAAGAGAGAGAAGAAAGCAGTAAGGTCAGAAGGAAGGGAAATGTATACACACACACATATGCATATTGGCAAATAAAAATATGTAAAATGATTGTACTGGCTTTTCAAAACCATTGTTGATGTTCAAGGGTCTAGAGCAACTTCCTGTTAGGTGAGGTGACAAAAAATTGCCCTTTTTAGCTTGGAGGAGGAGGCGAATAAGAGAAAACATGTTAGAAATTAGTAAAATTATGAATGTGGATGGAGAGAGCTTTCTCTCCTTTTATAATTCTACAATATGGGGCCATACAACAAAGATGAATGTTGGAAGCTTTGGGGCAGACGAAAGAAAGTACTTTTCCCACAAAGAACATAGATCAACTATGGAATTGACTCCAGCAAGTGGTGGCCATCAAGGTGGAGGGCTTTACATATGGATTAGACAATAAGGCTTTCAATTGCTATGAGTGATGAGGGCTTTGTTCTGCCTCCACTGTAGGTAGCACTATGTCTCTGAATGCCAGTTTCTGCGAGTATGGTTGTACTCTGGTCCTGCTTGCAAGGTTGCCATAGGCATCTGGTTGACCAATGTGAAAGCAGGATGTTGGACTAGATGGTCCAGTGGCCTGATCCAGCATTCTCTTCTTGTGTTCTTATGATGGTAATGCCCTGGCATTTTCATTGCAATAGGCTAACACAGCTACCCCTTATAGACCATACATGGTGACTACCAAAAGCATCTTCCTCTTTTCTCCTTTCTCTCCCATAATATCTATACATTAACCTTCCCAAAAATGCATGATGTGATTTCGTTCATTATATCATGGCTATATTCTTTCCTGACTCGGTTTCCTTTCCCTTACTCAGTTGCATTGGCTTCTGTTTGTAGGGGCAGAGAAACCTGCAATAGAAGTAGGTGGTCCTGAGGGAGTGAGAAGTCCACAGACCTGCTCAAAGCTCTTGGTGCACCATGACTACCCAAGATCTCTGGATTTGGACCACTCTACCCAAGTGAGTAGGGATGCGGGTGGCGCTGTGGGTAAAACCTCAGTGCCTAGGACTTGCCGATTGAAAGGTCGGTGGTTCGAATCCCCATGGTGGGGTGAGCTCCCATCGTTCGGTCCCAGCTCCTGCCCACCTAGCAGTTCGAAAGCAAGTAGATAAATAGGGACCGCTTTCTAGCAGGAAGGTAAATGGCATTTCCGTGTGCAGCGCTGGTGCTGGCTCGCCAGATGCAGCTTCGTCACGCTGGCCACGTGACCGGAAGTGTCTTCGGACGGCGCCGCCTCTCGGCCTCTTGAGCGAGATGAGCGCACAACCCTAGAGTCGGTCACGACTGGCCCGTACGGGCAGGGGTACCTTTACCTTTACCCAAGTGAGTGGGACGCAGGTGGCGCTATGGGTTAAACCACAGAGCCTAGGACCTGCTGATCGAAAGGTCAGCGGTTCGAATCCCTGCGGCGGGGTAAGCTCCCATCGTTCGGTCCCAGCTCCTGCCTACCTAGCAGTTCGAAAGCACCCCTATGTGCAAGTAGATAAATAGGGACCGCTTTCTAGCGGGAAGGTAAACGGTGTTTCCGTGTGCGTCGCTGGTGCTGGCTCGCCAGATGCAGCTTCGTCACGCTGGCCACGTGACCCGGAAGTGTCTTCGGACAGCGCCAGCTCCCGGCCTCTTGAGCGAGATGAGCGTGCAACCCTAGAGTCGGTCACGACTCGCCCTGATGGGCAGGGGTACCTTTACCTTTACCTTACCCAAGTGAGTAGAGGAACAAAAGGTTGCAATGTTCAGTGCTCCTATTCAGTATGTAGCTAGCCAGCCAGTCAGTCATGCCTTATATCAGGATACTCCATTCCTTTCGTCCTGCTTCCATTTTCTGTTCAACCCACAAGACACTCAGTATTCCATGGCGACTAAATACGCCATCATTGGGCTGTATATTTGGAGAGGGGCAGCCCCTTGGGTTTGTTTCTCTAAATAAGTATTTTTTTTTCTGTATCTGCAAACCTTGGAGTGTGCCACTGTTTCATCCAAAGTTATAGGACACTCACACATTGTACAAAAAAAAATATAGAACATGAGCAGCAATAAAATAAGTGACTAGGAAGATACTGCTGGGCATATGCTAGCAAACTTTGGCTTCATTTTCAGCATTAAAAACAAGATCAATGTGATACTATAAGATCCTTTTTTTCCCTTGGGACAGTTTCCTGATTAAAATTTCTCCCCTCAGTTGCTTTTCCTGGGAGTTTTGTCTTTCTCTTCCTGGCTGATGGTGTGTGTTGTGGGTACTTTTGACAGGGAAAGGGAAGGTTGGAACCCCCTTCCCCTCACTGCTGGTTCAGTCAGATGTGGAGCACCCTCTCCTCTGACCCCTGCCACCGCTACTTTTCTCTTCTTGTTTATTTTTGTGATGTTTTGCCTAGTATGTCCAAACTTAGAAGGCTCCTCTGGGATCAGAAAGAACAATGGCGGCTGAGTGAAAGCCGCTCGGAAACCTGGTGGCAAAGAGACCAATTTACAGGTCATCATCAGGGAAACAGAGACTCGGCTCGTTGCCATGGCAACAACTACCGTTGCTTTTTTTTTTTGTCACAACAAAATGGGACTAGGTTTCTCTTGGTAGGACTTTGCAGAATTCAAAGCTCGCAACTAAAATCTTGCCATAAAAAATTCCTAGGGTTGCATTCTCTTTTGCAGTAATAGCCTTTCAGTTCATACACATACAGTCTTCTTCTCTTTGGCTTTTGGCCTTCCAGCAAGGGATTTGAGTTTAAAGTAGATGCAAGGAAAGGAAATAATAAGCAACGAAACGAAAACAAATCACACAGCAGGATTCTGAAATCTAACGATAAATAGTAGAAAACGGTAAATAGCAGAAAAAGATTGGAATCCTTTCCAAAGTGGAACTTGAAGCAAATCCTCAGGCAAAACAGATGTAGAATTTTGAGGAAAGCCAAACAATCTTGAGTAAGACAAGCAAAAACAAAAACCTGCTCAGTGGGGATTTTTGCACACCTCCTAGTTTAAATGCAATGTGAAGTGAAATTGTAGGACTTTGCTTCGACAAAACATTTGAAGTATTTTGAAGGAAGCTGAAAGTTCCTTCATGACTGACAATGTTTATGAGAGGGCTATTGGGTTGTTGTTTTTGTTTTTATTAGGTATTTTGTGGTTTTATATCTTGATTGTATTCTGTGATCCACCCTGAGACACTCGGGTATAGGGCGGTATATAAACGTAATAAAGCTGAATAAAGCTGTAAAATAGAGCAGTAGTCTAAAAGCCTCTGTGACAACCATTCCCACTGAGGGCTACACCCATCACTTCTGACTTTATCTGCTGCCCAGATGTACACGGTTGTGGGGTAACTTCAAGGCCCACCAGCTCTCTTTGGATGGATCTTTATCTTTAAATCAGCCTTCAGGTAAGAGGATGCCTTCAAACAGGGGCCTGTCCTCCAACAGCCCTTCAAATAGAAGACAAGAAGAAGAAGAAGAAGAGGAAGAGGAAGAAGAGGAGAAGGAGGAGAAGGAGGAAGAGTTTGGACTTGATATCCTGCCTTTCACTCCCCTTAAGGAGTTTCAAAGTGGCCAACAGTCTCCTTTTCCCTTCCTCCCCCACAACAAGCACTGTGAGGAGAGTGAGGCTGAGAGACTTCCGAGAAGTGTGACTAGCCCAAGGTCACCCAGCAGCTGCATGTGGAGGAGCATGGAAACAAACCCCGTTCACCAGGCTTCTACTTTTGCAAAGAAGGGAGATGCACAGCTGGACATTTACCTGTTCCTCAGTGCTCATAAGGGCACCTTTGTATCAGCTGAATGTACTGTTTAATGAGAATGGGCATGTATACTGTGTCCAATTCTGGGCACCATAATATAAGAAGGCTGTTGACAAGCTGGAATGTGTGCAGAGGAGGGGCAGCCAAGATTACCAAGGGATGTTTAGCCTGGAAAAGAGGATTTGGAGGAGGAGGAGGAGAAGAAGAGAGTTTGGACTTAATATCCCATCTTTCACTCCCCTTAAGGAGTCTCAAAGCGGCTAACAATCTCCTTTCCCTTCCTCCCCCACACCAAACACTCTGTGAGGTGAGTGAGGCTGAGAGACTTCAGAGAAGTATGACTAGCCCAAGGTCACCCAGCAGCTGTATGTGGAGGAGCAGGGAACCAAACCCAGTTCACCAGATTACGAGTCCACCACTCTTAACCACTACACCACACTGTAGTAAAGCAGTACCCATCAATATCCTCCATTCTTGACATGCTATAATGTGAGACAGGAGAGGTTGGTCATAGAATCATGGAGTTGGAAGGGTCCCAAGGGTCATCAAATCTAACCCCCTGCAAGGCAGGAATCTCAGCTAAAGCATCCATGACAGATGGCCATGATCCATTAGGGAGAAAGTGGCACTGCCCCAAAACCCTTCATCTGGCCCTAGGTGTCCCTCATCTGCCTGCATTCTTCCTTGCAGCCTGGGGCAATGTGGTCCTCTTTAGCTTCAGTGCCATCCTTGTAGAACTCAGCAGACCTGAGGATGGAGGCAAAACTAGAATTACTTGAAGCTGCTTGTCACTTTCTCACAGTCCCCCCACTCGCAATGGGCACCAGCTACCACTGTTGTGAGAAGCAGCCCTTATCCGAGAATTTACTACCTCCTCCTCTGAATGGTCCATCAAAGGTCAACATGGAATGTTAACAGGTTTTTTTGTTTGGGGGGGGGAGATTTTCAACTTGTTCTTCCTGGTGTGTTTCCTAGAATTCATGAAGTACAAGTTTGTCTTTGGCTCCTTACAGACACAATAGCTATAGTTCAGTGTTCCCTTTCATCACCAAATACAATGATGCGTTCTTAAAGAAGTTGACTTCTGCTTGATCATGTGAATGAAATAATAAGTACATCATGCAAAGGGCTGGAGCTACTGGATGCATAATAAGTGACTGCAGATGAATGCACTGCATTTGAGAAGTTAATTAACAGAGTTGTGTAAAACAAAATTACAATGAGGATATAAATGTAGCTGAATTTAAAGTTTAATTTAAATCTAATGAAACAGTTGTGATTGTGAACCTCCCCTCATTTTTTTAAAACTATGGTGCTAAACAGCCTGAGCACAGGTTTCCCAAGGGCAAAGGGACTCACGTCTCAGTCTTCACTCCTCTGAAACTCAAACACAGGCCCCCTAAATGGACAATAATCATAATCACCATGCTTCTCATTTTCTAAGTTTCAGTCAACCATCAACATAATCCAATTGGCAAGCCTGGGAGCTTCCTCATCCATGCCTTTTCCAAGCTCCATTAATGTTTGGCCCCCAAATTTTGGTTCCCCCGAAACCGATGCCAAAGTTTGGCACTAGTTTTGTGCAAAACTTTGGCACCTGTTTAGAGTCAATTGGACAAGGTTGGATTTTTTGACATTAACATGTGACCCCGATTTGCTGTGTCAAATACACAGTTTGGAAGGCAGCACAAAATGCGGGGTTTGTGGCACAAAACAGCACTAAACTAGCACTAAAATTGGGCATCAGTTTGGGGGTCTGAAATTTTGGGGTCACGTGTTAATGGAGCTCCCCTTCTACACCTTTGCATTTGCCATTGTATGTCCTTGCAGGCCTTTATCAGTTTTTTGACTGCCAAATTGCATCTTTTTAGGAGCCAGTTACAGGGCTAAAGTGGTGGCCACTTCCCCAGTGATGGTATCCTACCCTATTTGAACCCTGAATACTTTATGGGAGATAACTATATGTCCGGTTTTCATACATGTGTTAATCATTGATTCTGGGCTATTACATTTAGGCTCCCTACAACTATTGACACCTGAGCAGGAACACTGACTCCCAGATCAACCTGCCCATTTTTTAAGACAGGCGTGGGAAACCTGTGGCACTTCAGATGTTGTTGGACTTCAGCATACATCAGCTTCAGCCAGCATGACCAGTGGCCAAGATGATGCACGTTATGGTCCAGTAACACGTTATGGTCCAGTAAGATCATCTGCCAAGGTCTGTCTCCATGTCTCTCACCCATCAGAGGCACAAAGATAATCTACATGGGAGGAGACTTTCTCAGTCATGGTGCCCCAGAGGGTCCCTTTGCACCAGCAGTGCTGCCATTTAGGTGCAAAGAAACCGCTTTTTTTTTTTACTTACCGTGCCTAGTTTAGTTGATTTAATTGATTTAAATCAACTAAATTAGGATTTAGCTGATTTAATTGTGCAAGTTGTAGGCTGCAGTGATAGACCCGCTTATCTGGGAGTGGAAGACATGTATAAGATTATATTGTGGGTCTGTTTTAAGAAGTTTTCTTGCTGCGCTCTCTCTCTCTCTCTCTCTCCCTCTCTCTCTCTCTCTCTCTCTCATGTGCTTATGTTGCACACCTCCCAGAAATCTGATATTATGATGGACAGTTTTAAAATGGGTTTTTAAAAAGCAAACAAACAGTCAATACAATATAACCTATGGCATGCTATTCTTTTCCATTATTGGCATTTCTTCTGCATCACTATCTGAGATAACTAGTACTGGACTGAGCAGTAAAAAAGAAAGCAGGTCAGTTTTCTACATACATGGAAATAATTCCCTCCAGGCAGGCATATTTAGAAAGCTGTGAAATTTAAACCTTACTGTCATAGAAAAATATCCATCTAGACACTCACCTCCTTTGTGTGAAAACATCTTTGTATTTCTTTTCTTTCTTTCTTTTTTAAATGGAACAGAATAATACAACAATTTGTATTGCTGGTGGGAGTGCAGCTTCCCTCTAGGAAGGTGAGGAGAGGTGGAAAGACAGAGCATCTTTTAAAAACAAACAATCTATTTAACACCAAAAGATTCATTCGCAGCAGAAACCACTTTAGATATGAGAGTTGAAACAATGGCTCAGATCGCAAGACTGATCGCGATTATTAATTGCAGCTTTCCTTTCCCTCATGGAGCCCGGGGCAAATGCAAAATGCTGTTGCTTGTTTCATAATGATTGGATAATACGACACAAATTCTGTACCAGTTGTGCAGGTTGTCAGTGTGTTTCCAGACCCAATTCACAGCGGTGGTTTTGACCTTTCAACTATTTGGGACCACAGTTCATGGACTTCCTAAAATAGAAGCTTGTCCAGATATTTAGATCTGCCTCAGAGCCTCTGCTCATACATCAACTCAGCTGATGGGTACAAAAGGCTGGGTCTTTTTGGTGGTGGCCCCCTGACTGTGGAAATCCCTCCCCACCAAGGTTCTTATAGAGGAAGAGAAGAAGAAGAGTTTGGATTTGATATCCCGCCTTTCACTCCCCTTCAGGAGTCTCAAAGCGGCTAACAATCTCCTTTCCCTTCCTCCCCCACAACAAACACTCTGTGAGGTGAGTGGGGCTGAGAGACTTCAAAGAAGTGTGACTGGCCCAAGGTCACCCGGCAGCTGCATGTGGAGGAGCGGAGACGCGAACCCGGTTCACCAGATTACGAGTCTACTGCTCTTAACCACTACACCACACTGGCTCCAGTTATAGTCTGAACATTGCCAGGGTTACAGCTACAGCCTCTCTCCTTTGGACCACTTTCTCTTAAATGTTGTTTTCTCAGAATTGGTTCTTTTAGTGTAGATGGTTCTGTTGGTTGGGTGGAGATTTATAATGATGTTTGTAAACTGGTTCACCCGGCATGGATTTTTAAACGATTGCCATCATTGTTTTATATGTGTACTGTGTTATGATTTTGTGAACTGCCCTGGGTGGGCTATGACACAAGTTACTTGACAAATAATTAACAGCACAACCTTAACCAGACGTCCTATTAATTCAATAGGGTTTTCTACTAGGAAAGTAGGGGGCAGGCTCACAAACTTAGTGGGCAATTAATTACAGAACAACCCAAACCTAAACTGGATTGAGCAAATTTAAAAAAGCAGATCTTGGGCTATCCTAACCGAGTTGGGATTCACCAAGGGCTATTCCAGCATAGCTCCCTCATCCCAGCTCAGCATAACTTCCCCAACCCAGTTCAGGCAGGCATACACTGGCATAACACCCTCAACCCAGCTGAGATGGTGGGTTGGCGGGCAAAACTTACACTCAAAAATAGTACATAAGAAGAGACAGCTGGATCAGGCCAATGGCCCATCTAGTTGAGCATCCTATTCTCACAGATCAGAGGCCTTTGGGAACCTTGCAAGCAGGATCTGAGCACAAGAGTTCTCTGTGGGAATGTTTAGGGATGCGGGGAAGGATATATTGTCTAAGATATCCTTTCCCTACTTGTCTTTACAAGTTCAACAAAATCAGCAGAGTTAACATTCCCCTTTTTAAACACACGCACAGCGGATAGCTTGCTCAGACTCGTTAGAGTCTCTGTAAATATTTCCTGGTATTTTCCCCGTTTAATCCCTCCTAAAATAAGACACTACACAGTCTTCTGTAAAGTATAAAACGTTTGCTCACAAGTAATCATATGTTCACATAAAGGTTCCCTGAAGGCAGACTTAAAAAGTTTGAACATAGTTTAAATGTGGTGACTATCTCCTTATGAGAAAGCCCCCCTTTTCTTCTCTTGGCCTGGAGCCAAGGGTGCCTTTTAGTAGTGCTGTTATTAAGATGGCATCGATAGAGACAAGATGGTTGCCAGCCTGTGGTTCTGGTTCTTTCTACTTCAGGAGAGGCCACGCCCATCTCAAGTTACACATAGGAAGTTTCGTCTCAGTCCTGGAAAGCAGGAAGTTCTGGCTGGAGGACTGAGACAACCTTCATGTCTACTCTAGCAATGTTGTGTTTGACTGCATTTGATTCTTACATCCCCCACTCTCTCCCCTCCAGTAATTTCCAGCAACTGGTATTCAGAAGCATTTCTGCCTCCACCAACGGAGACATGGTACATCCATTGTTGTGGCCAGTAGCCATCAATAGCTTTCTCCTCCGTGATTTGTTCTAATTCTCTTTTAAAGCCACCTTGGGTGGGACTTCCGGTCGGCGCCAGCGCTCAATGGCGGTCCTCGCTTCGAGCTCTGAAGGAGGACTGCTCCGCGAGTTCGGGTCTGACCCGCTACGGCGAGCGGGGGACCCCTGAAATCACAGGCGCAGAAGCCTGGGAACAAGGAGACTCGGTGGGCACCTTTCGCGCCCCCCGGTACTGCAAAATAGCCTTTTTAAAGGCTACGGAGTGGCATCGGGAGAGCGCGGTGCTGAGAGTCGCAACCCAGCCCGCGGAGTGAAGCCGCGTCGCCGTTGAGCGGAGAGCGCCGATTCCTTCCTGAAATTGGACTCGGAACATAAACCCCGTGAGTAAACCTGACAGACGGGACTTTTAAATTAATTTTATGAAATTTGGCTGAAAACGGGGAAGGCATTAAGTAAGGAAGTCTGCCCCCCCGAACTGCATGGCAAACAAAGCAACGAGAGACCAGAGCTGCTTTTAAAAGAAGCGGAGCTTTTGAGCTGTCAAACTTGGCATTGGAACTAAATTTCCCCCCAGCAAGCAGGAGAAGGGGGGAACAGATTTGGACATTGTAAACCTGCTGAAGTAAATTTAGGGGAAGAAAAAGATTTTCCATTGTCGAAACCCTGGGAAGGGCTGCCGGAGCAAGGCACCGGGAAAGGGAACTGTCAATTTAAATTGGATACAAAGTTGGGGGTTTGTTTGAAACAAAGTTATAAGATCTCAACGGAGTTATTTTGCTGAACTTTTGACTATACTGAAAGTATTACAAATTGCAACTGGGGACTTTTGGACTCTTTGTTTCCTGCCACATGTTTCTTTGTGCTTTTCAATTGGATACAATTAAATGCTCCCTCTAGAGGGTTTAAAAAGAACTTGCTAAAGTGTTACAGTGAAAGGAAGAGAGTGGAATTTTCCGCCTGTGAGCTTTTCCTGTGAGAACTGACCTTGAGGATATGAGTGGCCAACCAGAGGAGATAACAACTAGATCAAAAGCAAAACTAACTCAGCAGACACAAAAGAAAAGGGCTTCGATACAAGGGACAATACCAGCTGGACAGGAAAAAGTTCCAACTGCATCTATGGAATCAATGACACAAGCATTGCTTAAAATAAATACATCTTTGGAAGCACTGACAAAGCAGTCAGCGGAGAACTCAAAAAAATTGAATGAATTGACAGTGAGATTGGACCTGAACACGGCAAGCGTAGCCTCCAATACAGAATCTATAAATAAATTGATTCAAGAAAATTCTGAGACAAGAAAAATTGCTCAAAGTGCAAAAGACATTGCAGATGAGACAAAGAGGGAGCTTGCACCAATTACAAAAAAAGTGAATGAACATGATGCAACCTTATCCTTATGGGAACTCCAGAGAAAGGAAAAAAACTTAAAATTAAGATTGGTTCCTGAGAGTGAGAAAGACAGTCTTGTGGAATTCCTCACAGAGAACATTTTGGAGTTTTGGCAGGACGAGCTACAGGAGGAAGACATTGAAATAACAACAGCTTTCCGGCTGGGTAGAAGACAAGGCAAGAAGCCCAGGGACTGCTTGATTACACTGAGATCAAAAGAAGAAAGGGACAAAATTTTGAACCTACACTACCATAAGGCCCTTGAAATTCAGAACAGTCAAGTGCAGATCTTTAAGGACATTCCTAAATATATTTTGGAGGTGAGAACCTTTTATAAAGACCTGGTTTACTGGCTGAGGAAAAACGACATACTCTTCAGGTGGGAGTTTCCACAAGGACTGTCATTTAGTTACGCAGGAAAAAAGATTAAAATAAAAACAGTTCAAGACAAAGAACTGTTTCTGGAAAGATACCAAGAGGACTTACAAAAAGGAACAGTAGATACAACATCAGATAAAGAACTGACAGACATCGGAAACCTATCATTTGGTCTCTTGCCGCCATCAGAGGAGGAACAAAAGCTTGGAGCTGTTGGAGGAACAGGCACATAGTAGCAAAATGTCTCTGCAACTTCTTAGCTGGAATTGTAATGGTTTGAACCTTCCCAGGAAGAGACGCCAAGTCTTTCACATTTTGAAGAGAGAGCAATTAGACCTAATATGTCTACAAGAAACACATGTAATCAGGACACACAGAAAATTACTTGTAAATAAGAGACTTGGACAAGAGTTTATCTCCTCAGATAAAGTTAAAAAAAGAGGTGTAGTGATTTATGCAAAAGAAAAATTGGCCCCTAAAATGATATTTAAAGATGAACAAGGAAGATATTTGGCAATAGAAGTACAAGTCCAAGGAGAAAAAATTTTGGTACTGGGAATATATGCACCAAATGAAGGGAAGGTGGAATTTTTTAAGAAGTTGCATGAGACTTTAATGGACTATTTGGATTATAAAATTATAATGATGGGTGACATGAATGGCGTTGTTTCTACAAATATGGATAAAGCACAGAGACAGACAATTTCTAAAGATGGGAGATTACCAAAGACCTTCTTTCAAATGACTGAAACACTGGACTTGATTGATATATGGAGAGTAAGGAACCCTCTGGAGAGAGAGGGAACTTTTTTCTCTGAAGCAAAAATGACATGGACAAGGATCGACCAAATCTGGACAACTAGCAGTATGGCGCCAAGGATAAAAAAGGTAGAAATCTGCCCAAAGACTTGCTCCGACCATAACGCTGTGAGGATGGAGATGAAACTAACAACAACTGGAACCTTCAGATGGAGAATGAATGACACTCTATTTAGAGATGAGGAGATTTACAAAAAGGCCCAAAAAACATTGAAAGATTATTTTGAAATAAACTTGAGAACTGATGTGGAAAAAAGAACAATTTGGGACGCAAGTAAGGCCGTGATGCGAGGTTTCCTAATACAACAAAATTCTATTAAGAGGAAAAAGCAGAATGAAAGGAAAGAAAAAATCTTGGAAAAGATCAAAGAAGGCGAAAAGAAATTGAGGTCTAAACCAAAGTCTCATGAGATATTGAGAGAAATAAAGTACTACCAGACACAATATATGGAACTGACAAATCAAGAGATAGAATGGAAAATAAAGCAAATGAGACAAAGGACATTTGAATCGGCTGACAAATGTGGGAAACTTCTGTCATGGCAATTGAAAAAGAGGCAAAAGTTGAATACTGTAACAAGCTTGGAAATGGATGGAAAGATCATCTATAAACCAAATGAGATAAGTAACTGTTTCCAAAGCTTCTTCAGGAAGTTATATTCACAAGGGCCAGTAAATGAGCAGGAGATAGAGGAATTCATTAAGAGATATGGACTGCCAAAGATTTCAGAACAAAGTAAAATGATTTTGAATGAGAAAATAACAGGACAAGAAATAGAGAGTGCCATTCAAAATATGCAATTGGGAAAATCTCCAGGACCGGACGGCTTGACTGCCAGATATTACAAGGCACTGAAGGAATGGTTAGTACAACCATTGATGGGAGTCTGTAACGAAATTCTGGAGGGGAAAAAGGCACCTGAATCGTGGAAAGAAGCTTTTATTTCACTTATACCGAAAACTGAAACTGAAAAGAACCAAGTTAAAAACTACCGCCCAATATCATTGCTTAATGTGGATTACAAAATTTTTGCAGACATTCTAGCAAAAAGGCTGAAGAGAGTGTTGGTAGGGGAGATTCATAAGGACCAAACAGGCTTTCTCCCAGGGAGATATATGTCGGACAACGTGAGGAACATTATAGACATTTTGGAGTTGTTGGAAGTGGATATTAACAGGAAGGCTGTCCTAATTTTTGTGGACGCAGAGAAAGCCTTTGATAACATTTGCTGGAGCTTTATGAAGAAGAATCTCCAAGGGATGGGGGTAGGTCAAGGTTTCGAAAATGGTATAGGTGCTATATACTCTAAGCAAAAAGCAAAACTAATTGTGAACAATGTGGTAACAGAAGAGATACCAATAGAAAAAGGAACACGACAGGGATGCCCAATATCCCCTCTACTCTTTATAACAGTCCTGGAAGTTTTGTTAAACATGATTAGGGGGGACCAGTTGGTTAAAGGAGTTTAGGTCGGAGCCAAACATTACAAACTAAGGGCATTTGCAGATGACTTAGTATTGACTTTACAACAGCCAGAAGCTAGTACTAAAAGAGTATTAGAACTAATTGAGATTTTTGGTCAAGTAGCAGGATTTAAACTGAATAAACAAAAAACTAAAGTGTTGGAGAAAAATCTAACAACGGCAGAGAAAGAGGAGTTTCAGAGTGAAACAGGTTTAGTAGTAACAAAAAAGGTGAAGTACCTGGGCGTAAACTTGACTTCGAAAAATGTTAATTTATTTAAGGACAATTATGACAAATGTTGGACAGAAGTGAAGAAAGATCTAGAAATATGGTCAAGATTGAAACTTTCCTTGTTAGGCCGAATTGCTGTAATCAAAATGAATGTATTGCCTAGAATGCTGTTTTTGTTCCAGACACTCCAGATCTTGGACAAGATGGACTGTTTCAAGAAGTGGCAGAAAGACATATCCAAATTTGTCTGGCAGGGCAAAAAGCCCAGAATAAAATTTAAAGTTCTGACTGATGCAAAAGAAAGAGGGGGGTTTGCCCTGCCGGATTTAAGACTTTACTATGAATCGGCAGCTTTCTGCTGGTTGAAACAATGGCTGCTTCTTGAGAACACAGACATTTTGGATCTGGAAGGGTATGATAATAGATTTGGTTGGCATGCATATATATGGTATGACAAGGTAAAGATGCATAAAGGCTTTAAAAATCATATCATAAGGAAAGCATTATACAATGTTTGGATAAGGTATAAAGATTTGTTGGAAAGTAAAACTCCCAGGTGGCTATCACCAATGGAAGCTAAAGAGACAAAAAAACTTAATATGGAGTCCAAGTGGCCAAAATATTGTGAAATTTTAGAACAAGATGGTGAAAGTGTAAAATTACAGAGTTATGAGAAATTAAAATCTAAAGTACGAGATTGGTTGCATTACCTTCAGATAAATGAGGTATTTAAACAAGACAGGAAAATAGGTTTCCAGATGGAGAGGTCGAAATTAGAAACAGAACTGTTAGAACCCAATACTAAGAACCTTTCAAGAATGTATAACTTGCTGCTGAAATGGAATACACAGGATGAAACGGTAAAATCAGCTATGATTAAATGGGCACAAGACGTAGGGCATGACATTATGTTTGTTGACTGGGAACAGTTATGGAACACCGGTGTAAAGTTTACGGCATGCAATGCCTTGAGAGAAAACATAATGAAAATGATCTACAGGTGGTACATGACCCCAGTCAAACTTGCAAAAATTTATCATTTGCCCAACAACAAATGCTGGAAATGTAATGAGACTGAAGGTACCTTCTACCACCTCTGGTGGACCTGCCCGAAGATTAAAGCCTTTTGGGAAATGATCTATAATGAAATTAAGAAGGTCCTTAAAAGGACATTTCCTAAAAAACCAGAGGCTTTTCTCTTGGGTATGGTGGGCCAATTGGTGTCAAGGAAGGAGAGAACCTTTTTTATGTATGCTACTGCAGCAGCGAGAACTCTTCTGGCGAAGTATTGGAAGACACAAGAACTACCCACTCTGGAAGAATGGCAAACGAAGGTGATTGACTACATGGGTATGGCAGAGATGACCGGCAGAATCCGTGACCAGGGAAGAGAGACAATGGAAGAAGACTGGAAGAAATTTAAATTATATCTTAAAAACTGTTGTAAAATTGAGGAGTGTTGAGATGTCAAGGTGTTAGGATACAGAGAATTGCAGCTGTAAATCATTACTTAAGGAAATTATAACGAAAATGAGTTGATTAATTAGATGAAGGGTTGCTGTGATAAGGTAAAAACAAGGATGCAGAAAAGGGGAGGTATGGGGAAGTCCGGGAAACAAGGTGAAAGAAAAAAGTTTATGAAATTATACATGTTTTTTTCTTTGTTTGTATGTCTTGTTTTGTTGTATTGTCTGCTTTTATTATATGTTTGGAAAACTAATAAAAATTATTATAAAAAAAAAAAAAATAAAGCCACCTTGGTTGGTGGTCATCTCTGCCTCCTGTGAGAAGGAGCTCCATTGTTTACATCTGCAGCAAGGGAAGACTTACACTTACACCTATTCCAAACCTCTTCCACTTTAGTCACATGCCAGACTCCATTTTCCCTCTGCAAGGCTTGAACCAGCTCAGCCTAAAATAGCCCCAGTCCTGAATGGAGTTTGGAACAGGAGTAACTTGAACTGATTTAATTTAAGACAGGCATAGGCAAACTCGGCCCTCCAGATGTTTTGAGACTACAGTTCCCATCATCCTTGACCACTGGTCCTGTTAGCTAGGGATGATGAGAGTTGCAGTCCCAGAACATCTGGAGGGCCAAGTTTGCCTAGTTCGAGACAACGTAAGTTATGACAGTATTTAGGATTGCTCTGTAAACAACTAATTAATTTCAGGCTCTATCTGGAAGCTAAGCTACATTTTCTTCTCAATAGATTCCAGATTCTTTTTATACTCAGTGCTAGGAGGAATCAAGGGCATTCCCCCTTTGAAATGTTGTGGGTAGCAGGTAGGAAATGAAGAAATTGTTGTCTATAAACTAAAATGAGAAACATTAATATTACTTCAGGCTGTTGGGTTTTAACCTTATTGGTAATTTGGTGTTCAATATTCCTAGCTTTGATTATACAATACTGACTTTTTCTTTTCTTTAGATTAGAGGGCTAAAGTTGAAGCACTGCTTTCCTTTCAAACACTGCCAACAAAAGTGATTACAGATGTATTAATTATCCTTGGTTATGTAAATATTTGTGACATTGAGTTTGATATAACAAGGACGGGCATTAGAAGCCATTGAGATTCTTGCAACCTCGCTGTTAAAATGTAAATGTCTCTCATTCTGCAAAGGGGAAAATTAATTCTAGTGTTAGCCAAGCTCTCCTCAGCTAGACTGGGAATCAGCTCAGTACTGGTGAGCTTTGTGGTAAGTGTTCTGGGGCAAAGAGTATTTGTGTGTTTTCCAAGATTTCTCTGCTAGGTTATAACATTGGATGCATGCTGATGGTACACATGCATTTTACACGGGCATTCTTGAATTTCGTCTACAATCACCCCACCCCCTTGTAATTTGGTTTACTGCCTTGCACCTACTCCATGCCAACAGCCACGGTGGAAAATGACTTGGAAATTTGGTTGCCTCTTGCTACACAAACACACCTAGGAATAAGAGAGGGTTCCAGTTCTGGAGTGGGAATGTGACTACTGAATGTTCTCAAGAACATTCAAGAAAATTGATGGATCCAAACACTGAAAATACTTACCAAACATAGAGCATCTTGGTTGGGTTGCCTGATCTCATAGTTCACAACATTCTACAAAAGTATAATTGAGAGAAAGTAGTTAACAATACTTTTTTGGGGGGGGGACAGATGGACTATGATTTGACTTCAAAGTAGTTGGTCTCAGGGATGCTGGACACCTCCTATCCATGTACACTTGATTTAAATTGCCACGTATCCTTGTACTTACATGGGATGCTTATCTGTCCTCCCCTCGATGCTCTTCATCTTCTCCTTCTCTGTCACTTATTTTAAATTTCTTACCAGCTCAGGATCAATACTGTCAAGTCAAGGTTCCTTTGTTGGGACCTGTTTGGAAACAACAACACAGAGAAGGAAGAACTTGTCAAGCGCGAGGATACTGCATCCAGATAATACTCTTGGAGATACCTTCCGAATTGTTCCGTTTATTTATTCTTTCATTTTTCTCATGAATGTTCTCCTAAATGGCAAGAGCTCATAAAAAGTGTGGTGTGTATGTGTAATTTCATGCAATGCTTTCCTGTTTGCTCTGAATAAACAGTAGCAAATGTTCCTGATTTGCTGGACAGAGAGATCAATTAGTCAGCTGCATGAGACAGCTGGTACACAATGTTCCAATCATAGGACTTTCCACATATATATATATATTTAATTTAATTTCCCAATACAGCAGAGAGTGAAGTTATGGATCGGATGTGGCTATTTTGCTGTTGCAACTGGTTTGTTTGTTTTTCCAAGCCTTCGTTAGATGCTTCCTCGTAAATTGCATTGCCGTGTTACGGTATCTCATTATCCTTTATTAACAGAACACTGCTAAATAAATGTTGGGATTATGCAGCACACGCAGCATGCAGAATGAGGCAGCATATTGGGGGGATGTGTTTATCCTAGATTTACAGCAGCAAAGTCTAAGAAATATTACATGTTCTAAAATTACTGCCAATTTTTTTCTGGCTGCTGTACTGCAATTCGAAGCCATGCCCCTGTTTAGGACATAAGTTAACAGGAAACAGCAGCATTTAACAGACAGCCCAGCTATGAAACAGTTGATTGCAAGTGGATGCCCCTGAGCCAATTCGATCCCATTAAAAGCAATGGCCACAATCCACATAGTTTGGCACAATTACTTGCCAATCCATGGTGCAGCTACGATGGTTATGGCTACTCGATGACTTGCTCCCAGCTTAAGCAGTTGGGATCCTATGCTCTGTCATGGCAATAGTGTTAAAAGGACAATACAAGCATGCAGAAAGGGAAAAGGGGGTAAAACAGCAACAGCACATTGGGGAATGGGTCAAAGCTCAGTAGTAGAGCATCGCCAGGTAGGACGGGAAATGCCCCTCATCTGCCACTTTGGAGAGCTACTGTACAGAATACTGAGCTAGATGGGAAAATGCCCCAACTCATTACAGTATAAGGAAGCTTCCAATGTTCCTGTGTTATCACCACTTGTACAGGTTGTGGCATTTGTCCGTTCATTTGAAAATGTCTCTACAGGGGGAGAGAAAGGGTTAATAGGTAGACCAATAGAAAAGCCAAAGGTGGAGCCTACCTGTTTATAAAAGGGCTTAGCCCGAGCTTTAGCTAGTTAGTTGGTTGGTTGGGAAAAGGCAGTTGGGAAAGCAGTTGGCAGACAGATGGAAATAGAGAGACAGTTAGTGCAGTTGGTTCTTGTGTGAAGGGAGATAGAAGAGTTAGAGACAGAATAAAATAAGACTAAGAGGGTAAAGGGTAACAGCGTTTTGAATGCATTTAAAGTTTATTTGTGTTTGCAATAAACTTGTTGTTGTTTAGTCGTGTCTGACTCTTTGTAACCCCATGGACCTGAGCATGCCAGGCACTCCTGTCTTCCACTGCCTCCCGCAGTTTGGTCAGACTCATGCTGGTAGCTTCAAGAACACTATCCAACCATCTCATCCTCTGTCGTCCCCTTCTCCTAGTGCCCTCCATCTTTCCCAACATCACGGTCTTTTCCAGGGAGTCTTCTCTTCTTATGAGGTGGCCAAAGTATTGGAGCCTCAGCTACAATCTTCATTGTTAACTTAAGAACCTGACTGAGACTAAGTGATTTACCGGGGAGGACCTGGTTGGTGGCAGTGGATTAGCAGTGTATGGGTCAATAGTCTGTGAGATGACTGGGGCCTCCGTACGAACGCTACACAGGTCAACACCCAACAGCTATTACACAGAGAGGAAGGTGGATAACACTGTGTTTGACAATATTTTGGGTTCTTTTGAATATTCCACACTTGCAATGCACATTCTTTCAATACACTGCCTGCATGCAGTGCACTGTACTGACAGAGCACAAATTCTGAAAAAGCTGCTCTTTTGTTCTAATAATGATAAGGATAATGATATCTGAATGTGACCTCCAACTGACTTTTAAGAGGTTAGCCACAGACCAGAATTCCTTCAAGGATTTCAGCCCAAAGGTATCCAAGAAGGGCATGTACCTGCCTGCCTATAAAGGTTGTGCCCATGTGGGAGAAAAGATAGGAGCCCATGCAGGTACCGAGAGACACTGGAGGCACCTGCTTCTTTTATCTTCTCTGTATGCTAATGATGCTGTAGGTGCTAATGGATGCTTTCTTAGAACACTTTCATGCATTTCTATAGCACAAGTGCCAATCAAGGTTGATTCTTTCTTTACAGAAATAGATAAAAGTACACCCAAGCTGTAGCACCGACATGTTTAGAAGTGCCAAACAGGGATAAAATCTGCTCTGATTTTCTTTAGCCTACAGTAACTTTCACCAACTGGAGCCCTCCAGATGTTTTGTACTAAGACTTTGTGCAGTAGTTTTGAGAAGGCTGGCCTACAGAATTCATTGTCGTTCAAATACAAGCAAATCAATGTTAGCACTCTTCTCTCTCTTGCATGCAGAAGATCCCCAGGTCAATTCCGAAGTCTCAGGAAACAGGGATGATGAAACATCTCTGATTAAGATGTTGGAGTTACTTCCTGGTGGCCTAGACAGCACAACTGGGGGCAGCCACAGAAAATGTCCCTCCAGCCATCCCAACTAACCTAGCACCCATCCATGGTGGGATACAGAGAAGGGCCTCTCCATCAGATCTTAGGGTGTGGGCAGGATGATATGGGAGGAGGTAGACCTTTAGGAACTGTGAACCAAAACTGTTAAGGACTAACACTAAACCTATTGATCAAGAGATCTATGATATTTCAGAACAGCCTGAAGTACATATTACGGAAAACACATGGCCCCCATGAAGTGTTTGGGAGGCCTGCTTAGCCTCTTATCAGAGCTGTGCAAGAAGAAGAAGAGGAGGAGGAGGAGGAGGAGGAGGAGTTTGGATTTGATATCCTGCTTTATCACTACCCTAAGGAGTCTCAAAGCGGCTCACAATCTCCTTTCCCTTCCTCCCCCACAACAAACACTCTGTGAGATGAGTGAGGCTGAGAGACTTCAGAGAAGTGTGACTAGCCCAAGGTCAGCCAGCAGCTGCATGTGGAAGAGCGGGGAAGCGAACCCAGTTCACCAGATTACGAGTCCACCGCTCTTAACCACTACACCACACTGGCAAACAAGGAGTGCAGACTGGAACACACCCAGTGCTCCTCTGTGGCTGAGCATCATTGCAGATAAAGATCTGCAGTGGTGAGAAATCTGCCTTTCAAGGCTTCCAAGGGCATAGCTTGGTGGCAGTACATCTGCAGAAGATTTCCAGTTAAATCCCCGGGATCTCCAGGTAGGTCTTTTATGTCCCATGTCTGAAACCCCGGAGAGCTAGTACAGCTAATACTGAGCTAGATAGAAACATGGTATGGCCCAGGAGATGGCAGCTTGCTAAGTTTCTGTGCTACCTTAACTTGATGCAGACCAGTCCCACTAGGCTGGTGGAGAAGCTCCAGGCTATCTCAGCTCCAGAGTTGAAAGACCAGGCTGAAAGCTCTGCCCCCTCCCCTATAGATTTTCAAGCCAAATGGGGGTCAGTACAGTTTGTGCTTTTGCTCAGGCTCTGCCGTCAACAGGTTTGTGTCTCTCTTATGACTTCATTTTATCTCATTATTATTGGCTGTAGCCATAACAACAGGGAGGAAAAATGTGGCAAGTTAAAGATAGATGCTAATTATATAAATGAAACATTTCAACAGGTGCTTTATATAGCCACCATCAAGCTTTATAATAAAAGCTCGACGTTAAAAAAAGAACTCAAAGAATTAAGAGCAGAAAGGAAATAGCCAATTGCAGTGTTCCAGAATTGTGTCTACAAGAGTTCATGTAGTGCTACATGTTGTATAACAGTTTTCATCCTTCGGCACCAGGCTGCACAAACTTCTGCTCAAAGTTAAGAAAATCATTACATATAATAAGCTTCACATTTCTCATGCAATTTACTTTGACTACTTCATAGAAGGGCCACTGGCTCAATGTTATGTGATAGTTGGCCTAATATGAATGGCAAGGAGGAAAGATCATGTGGGTGGGTAGGGAGATGGGATAGTCAGGATGTCCATTCTCTCCAGTAGCTTCAGAACAAAGACTCACTGCACCCAAGATGGAAACTTACAGATTAGCATATGCATATACTTGTAACACTATATCTTTCATGTGATTTAAATACCCGGTGAATGAACCACAAATATATGAATGAGCCCCACTTAATGATTAACTTTTAGGCTCTCTACTCAGCTTCAGTGGAAATTTCTATGCCATGCTTCACAGCAGTGCTTTTTTCTTCTCCCAGGGGGTACTCAAGGGCACTCAGTACTGGCACCTCTCTCTTTTTGCTGTTAAAAAGTGTGGCACTTACTGTAACAACTTCAAAGTGAGTACCAGCACCTCTCGTTTTTGGTTAAAAAGTGTGACGCCCCTGTGTTTCTAGAAAAAAACACTGCTTCACAGTATACCTACAAACACATTATAGAGTTATTTTCCATTTCAATATACAATTAAACAATTATACTTAACAAGTATTTCTTCCAAAGAAAACACAATGGCTTCAGCAGAGATATCAGTCACAGCTCAACATTCAGTTAACAGAGACCAAAAAAGGTAACACTGACATCTTGTATATCCAAAGCTAAACTAGATGGCTTCTGAAAAGCAGACAACAGCTGGCGTTCTTTTTATGTACAGCCACAAGTGAAAAACTTCCATATATGCTCATTTGTAGGTTTCAGGAGTCCAGACAAATGTGTTGTATAGCCCAGAAGCTATTCTTTAAGCCACACACTTATAACTTTGACATAAACATGCAGCTCACACAATGGTGTGGGTAAAAATGGCATGCTAAGGTATAAAACTAGGGCAAGTAAACATTTTTTTCCTTTTGAAACCGGCATCTTTTAAAACAGAATAAATCTCCAGAGTGTTCACAGATGATTACAGAATGAAGAAATTCTCCCTCTTTCCTATTGTAAAACCACAATTCCAGTCTCTTGATTTCCTTCATACAACAGTGCTGACTCTAGGGAATCATGAGATTGAAAGGGGAAGAAATTGGCCATTGGGAGTCCTAGGAGAACTTCTGTGCTTATGGGTAAATTCTGCCCCTTAGAAAATAATTCTTGAAACACACACACACACACTCCACCAAACCTCATACCATGCAAATGAGGCTGTGAAATAAAGAGGACATTTTGGCTCAGCACAGAACACATTACCACAGAGCAGGTGTAAAATGTCTGCCAGTGATTACTCACTGAAATACAGGGAACAAATGATGAGTGCATTTGTGCAAACCAACATTCTCTTCAGGGTAAACCCAATACATTTTACAGCCAGAAGTGAAATACAAGATGGCACCTCCATCCACCACTGATACATAATGTAGAAAATACCTGGACTAGCAGTTGAATCTTACCTCAACACAGGTGATGCAGCTGCATCTTCCCCTGTACCCAAGAACAACCAGCTGTGGTGATGATGATATTGTTACGATATGAAAGCAATGCGGCTACGAGCTGCTAGCTTGAAAACAAAACATGATGGAATGTTAGGACTGTTCCGTGGGAAACAGAGGGACAGTCAATTCACAGTGTGAAGCACCGGATTTAGCTCAGAGTGTAACATGAGCTCTTCCGTTTGTTCCTGTACAGGAAGTGCAGGAAGTGTTTGCGTGCTGAGGTCCCACAAAACCCCTACCCCAATAACTCAGACATCACACATAATTTTTGTTTTAGGTTTTTGGCATAAATTTTTGGCCACAACTTTATTTTATACAAATTGGGAGTGGTTGCTTAGGCATTGGTTACGACTACCTGTCCCCCCCCCCCCGCCTTGGGGGACAGCACTGACTCCCTAGCCAGTCTCGGAGGAAACATGGTCAGAGACAGATGGAGCTGCGTAACAGGCCCTCACTGCTCCGCGCATGTTCCTTGAAGCTTACGCGGCCCGCACCCTGCCGTCAGGGTTTGGACGAAGGGGATGGTAAGCTTCAGAATTCCTTTAACGGAATACCCGTCAGCAGCAGCATTGGAGGGGCAGGCACAGCCAGTCCATACCCCTCCACCAACCAATTTTAACCAATGCCTAACCGCCAACCTTACAAGTTGTGACGATTTGCTAAGCAGTAGGCAAAACCCAAAAGGCACGCACTAATCAGCCAATTGGACAAATTCCTACTGGGCCCCCGCACCAATGCGAACGACCCCATGACAGGCAGAGCAAGGTCAAAGCGCAAGCCCAAGCAAGGGAGGGCGGGCGGGAGATCCGATGTCCACAGCAAAAGAGAAAGAGAAAGCTGTGGACCCTGCTTATATAAGGGGACTGATCCCACCCCTAAATTGGCAACATCAATTTTGCCCCAGTAACAACTTCGTCCAATCTGCTCCAGCCCATTGCCATCAATGGACTGGTCACTAACTGGGGGTTTTGTTTGGCCCCATCCGCAACACGTGCTCTCTCTTTATGAGAACACGCTTTGTCAGTGGACTGCTGGAGTTTGAAGAGAGCAGTCATGTTTTCTGTAATTCTGCAAAGACAGAAATAAAAGCATGTAGATACGTTTCTGTCTATCTCCTGTCCCTGCCGGGAGAGAAGCAGGAGGGAGGGGGTGTGTTCTTCTCACGTTTGAGAAGGATCGCCTATTGCGACCTAGCCTGGATCTTGCTGGGGAATGCAGCCAGGGAGGTCATCAGGAGATCAAGCTGGGTGCCTGGGAGAGTTGCCAGTTTCTCCTGATATGGGCTTGATTCACGACAGATATTTATATACTACTCAGTGTCAAAACAGGTTTCTAAGTGGTTTATAGAGTACAAAAACCAGCTCCACAAATCTTGAAGTATCAACACCCATAACTGAAATAGACAATAAAAAATCCTGTTGAAACATTAAAAAAACAAACAACCATATTTAGAATAGAAAATTAAATAATCCCATTAAAACAACTAGTTTAGAAGGTGAACGCAGCACAGCTCTGTCCTCTTGTTCCTGCTCCATGACTTCTGTTCTCTTCCACCTGAGGCAGCCACCACAATCTGCCTAATGGTAGGGCTGGCCCTGCTTAAGGCATATAGGAGCAGGGGGTTCCTTCTGCTTACAACTTAATGGCTTCCTGCATACAGTTTGTGAAGGGCTTGGAAGGGAGGAGAGTTTTCCTAGAAGGGAAGGGTGGCAGAAACGCTTAACGCAGCACAACAACCCTGGCAGATGTTGTTGCAGTAAAGCAGGGGTCAGCAAACTTTTTCAGCAGGGGGCCTGTCCACTGTCCCTCAGACCTTGTGGGGGGGGGGCTGCACTATATTTGGGGGGGGGGCTGCACAAATTCCTATGCCCCACAAATAACCCAGATATGCATTTTAAATAAATGCACACATTCTACTCATGTAAAAACATGCTGATTCCCGGACCGTCCACAGGCCAGCTTTAGAAGGTGATTGGTCCGGATCCTGCCCCCGGGCCTTAGTTTGCCTACCCATGCATTAAAGGGTTGCAGAGAAGGTAAATAAATGACTCTCCTCAAACAAGAATTGGCCATCACTGCTGTGAGCCACACAACGAAGTTGTAGCTGGGTTTTTGTTTACATTTTGTTTACATTGACCCTTCTAGTGGGTCAAAAAGAAAATTTATGCCACGGAGGAATTTGGCCCCCATTGCTGGTTTAAACCAGCAAAGTGGTGTTGTTGTGTGCCATAGCACACGCAGAACCACGTGGGGTGATGCGGAAGGAGGCATGGAGAGGATGGATATATCATTACAGTAACTACTCTGACCTCTGCTGCCGAACTGATGCCTTTGTGCATCGCTTGGTTTCTGCTTGTGTTTGCCTTGCAATTCCGTAATAAAAGTGGCCCAACCATATTTTACCCAATATCTTTACATACAACATGGCTTTGTATGCTCCAGATTTCAAGTTCTGCTTTCAGTTGAATGGTTCACCCCACAATAATGTGAAATAGGGACATAGGAAGCTGCCTGTTCAAACCATTGGTCCTTCTAAGTCAGGTATTGTCTACACGGACGCGGGTGGCGCTGTCGTCTAAACCACTGAGCCTCTTGGGCTTGCTGATCAGAAGGTTGGTGGTTCAAATCCCCACGACGGGGTGAGCTCCCGATGCTCTGTTCCAGCTCCTGCCAACCTAGCAGTTCAAAAGCACACCAGTGCAAGTAGATAAATAGGTACAACTGTGACGGGAAGATAAACAGCTTTTCCATGTGCTCTGGCTTCTGTCATGGTATTCCGTTGCGCCAGAAGTAGTTTAGTCATGCTGGCAACATGACCCAGAAAGCGGTCTGTGGACAAATGTCGGCTCCCTTGGCCTGAAAGCGAGATGAGTGCCACAACCCCATAGTTGCCTTGGACTGGACTTAACTGTCCAGGGGTCCTTTACCATCCAGGGATCCTTTACCTTTACACGGACTAGCAACTGGCAAGAGTTTCAGGATGGGTTTTCTTCCAGTGATACCTGGAGATGCCAGGTACAGAACCTGGGACCTTCTGCATGCAAGGCAGATTCTCTACCACTTAGCCATGGCCCTTCCCCACTGATATTGGAGAAAGGTATGTCTCAAGGTTTGTGTTTTGCCTGAGAAGAATTTCAATAAGAAATTTAGATTATCCACTGCTTTCTGCGAGCATTGCAATGGACATGCCAATTTAAAATGCTGGTGTGATGTAGTACAATAATTCTCAGTGGGTGGGAAATGGCACTACCTAGCTAAGGGACTGTATTTTGATTCAATATAGTTTATGGAATATTGAACCCATTGAGGTTAAATTGACTCTAGGGCTAGTTTTTATGTCTAAATGTGCTTTGCTGCCCTGGAGTGGCATCCTGTAAATGTGTGCACTTGTAAGGCAAACGCGATCCCAGAGACATACCTTTCTCTAACATTATCAGTGGGAGAAAATTCCCTTTGGAGATTCAGTGAGGAGTCTTAAACCAGGTTCCCAGTTTGTCAGACTTTTATTCAGTGCTGCATTGCAGGATAGAGTCCAAAAGTGTATGTGAGAGCATTCCATTAACACACACTCTTTATGGGGGGGGGGGAATGCATCGTCTTGTCTGTTTCATCTTCTAACGAACCACCTTCCGTCACCTCAGCACCTCACCCTCTCCCCATTCCAGCTATTGACCTTGAAAACACTTATTCAACCAATGTTTGTTGCTGCCCATGCAGATGTCTCCTTGCATCTTATCTGGACCTGTTTTTCATTCTAGCCGTCACTGAAGCTCCTCCTAAACTGGTTCTTCCCAGTTTTGTGGCCAGGCTGCACTCTTATAGGGGAGTTTGGGTTTTGTTTCTGTGTTTTTTTTTTTTAAAAAGTTTAATGTTTTGTTATGTTTTTATATATGTTGGAAGCTGCCCAGAGTGGCTTGGGCAACCAAGTCAGATGGATGCAGTATAAATAATAAAATTATTATTATGGAATAGGGCATACCTATTTTCAACAGGTAAATCTTGGTGGGTACGTGCAATGACAGTGGCCTCACTAATAATTGATTTTGCAGAATTTCTGCTTCATTGGCGAAGGGCTTTGACTCAGTGATAGAGCATCTGCTGAGCATTCGGAACATTCCTGGTTCAATCTTGGACATCTCTAGGTAGGGCCAGGAAGGATTCCTGCCTGAAATCCTGAAGAGCTGCTTCCAGTATGTGTTGACAATACTGAGCTAATACTTCATATGTTCCTATCATATGTCTTTGAATTGGGGACAAAGCTTCCACTGCAAAGCATAGGATTCCCAGGGAAGCATGTCCCATCTTAGAAATTTACCCCTAGATATGTTTTTTGAATTATGGGTAAAGCCAGATGTGTTCCTGTCTATAAAATGCAGTCCATAACTAATTACCGTCTCAGAAGTATGTTGAAGTTGTTCCAAGTCAACATTTACAGGATGCCTCTCCAGGGGAGCATAACATATGAACTAGTTCTTGAGCCAATTTAATCTCAATGGGTTCAATAGCCCATAAATTATCATGAATCAAAATACGCTACCTTAGCTAGGGAGTACCATTTCACAACACATCCTCCAAGAGCTATTGTACTACATTACACCAACATTTCAGATCGGTGTGTTCAGCGCAAAGCTGACATAAAGCAGCAAAGAATCTAAACTTCTCACTGAAGCAGCTGTGTCCATTAGCATTCCTGCCAATTGTTTTAGGGAAAGGATTGCTGAAATAGAAACAAAGGCGGTTTGATCCGGAAAGCTTCCTATAACAATCATCATGATGGGCATCGAAGTGTTGTGTCGATTTGAGAGGCATATAATTCAATGCAATTTTAGAAGGGAGCATACAATGCAAGAAAATCAGAAGTAACTGGGAGGAAGCTTTATTTGGAAATTTCAGTTAGAATCTGGAGAAAGGAGGAAGTGGAAAGAAACACCCAAGCATTTTTCTTTGTTTATGTATGCCAAACAACAAATAGCATAAGTCTTGCAGAATCAAACAGTGGCCAACCAGTGGTCCACGAGCAGGACTTGAATGAAATAGACCCCTTTCACTGTTGTTCTCCAAAGACTGGTAATTCAGAGGTGTTATGTACTGAAGTTCTCACCCTGGGCCAGCAGGGGGATACTGTAGATAGTTATGCAAATAAGGGATCGAAAGTGATGTTCAGTGATTGGATAGTTTTAGAAAATTGTTACAGTTACGTTGTACTGGAGCTCTATATAAGCAGGCAGACTGAACCCTTCAGTTCAGTTCTGTCCTGGCCTGTGAATAAACAAGAGCTGTTTGAAGAATCGCTATGTCGTCTGATATGTTCACTCACAACTTAACAAGAGGCATACTTCCTCTGAGATAGGAAGTAGCATATAGTCACCATAGACTTATCCTCCATGGCCCTATCTAATCCTGCTTTAAAGATAGTAGAGGCACTACATATCTATCATGGCTTGTTGTCCTTATCTTCCATGAGTGCCTCTTGTACTCTTTTCAAGCCATCCAATCTGGCAGCCATCTCTACAACACCTCTTCTCACATATACCTACCATGAGCCTACAGCTGCTACCAGTTGCCACCAGTGACCCTTCTCTATGCAGCTCTCCTAAGGGAAGTGCAGAATGTGGCAATGAAAGAACGGGCCTTTCCATTAGTGGCTCCCTAAGTGTGCAAAGCTCTCTCCAAGGAGACATTGCCAGTGTTTAGGCCCTAAGCTAAGGCATTCTCGTTTGCACAAATTTGTGGCTTTTAATTTAGATCATATTTCTGTATTTACTGTATAGCCTGCTCATCTTTTAGTGAGGTGGAATGCAAGTCACGTTTTTTATTCTTGCTGCTGGGTGAACACCTTTAGAAATGTTTTTTGTTGCAATTATTATTATTATTATTTACTTACCCTTCACCTTAAGGTCCCAGGGTAAGTAAAGGTAAAGGGACCCCTGACCATTAGGTCCAGTCGTGACCGACTCTGTGGTTGCGGCGCTCCTCTCGCTTTATTGACCAAGGGAGCCAGCGTACAGCTTCCGGGTTGTGGCCAGCATGACTAAGCTGCTTCTGGAGAACCAGAACAGTGCACAGAAATGTCGTTTACCTTCTCACCGGAGCGGTACCTATTTATCTACTAGCACTTTGATGTGCTTTCAAACTGCTAGGTTGGCAGGAGCAGGGACCGAGCAACGGGAGCTCACCCCGTGGCAGGGATTTGAATCTCCAACCTTCTGATCAGCAAGTCCTAGGCTCTGTGGTTTAACCCACAGCGCCACCCGCGTCCCAGGTCCCAGGGGTAGGTTACATTAATTTAAAATACAATATTACAAACAGATTAAAACAGTTTCCAATCAGAAAAAAATAATAATGTTTGGTTCAAAAAATGTGTAGCAAAACTACATTTTATGGGAAAGGATGTACAAAACTGTGCAATTGAATGAGGTTGTTTTTTCCCATACGGTTTTTTTCCCCCAGGCAAGGGATCATTCCCAGCCCTACGTGGAGATCCCAGGGAATGAACCTAAGATTTTCTGCAAGCAAAGCAGCTGCTATGTGGTTGAGTTATGGCCCTTTCCAGATTTAAAAACCTGCAGAAAACAGTATGGAATGACTCATGAGTGAACACATTGAAAACTGCCATGGAATGAAAATAGGCTGATCCATCTATCGCTCAGTAGTACAATATTTTGCCTGTAACAGTGACCCATCTGATGCCTTGGGAAACACACAAGCAAGAACTTGATGTTTGAAGCAGCTCTTAGAATTCATGGAATTGGTTTGGGTCTTTGTGGCCTTCTGATCTGAGGTTACGGGTCAGCTCTCCAGGACCAGCAACAAAAATGGAAAAGGCAACATTTTCTTCTGTCTCTCAGACGCTCTGTCATTCTTCATGTTTCCATCTCCATTATAAGAAGAACATGGGGAAACCTTGTTTACTCAGAATGCTTTGAACCACATCTTTTTGTATTCTGAACATGTTTTATGTCCTATAAATGTACTGTGTACACTGGCATGTTTTATAACTCCCTCTATTCCCCTATTCCCCTCTCTCGAAGACAAATTTTTATGACTCCAGAGATTTCGGGATATGGGATGTTCTATTATATTTTAGTACAGGGACTCTGGTATATTGAAAAAATGTATTTGCACATTTTACAGCTCCCTCTTTCCACCCACTATTTACAGTAATAATAACCTTTAAAGCCCAGATATTGTTCGAATGATCTATTACCAAAGGAAGTGTCAGAGCTGGTGATTGGTAGTCTCTGCCCACTACATTAGCAAGAGAAATGCTTTGGATTTGGAGGCCATTCAAGGCAAGAAAGAATTCAATCTCACTGCTCGCTGCTCAACCGAGGCAAGATAGATTACCGTTTTGTTAATTTAATTAGCCCAAATAATGGTACATTTTCATTGTCAATTTAATTGCTAAAAAGCTTTAATAAAGAGACATGGGCAGTTTCAGGCTGACAATCACTTCAACAATGAGAGTCTCAGAAGGGCATTTGGCTCAATCTTTTAACCATTTTCTGGCTAAGGGGACCAGCAAACCTTTATTTTTTACTGCTTCAACCAGTAAAACAGTGTTCTGTCAGGCTACTGGCATTAGTCTTAACAAGCTAGGCAAGTCTTGTTATGGTAAGTTGGAACCTGTGAGCACTGGACAACATCCTTTGAATAATGGCTAACGACACAAAGGAGCTCAGCTGGTTGCAATGGGCAAAAATAAACGGGGGAACGTGTGATCCACCAAAGTGGTTGGACTCCATCATCTCCATCCAGCATGGCCAATGGTCAAGGATGGTGGGAGTTGGAGTCATCTGGAAGACTACAGGTTCCTTAGCACTGGGTTAGATTATACTGATCTTTATCCAACATTAACCATACGCAGAGTAAACTCAGAGATTGTTTACTGATAGGAGTGTATAGAAGAAGTGTATAAAATTATGGATGGCATAAGGAAAGTGGACAGAGAAACGTTTTTATCTCTCATTACGCTATGACTTGTGGGCATCCAATGATGTTGGAGGATTCTTCACACAGTGTTTAGTTCAGGCATGTTCAAAGTGTGGCCTGGGGCCTCTGGCCCCTGAGGCAGTTTATTTGCTGGGGTAAAGTACTAAAACAAGGCCTTCAACTCTAAATCTAAAAAAAGGTCAACACCTTTGGGAAATAATCCCCAAAAAAGGTCAACAACTTCAACCCTGAAAAAGGTCAACAACTTTGGTCGGCCCTCACGCATGTTCACTTCATCAATCTGGCCCTCTTTGAAAAATGTTTCGACACCCCTGGCCATAGTTAAACAATGGCACTAATTCCCACAGAAGGCAGTGATGGTCACCAACTCGCATGACTTTAAAAGAAGATTAGAGAAATTCATGGGAGATAAGGCTATCCATGACTACTAGCCTCACGTCCCACCAGGCAGTGGCCAGGATTCAGACTGCACCCTAAATGTCCTAATTTACCCCAGTCGATTTGCCAACAGAACTGAATCTGGAAAAGTGCTGGGATAGCTCAGATAGTAGAGCATAAGACTCTTAATCTCAGGGTCGTTGGTTTGAGCTCCACGTTGGGCAAAAGGGGGTTGGATTAGAAGATCCTTGTGGTCCCCTACAGTTCTATGTTTCTATGAAAAGAACTATGTTTTGGCCTTGCTTTACTTTATTACTTTATTATTTATTTATTTATCATACTTTATTTATTTATTACATTACTTTAGCAACTGCATCTCTATTGAAAGTTTGCTGAAACTTAAAATGTTAAACAAGAATACAGTGGTACCTCAGGTTACATACGCTTCAGGTTACATACACTTCAGGTTACAGACTCTGCTAACTCAGAAATAGTGCTTCAGGTTAAGAACTTTGCTTCAGGATGAGAACAGAATCGTGCTCTGGCGGCGTGGCAGCAGCAGGAGGCTCCATTAGCTAAAGTGGTGCTTCAGGTTAAGAACAGTTTCAGGTTAAGAACAGACCTCCAGAACGAATTAAGTACTTAACCCGAGGTACCACTGTATGTAGAACAAGGTTTCTAAGCACTTTACGTTATCAGTGCTCTTTCTCTGTTTCATTCCCAATACATTGCTTTTCAAATAACATTGAGTTCCAGATACGATCTCATTTATATGTGAATAGATTTTACAAACAGGTGCCTGAGCATTGAACACTTCTGATCTCATGCTCAAAAGACAGTGGTTTTATACAATGAATTTGTAGTAGTGTGGGGTTGTTTTTTTTAAGTCCGCACTCCAGGTTGGTCATAAAGTTTCACACATTCACCACAAAGGCTCTTCTAGAATTGGCATTCTCCGTAACATAATCATCTCCAGTTTCACAAAAATGTCTTTTTTCTTTCAGCTGAAGTAACAGCTGCATTGTATTCATTCCAAAGCTATTTAAATGTTGTAGATGTTTTCCTTTTTGCATATAGCCCTTGCTCTGTATATCTTTTCTAGAACGGCAGGGCCATTTTGTGCAATTTGGCTAAATATCAGAATTCAAATTCCAGCCTACGTTTATAAATATATTAAAATTGTGTCCTTTTAGTGTTGGAGGCATCAGTGCCACACAACAGAATTGGAAGGCAATTTTTTTGAGGAACAACAGATGTTAGTGTGCGAGAGCATCACATATTTATACCAGCACACCTGGAGGAGATATGTGTTACTTTACACGCAATGTCTGGATTGCCCACAGGAGGAAGGGCTTTTTAATAATCAATTTTTATTGAAAGTTTTCAACATATAATACAATGGAAGCTGAACTAATCTAAATAAAGATAAAACAGAGTAAAAAGAGAAGGAGGAGGAGAAGGAGGAGGAGGAGAAGGAAGAGGAGGAGGAGGAGAGAGAGAGAGAGAGAACATGATACAAAGCCCTCTATCAGGGTTGTGTCTTAACCCTTATTCCACATGAATAAAGGTGAGCCCTCCTAGCTCTCACCTGGGAGCTTCCCCCTCTTCCCCCAGCCTCCCATTCTGGGAGATCTCCCACCCACCCACCCTGCCCCTTCTGTAGGGCCAAGAAGGGCTTTTTCAGTAGCAACGCTTAAAACCATTCTTAGATGTCATTTTCCCACCAGGTATTCTGGGAAGAGACTTCTCCTTGCTGGAAATGAAACAAATAGCATCACTTCCCCTCTTGGGGTTCTGAGATTTGTAGTCCCAGGCCTACTCCCAGTGGGAGAGGATCTTCCATTGGGGATGTAGGAATTCCTACCATCACGGTTGCCTTCTTTGCCACTGCAGGTCAGTTGCTGGATCCTTAGAAGAGAAAAGTTGGTGGTGTAGATATTGCGGTGGCAGATATTAAATCTTTCCCCCCTTGTTGGGTACTAATAAAACCTGACTCTTTTCAAGTCATGGATCCCTATGAATGAGGACCATCTAGGAACATAGTCCTTATCTTGAATTGCCAGAATCCTACAGCTCATGAAGATTCATTTTCTTTTCTTCTTCCTGGGTTCTCGCTTTCTCCCCCCTCTCCCAAAACAGGTTCCTTCTTGTTATCTTATGAATGGTAAAAAGGTAAAGGACCCCTGACAGTTAAGTCCAGTTGTGAATGACTCTGGGGTTATGGCACTCATCTCGCTTTACTGGCCAAGGGAGCCGGTGTTTGTCAGCAGATAGTTTTTCTGGGTCATGTGGCCAGCATGACTAAGCCGCTTCTGGCGAAACCAGAGCAGCGCACGGAAACGCCATTTACCTTCCTGCTGCAGCGGTACCTATTTATCTACTTGCACTTTGATGTGCTTTCGAACTGCTAGGTTGGCAGGAGCAGGGACCGAGCAATGGGAGCTCACCCTGTCACGGGGATTCGAACCGCCAAACTTCCGATTGGCAAGCCCAAGAGGCTCAATGGTTTAGACCACAGCACCACCCACGTCCCATGAATGGTAGTTTTGCTGTTTCTACACAAGGGAAACCACTTTTAGTTTCCCCCTCTGTTTTGAGTAGTGCAGATCCTATGGAAGCAAGGAGTCTCATTAGCGTCTCTAAAAATATTTTCATCATGTCAAGTCCCGCTCTGGCGGGAAGGTAAACAGCGTTTCCATGTGCTGCTCTGGCTCACCAGAAGCGGCTTAGTCATGCTGGCCACATGACCCCGAAGCTTTACGCCGGCTCCCTCGGCCAGTAAAGCGAGATGAGTGCCGCAACCCCAGAGTCGTCCGTGACTGGACCTAACGATCATGGGTCCTTTTACCTTTTTATACTGGAGTGAAGGTATCTTCTTTTATTTGTCCCCATGTCAGTTTCAGTCTGACAGTGGAGAGGCCTGTCTGGAGTGAACATGGACCACTGGTACCAAATTGTATGTTCAAAAGTATTTTTAATACCTTTTAAACAACGCATTTCTAGTGCAAGATTCACTTCAGCTGGTGAATGGAAAATTGAGCAGATTCGTCATGACAGGAACACTCCAAACTGAATATCTGTACTCCCACTCAAACCTAGTGCCCTGGGGAGGTCTCTTAGTTATATGTACCTGGCCCATTAAAGCATAACAACATATTAAGTCATTCTCATCTGATTTCACCTGTACCCAATCAACCATATTCAAGCTAACAGTGCTTCCCATAACATTTCAGTCCATTCAAAACTGTCTGCTCACATATTTCCAACATCTCTTTTTACACTATTAGCTTGTTTCAGTTAATGCTACCTATCAAAAGGGATGACTCCGGAATCCAATCTTTCCAATATGATGTTTCCCAAATGCCACTGGACTACAACTTCCATTATCACTGATCATTGTCCAAACTGACTGGGGCTGATGGGAGTTGTAGTCTAACAACATTTGAAGTATCATGTATGGACAGCATCAGGCTCCGGATAGTACTCCGGGGCTTTCAGCATATGATATGTAGCATTCTGATTTCAGTAAATACTTCTTACACAATTTAATATTGTGTTAATAGTAGTGATTACTAATCTCAAACTATCCTGATTCAGGCAGTCTTAGAACTCACTGTGACCAAAGATCTGTGAGTCTCAGCTTCATATATTACACTAGAAATGGCAAGCTATCTCTCCTTTTTAATTTTTCCAAAATACCTTCCAGATTCTCATTTTCTAATCCACATCTCGCTGATGTTCTGTTCCCAAAGATCCTCGCAAATATCGAAAGATGTTGGATGCTCTTTCATAATATATCCTTATATTTAGGTAGATGGTCCAAGACAAATTAAGTTCACTTGTCCTTGAAGAGATGTTCACATTTAGCAATTGCATTGTCTTCCAGTGAATGGAATAGCTTGAACAGAACAGAAGCCTCTGTTCTTTGTTATGTAAAGGCAAATCACTTAGAAAGCTTTAATTTCCATGACCAGGTCTGCAAATACATTGCAGACATTTCATTTTAACCATCTCTGTCAACCTCTGTGCCAGGAACTGCTTCCCACATCTAAATTCCTTGATTTTACATCCAACTCAACCCTCTCTCTCTCTCTATCTCTCTCTCTCTCTCTCTCTCTCTCTCACACACACACCAAACAGGGACATGAAACAGTGAAATTTAAGCACAAGTTAATTGATTCCATTTTAAGATTGCTACACAATGCCAATCCTTCATGCCAACCCATTTCTCTCTCCCTGCTGTGTTTTGCCTGCCAGCCAATAGTTACAGACATTTTCATCTCAAGTAAGAAAAAGAAGTGCAAGCTCATTAATCTTAGGGTGGGGGTAAGGAAGAGGGAGCAGTTTGGAGAGACTGGTTTGGGTGGGTGCTTGATTGAGAAGAAGGCAGGCAGAAAAAGAGCTGGACTAATGCAGACCCTCCAAGTGTCCCTATTTTCCAGGGATGTCCCTGATTTAGAGAAGCCGTCACGGTTTATGATTTGATCCTGGAATATCCCACTTTTCCATAGGATGCCCCTATTTTCATTGGAGAAATGTTGGAAAGTATGGAGTTATCCAACCCCCAAGCAATCTGAAGGCAATCCTGTACAGAAAAGTTGTTTAATGTTTTGTTATGTTTTTATATATGTTGGAAGCTGCCCAGAGTGACTGGGGCAACCCAGTAAGATGTGTGGAGGAAAATAGTAAAATTATCATTATGGCATGGGAGATCCCTATTTTCATCAGAGAAATGTTGGAGGGTGTGCTAATGTAAGCCAATGTCATTTAGGAAGGTAGGGTAGAGAATCACCCTTCCCACCAGTGTGTGGTGGCATAGGAAGGGGTGCGTGGTGGGTGTGGTCTGCCCCGGGTGTCATCACTGAGGGGGTGACCGCAGGGCCTGGCCTGCAGCATGCCCGAGCCACACATCTCTCCTGGGGAGCGACACGGTGGCTCAGGCACCTGCAGGCTCCGCGCTGCCCGAAACGGCAACATGGTGCTTTTGGACTCCATGAAGGTTCTGCACAGCATGTTCTGCCCCGGCTTGCCCTGCCCCAAGCTGCTAGCTACACCACTGCCAGTGTGTTACATAGTGGAGAATTGGAGACACTGGCTGGTGCATTTAATAGCTTTCTCAGCCTTACCCTCCTGAGTCAGGTTTAGTTCATGGCAGCCTGAATATCCAGCCTGAGAAAAATTTCTGCACAATTTAAAGATTTGCTTACAACTTGGTGACATTTTAGTTGGTCCTATTGCCCTGCTGTGGCTTTGGATCCTTCGTAAGATTTGTTGCTCAGCTGATGGTTTAGTTCAGTGGCAAAGCTTTTTGTGTCTAGAATGTACTGTTTCAGTTAGAGCAAAATCTGACTTCAAATGTCAGACTTCTGAATGGATGCTCCAGTTAAGAGTCCTCCATTGGAGGGGATTGTATTACATGACTCACAGAGTCCCTTCCCAATATACAATTCTGTGATTTCAGGGGAGGAAGTATTTGTGTGCTTAAAATCTATGGGGCACAAGTGCTTAACTCCGATCATCCTCAAGGGCTTTCTTCCACACTACTTCTTTTCCTGATTGATCAAACTCGTCACAGAAATGAACATTAAAATGGGCCCCAAAAGGTGTCCCACTTTTTTTCAATGGGAGCCATGATTTCAGAAGTGTAGCTGTGAGAGGGGGAAATAAAACACCACCCATTTCTGAGAATGCAATCCCACTGCTGCAAAGTACTAAAGTTTTAATGAGCAAAATGGAACACCAAGTATTAAGGTTGACATATTGATTTCAAAATGTTGTCGCTATTATGTCCAGCTAAACACAAATCTATTTTCCCCACAAAAAACGTCAGTGAGAGTTGTGTGGTGTGTGGGGGGGTTGTTTTTTGTTTGGTTTGGGGGTTTTTTTGTTGGTTAAAAGAAAACCATGTAACAATTTCATAGTCCTTGAAAGTCTTTATAGACCCCTCTTGCTTCCTCTTACAATTGAAGTGCTAGATCTCTGGAGTATTGCAAAGATCAATGTGAACAAGAGTAGTTAACAGACATAAACACCGAGACAGATCTATCATAACAAGCTATGACAGTATGAGTTTATTCTGCCCACTCTTATGTACACAGGTACACAGAGAGTTGCTGACCTCCTGTCAACATCTCATCTAAGCAGTCAAGCTTTTCGAGACAAAACACAGCAAGGCTTCACTAAGATGGTACCATTCATCTGATTCCACCCCCACCGCGCTTGCCTCCATCTCCCTGTCAACACTGGGAGGGAAAAAGCCTGAACAAATTGAGACTTTTAAAGAACTTTAGAAATATTACATCATCATTCTTTAAGGTTATTTCTTCTGCAAGGAACATAAAGGTAAAAAGGTAAGGTGAAGTACCCCTGGACAGTTAAGTTCAGTCAAAGGCGATGATGAGATTGCGGCGCTCATCTGTCTTTCAGGTCGAGAGAGCCAGCGTTTGTCCACAGACAGCTTTCCGGGTCATGTGGCCAGCATGACTAAACTGCTACTGGTGTAACAGAACACCATAATGGAAGCCAGAACGCACAGAAATGCTGTATTCCTTCCTGCCGCAGCGGTACCTATTTATCTACTTGCACTTGAGTGCTTTCAAACTGCTAGGTTGGCAGGAGCTGGGACAGAGTAATGGGAGCTCACCCTGTCCTGGGGATTTGAACCGTTGACCTTCTGATCAGCAAGCCCAGGAGGCTCAGTGGTTTAGACCACAGCGCCACCCATGTCCCTTAAAGGAACATACAAGGCTGGTGGCCTGGTTTGTTTTTTTATGGCAAGCAGCACAGTCTGTGATACACCAAATTTAATGCATGTATGGTGGCCTACAAGGGGCACAATATTACTATAATCTTCCAAGGAGGGTGTCCCAGGGGGCATAAAATGCATCAAAGCTCTCTCTCCCAGGCTGCAGAGAAAGCTCTGCCCTTAGAGAGAGGGATAAGGCTGTGGGCAGGATTCACCTAAGGAACCCAGTCAGTGCAAGGACTTCCACTTGTAAAACAGCATTTCCCATCTCATGCCCCCTGATCCCCCATTTGGCTCTGTAGGGGTTGGGAGAACCCCCCAGAACATCACACAGGGGGTATAGAGAATGGCTCAATCCATGTGCAATGCTTGCGCAGATGCAATGCTTGCACAGATGGAGTGCTCATAATATCCTGGTGTTGAGTTCCTCCCATTGTATTGCCAACAGTGGCAATTGTTTTACAGGATCCACCCAGTGAATTATGGTCCCATCCTATAGCCACAGCAATTTATGCACCCTGGCTCTACCAATGTCAGAACCCTGATGTTTGCAGGGGCAAAGTGGGGTCATGTTGGGGTGGTGGTGGTTGGGGACATGGCTAGGAAAACTGGGAAAGGACTTGGATCTCAAGGATCCAATACTTTCCTGGTTCTCTGATCTTCCTTCAAACCTGGGAGAGATGTGCACCATTTCAGGAACTGGTGTAAATCTCCACAATTGCCCATCATTTCCTAGAATGGACACAGCTAATGTCCTATTTTTTGTTGCTCAGATAGACCTGCAGCACTATGGGGTTCATAGGAAGCTGCCTTGTACCAGGTGAGACTAAGACTCCATCTAGCCTCATATTGTCTACCAAGGTGTCTAGCAGCGGTCTCTCATATCACTTGATCTGGATATGCCAGGTATTGATCTTCTGGCTGCCCTAAAACTGAACTAGGGTTCCTCCTCAAGCATCTAGTACAGCAAACCACCATGCTAGACTGGTTGACTATGTTCAGGTTGAATAGGTCACAAATTGCAGGAACAAGCTATAATGTCTTTATATTTGAAAGAATGGGGGATTTTGCCCTTCCTTCCTAAATAATACTATATTCAGATGTAGAAGCATCAAGGAAACAACATGTTTTATAGCTGCTCAAGAAAATGCTATTGCCATGCATCAGTGGATCATAATTTACTACCCGGCTGGCATAACAATGAATCAGAATATAGTTTAATGATGAAAAATTGAAATTTTATTGCTGCCAGTCATTTATATTCCTAGATTTGTTCAGGAAATGCACAGACTACTCATGGCTTGGTGTCTCCAAAGTCCAATCTGCTCTCTTTTCCCATTCTAGTTACTGAGAGTTCTGCCCAGAGTTTGCGTCACTGATTTCAACTGAGAAAGCTCTCTCTACAAACCATTTTGCAACACAACATTCTTCATAAAACATAACGGGCATGGCACTGGAGACTTGCCGATCAGAAGGTTGGCGGTTCAAATCCCCACAACGGGGTGAGCTCCTGTTGCTCAGTCCCTGCTCCTGCCAACCTAGCAGTTCGAAAGCACATCAAAGTGCAAGTAGATAAATAGGTACCACTCCGGCGGGAAGGTAAACGGCGTTTCCGTGTGCTGCTCTGGTTCGCCAGAAACGGCTTAGTCATGCTGGCCACATGACCCAGAAGCTGTACGCCGGCTCCCTTGGCCAATAAAGCGAAATGAGCGCCGCAACCGCAGAGTCGGTCATGACTGGACCTAATGGTCAGGGGTCCCTTTACCTTTACTAAAAACAATAGCTGGAAGGGTGTCCGTCTCTACTTCCCTGCGGTTTGAACCCTGAATAGGATGTGTCACAGTGACATCAAGCTTTTTGGCACAGAAAATGCATACATTGTAAATGACACCCATGAGCCTTTAAGCATCCATTTGTGCCTATCTGTGAACCCCAATTGTATGAATAGTCTGACTCCCTTGAAAACTGATGTTCCTTCTATTATTTTTTAGATGCCCAGCTGGTGAAATAAATAGTTTCATTGCATGAGGTTGGACTAGATGGTCCTTGGTACAGAGTAGGGTCAGTATTTATTGCCTGAGAGGATGTATTTATTCTTAACTGGCCATTAACGACATAAAAGTCTCCTCTAAGTACAAACACTTCTTTATTAAGGCTCTGCGCTGTGGACTTGCTTCCTTGATGCAGAATCCTAGCAACCGAGCATCTGCTGTTTTTAACACTCACATTGTACTGAGCCTTTTTAAAAAATCATAATATGTCAAATGGGCAGCTTAGGACCCATTTATACACCAGGCAAAACTGTGTTTGGGTCCACCCTGGCCTGTTAATGTTTTATTGCTGCTACCTTTTAGAGTTCTTTAAGGTGTGAGGAAGTTTAATGCCCTGTTATGGCTTTATTTTATCGTTAAATGTATTTTCATCTTCTACTGTTGTTTATTATGCTGCTTTCTCTGTTGTTTTGGTGTTTTTATGTTATTTGTTTACTGCAATGGCCATTCTTGTACAGTTTGGGAGCTACATCAGCACCTTTCTGAGGAAGTGGGGAATCAATATGTAAACAAATAAACGACACTTCCTTTATGATATGCTTCAAAACTACTACGACAACAACACTTCAGGGCACATAGTTATATGATTTTTTTCCCACATAAAGCAGGGGTGGCGACCCTCTGGACATTGTCGGACTACAACTCCCATCATCCCTCATCACACTGGCTGGGGTTGATGGGATCTAGTAATCACACTTTGATCTAGCATCCAATGTTAGAAAAATAATAATCTTCCAATAAACTTTTTCTGAAACTTTGTATCATATTCTATATCCATAGTCATATCTTCCAAAAGAAATAACAAATAACAGCCATTGGGGGGAAAAGAGTACAGTGGTACCATTTAGATGGTTCCCAAAGTATTTTGAGGAAAGGGAGGAAAGTGGTTATGATGATTTTTCTACTTCACCTTTTCCAAGTAGTCTGCTTAGTTGAATGATGCATTAAACATTCCCTTGGTCAATCTGGAAACCCTCTTTGTTGTATAGCTGCCATCTTTTCCTCCCATGTTTTAGAAACTTCCCTTCCTCAGCATAAGAAAAGTCTATGGATCAGGCAATGGCATCTTGTTCTCACAGTGCCCAACATTGCTCATCACATTCAGAGACAATAGATTTGATCCAGATTTCATCTTTCCCTTGCATACCCCAACCTCCCACACTGTTCTGAAGGTCCCTCAACCTTCTGAGACAGTGTGGGAGCAGGTACTTGGGGCTATAGAGAGGTGGCAGGATCCCGCTTGTTCCACCAGTGGGGTCTTCTCTTGGTTGGAACGCCTCTCAGAAGATGTTCCCCATGGAAGAACTGAAGTCTGGATCCAATACAAAAGGTTATATGTTTCAGAAAGAATTGAATTATACCATGTTCTGGAATCTGTGTGCAAATCACTTTAGGAGGCAATCTTATATGCCAACATGGAACCCATGGATGCTCATTTGTCTGCAGAGGACTTCCCTGCTGTCACAATTCTTCCTCCTTAGTGAAATTTGTCTTGAAATACAGATTCAATTGTGCCCAATACAGCAGGTTGCAGTGTGTGTGTGTGTGTGTGTGTGTGTGTGTGTGTGTGTGTGTTGTCCACAACAGTTTTCCCAGTTTGCAAATGTGCCTATGGTCCCCAAAAGGTTGGTGACCCCAGCTATGTATACCTATGGGAGAGTAAGACTTATTGAATGGAGCTTGCTTCTGAGTGGTTATTCTTAGCATCACACTGTTCGAGTGTTATTTAGGGTGTGTTTGAGCTCTTTCAAGTCAATATAATAATGCAAAAGCAGGATTTATTTTTGGCACTGGAATGCTCATTTTAATTGTAGCACTCCTTGGAGATTATTATTTAATTATTCTGTGGTGATATATGGGATGTTGGATTTTAAAATATTTAATTAAGAATTGCAATGTGCCCATGCAGTATTTACAACCACAACCACAATAATGGGTAACAATAACCAAAGAATGGGAGAATGGTATGCTGTAATGTTGGGGAAGGAGACACAGGCTTGCCTAATGACTCGCTATTCTTCAGCTCTTAAAGTGAGAGGCATAGTTTCTGCATCGGGCTCTGGCAATGCTAGTAAAATGTGATAAATGAAGGTGGAGAATGCCAAGTTTAATTCCTCTTGCGAAAACAAATAACTAGTCAGGAAATCCAGCCAGAGAGAGAGAGAAGGAGAGAGAGAGAGTTGGGCTGTGGAAAGTGGAAGACTGAAAATATTATTTTTGGCTCTGGTTATGTTACGTGTCCTGAAGAAGGACTAAGAGACACCAAAGAGGATGTCACAGTGTTTAAAGGGATGCACACATGGGGGTGGTAGGGGAAAATGTTTACATAAGACTATCTGCATAATTGGACAGTTAACGCAATCTGATGAAACTGACGTTTGATCTCCTAAAATGAATTGTTCCACAGCTAATTACCTCTTGGTGGAAGCGGCTTTCTTTTCACTGCACCTTCTTATTAAATGACAATTCGAGTGAGCAGATCAGGATGTTGTACTGTTTTGACAATGAACAAGAGATAATTATGTTGAAGATTTCAGATACTTTCTGAAGTGCTGGTGATCTCTTCCAGCTGAAATTTCCATTGCACTCCCCGCATACCCTGAAGAAAGATGAATATTGCAATATGTTAGCATAAGTCATGCTGGACTAAGGATGGGAGCAAAATTTGGTTCTGTTCAAATTTTAATGTCAATGGTTTCTGCTACAGTTGGTGAACTGAAACACAGCTATCCTTTGAAATTCACACTTTGACAGAAAACTTGATTCAGTTCTTCACACAAAGAATGTGTTCAAAGTGTGTTCGTTGGAGGAAAGTGTGCATAGGAATGCATATGTAAGTGAGAAAAACATACATATAAAAATTGATTATTTTAGGCGAAGTTGCTTGCAAATGCAACTTTGACTAAAATTGTGTGTGTGATTATGAGAAAATTTCTTACAAAATGTTTATATTAGGAGAAATTTGTCATTAAATGTTGAATTTTCAAGAATTTTTGTTGATTTTTTTTTAAAAAAATTACACAGTAATGCAGAAATATGAACTGAACTTAAAACTGACAAAATGAGAAACTGAAGTTGACTAAAAACACAGATGCCGGAACCTTGAAAAAGCTAGCTTTCCCGTCACTTTAAGAATCTGTTAAGATGGAGAGAAGACACGTAAGTGATAGAATCTAAACTATTATACAAATCTGCTTAATGTTTAACTGTATCCTTTATATTGTATGTGCATAGAGTGTTTATGCAGGGGGGGCTGTATACTGGCATTGTTTCCTATAAGTATTTTCAGAACCTGAAAGAAAAGTCTTATACTTTAGTGAATGCACTTGAATTCATTTTTATTTATAATCAAATTTTATCCTTCCTCGCCATGGCAGCAAATAAGGAAATGCAGCTTGGTGACAATAAGAAGACAAATTAAAATATAATTCAAAAACAGATCATTACAGCATTGCGGAGCAGACAGAAATGATTAAAAACGATGAATCCCAACGCGTTCGCGGGAACAAATCTCTATTAAATATACACATAAAAGATGGGGATTTAGGGGCAAAAGAGCCCCTGGGGAAGTTGTTCCATAAGCTGAGTGCCATGGAAAAAGGAATCTCTCATGCTTATTCCTATTAACCAAACTTCCTTCAGTCGAATACTCAGGGAAACGTGTCTGCAGGGGTGTGTTGTGTGTGTGTGCAAACCTCGTGTGCCCACTGTACAAAGGTAAAAGTCACATACACTAGTGGCCCAAATTGTGGAAACCTTTTGGAGGAAAGTATATTACTGAGATTGGGTAAAAACCTCAGCGCCTAGGACTTGCCGGTCGCATGGTCGGCGGTTCGAATCCCCGCGGCGGGGTGCGCTCCCGTCGTTCGGTCCCAGCGCCTGCCAACCTAGCAGTTTGAAAGCACCCCCGGGTGCAAGTAGATAAATAGGGACCGCTTACCAGCGGGAAGGTAAACGGCATTCCGTGTGCTGCGCTGGCTTGCCGGACGCAGCTTGTCACGCTGGCCACGTGACCCAGAAGTGTCTGCGGACAGCGCTGGCTCCCGGCCTATAGAGTGAGATGAGCGCACAACCCTAGAGTCTGGCAAGACTGGCCCGTACGGGCAGGGGTACCTTTACCTTTTACCTTTAACACCACTTATTGGGGAGTAATACCATAAAATTATATATCAATAGAAAGATAATTTAATGAAGAATGCAATGCAAGAAAGTTTGTTCAATTCTCTATATTCTATCGAACGTTATAGGCAAATAACCAGAAAAAGGAAGCACAACTTGCTTAGGTTTATATGCAGTAGTGTTCCTTCATTTGAATGTAGCCAATGAACATGAGTGTTTAGAGAGCCAATCAGGTGTTATGAGGCATCAGACCTCGGAAACACACTTTTCCCAAAAGGTTTCCACAATTTGGACCACTATTGCTCCACCTACTTTGAGTTCTGGCCCCACCCACTACTGGCAGGGCGTCCTTCTGGTATCCGTGACCATTCCTGGTCTTTAGTCAGGGTAACTTTTTATTCCAGAAAACGTTCCTTTCCAGCACTTTCATGCTATTGGGAAGAAAAATCTTTTTCTTCTTATAAAAGAAGAGGAGACATTTCCTTCTTCTGAAATTTGAAATTTTAGATACCTTACATTCCACACCCACAAATCTTTTATTATTGTTTTAACTCTTACAAAAGCCATACTTACCCAATAGGAAAAGCAAAACAAACCAAACCACAACATTGCTCTTTCGACTGTTATTATGGCAACCATAAGCATCACTAAGTGATGTGACATCTGAGATGAAAAGAAAAACTTTGAAATAAACACAACGGGGCAGGTTTTGAAATACTCTCTCAGTGCTGAGCAAACAGGAGATTTGTAAAACAGGATGCTAAAATGTTAATAGCACTGAGTAATAAAATGAAAAGCCACAAACACCAATCATGTTTTAATTCAGATTCATATACTGTGTGGAGAACAGTGGAAACTGGAAAATATCACTGCACACACAAAGTGATAGAAATTAAATTTTAATACAGTCAACAAAGCCAGACAGTTTATTCCTTGGCATAATTCTTTCATCCAATGCTTTATGGATGTTTTCTCTCACTGTCTCTCTCGTTCCTTTGCTGAAGAGCAGAGCGATGGCTCTAGCTGTCTTCTTCCTTCTCATTCTCTTCCTCCAAGACATAATGCTGTGCACATGGAATAATGTGGGAGCAAAGGCCCTGCCTTCAGGTCTACAAATAGGATAGGGACGCGGGTGGCACTATGGTATAAACCACCGAACCTCTTGGGCTTGCTAACCAGAAGGTCAATGGTTCAAATCCCCACAATGGAGTGAGCTCCCGTTGCTCTGTCCCAGCTCCTGCCAACATAACAGTTTGAAAGCACACCAGTGCAAGTAGATAAAGAGGTGCCACTGTGGCGGGAAGGTAAACGGCGTTTCCGTGCACTCTGGCTTCCGTCATGGTGTTCGGTTGTGCCAGAAGTGGTTTAGTCATTCTGGCCACATGACCCGGAAAGCTGGCTTTCTACAGCGCATCTCATGGTTCCACTTCCACTATTTTTCTTTTTCACTCCTTCCATTTTTCACTTTTCCCACACAGGATGGAATTGCTCTTCTGGGATTTCCCTCTTCCTTCTCTGTTCCTCACACCTCCCATATGTATTGTCCTATCCTGTTTATGTAAAGGACTCCTGGACGGTTAAGTCCAGTCAAAGGCAACTATGGGGTTGCGGCGCTCATCTTGCTTTCAGGCCGAGGGAGCCGGCATTTGTCCACAGACAGCTTTTCCAGGTCATGTGGCCAGCATGACTAAGCCACTTCTGCCGAAAACAGAGCAGCGCACGGAAACACCGTTTACCTTCCCGCTGGAGCGGTACCTATTTATCTACTTGCACTTTAACATGCTTTCGAACCGCTAGGTTGGCAAGAGCTGGGACCGAGCAATGGGAGCTCACCCCGTCGCGGGGATTCGAACCGCCGACCTTCTGATCAGCAAGCCCAAGACACTCAGTGGTTTAGACCACAGCGCCACCCGCATCCCAGTGTCTGAGTAGACACTGTAAAACTCCATTTACAATAAAGGAATCAACAGCCCATGCATTTCCTAAGAAAGTGATGGCTGCTGAAGCATTGCAATTTAAAAAATTTAAGTGCATTGATTACCTTTCTTTCAAAATTTTAAGAAGGGCTTCATATGCCACCTTCACTATTTCCTTCATTTGGTGCAGATATTTTATTTTCAGTATAAACCGGACTCCATTTTTTGTACTTACACCCACACGCACACACCCCGCTTTTAATTGTTCTCTGAGGAGGGAAGGGAAAAGGAGGACATTCCAGGATCAAATCAGAAACCGGGATGGCTTCGGTAATTCTGGGACTGTCCCTGGAAAATCGGGAGACTTGGAGGGTATGCAACTGGTATTCAAAAGCACTGCTGCCTCCGACTGTGGAGGGCAGAGCACAGCCATCACCACAGCTTTTGAGTTCGACCCCTCTCACCATGATTGAGGGTGCTCTTTTCATCATTGATCACCTCCAGCTCCTCTTGTAAACACTCTATAAATATGGTGTGACTATTGTAATCTGCATCCCTTATTGTGAGAAGGGTCTGGGGACAACCTTGGCCACACACGTAGACAGCAGTGTGCAGAACAAAGGTGACTTTATGAGCAGAACAGAACCAGTTTAATTAAAAGGCTAATTAGCAAAATTCACCTGTGGCCAGGTTGCTGCAAATTCAAGGTCGTGCTCGTTCTTGCAGACAGAGTTTCCTTAAAGGGACAGGATCAAAGGCTTAAGGAATCTCAGGGGCTGCTGCTCTAAAGACTGGTTTACATTATTATTATTATTAGTCATGTGGTAAAACTGGACAGTACCACTTTGGACTGTACGTGGGGGGCAGTGTGTGGTGAGGTTCACATCTCTGAACATAGGGTAGAACTATCAGGAATGCTCAGCATGGTGCTTCCATGGGAAACAGCAGCTCCATTGCAAACCAGGAACAAAAGAAGCTGCCTTATATGGAATCAGAGCCATTGGTCCACCTAGCTCAATATTGTCTACACAGACTGGCAGCAGCTCTCAAGAGTTTTAGACTGGGGACATTCCTAGCTGGACATGCTGGGCACTGAATCTGGGATTTTCTGCTTGCAAGGCACATGCAATACTACCCCTTTTCATGTAACCAGTGCTATTTTTTCTAGGCAAAGAGGGGCAAGAATTCATCCATGAATGCCTCCCTTGTTCTCTTATAATGGCAATGGCGCCCACCCGAGAGGTGCCGGAACTGAGTTCTGGCTGAAAAAAGCCCTTCCTGTAACATAAGGAGCCATTGACCCCGTGTTGAAGCATGTGATGACCTGGGACTCGGGCTTCGACTTGGAACCGGAGGAGTCTCAGTTTGCACCAGATCCTCTGCCTCAGGCGGCATCTGAACCGAGTCAGGGGCCTGATTCTGAAGAGCCCCAGTCTACACAGGTTCCCCTGCAACAAGCACCAGCTGGGCCGAGTCAGGGGCCTGAGCCTGCCCTGGCTCCAGATGCAGGGATTACCTCGTTGCCCTCTGCTGGGCAATCACATACAGCTTCTCCACTACCGGTTGGGTCAGGAGAGGCTGAGGCGGCCTCTGGGTCTAGTAACCCACCAACATCTCCCGAGCTGCAGAGACTCAGGTCTGACAGAAAGAGAGGCCTGAGTACTCGCAGGAGGAATGCTCGCCTTCGAGCGAGACAGGGAGGTGAGTCACCGGGGGATCAGGACCGCCCGTTACCCTGACAGAGATAAAAGGCTGTCGGACCCCACCCCAGGTTGCGGGAGTAACATTGCTGCTACCTGCTTGAGACCCTGTGTCTGTCCTAGCCTGGTTTCCTGCCTTGTGCCTTGCCTTGGCCCTGTTGGACTGACTCCTCATGGAATCCTTGGATTCGGGACCGGACCTGGACTGTGTTGCTGGGTTAACCCCCAGGCCCAGCACAAAGCATCGTCATTCCAAGTCTTTTGCTGTCTCCACCAACACAGGCAGCGATATGTAGCTGGGATGGGAAAACAGGTCATGAGATTGCACCAGAACACAGGGTAATTCATCCTGCATGTTATTGCAAAGAAGGGAAAGGAAGCACATTTTGTGCAGCAGCCCCTTTTGTGCATAATGCAACCTCCTCCAATTCAGCTCCCTCCAGATGTTCGCGAGTCCACAACTGCCATCATCTAGTTGGGGCTGATGGGAGCTGGAATCGAGAACATCTGGAGGGCAACCGTTTGTTGAAGGCGGACATGATTGCTCCCACTTTCAGAGCACAAGATGGCAAGGAGTAGAGAGAGAAAATGCAATTATAGAAGAAAATTAAAACAGGTCCAACGAAGACTAATCTTGTTTTTAGAAAACAGCCCGTTGGCAAGGCAGAGTGCACTTTAACAGATGATCCTGAATATGCAAAAGAGCATATTGCTCTTTTGCATACACACTCCCCTCAAAAGGAAGAGAGAGACAAACTCAGACTCCCTATAAATATCTGGCAGGGTCTGACTTGGGTATCTCGCATACAAAGAACATTTGTGACAATATATCCTCCTTCCAAAATGAAATGTCTGTGTTATGATTCCTCTGAATCATGGGCATTTCTTTAATTAACAAGAATATTGCCAAGGCACTTGCAGTACCAATAATGCGAGTGCTATTAAACTGCATAATGCCCTAAACAAATCTGACTTTGGGAAATATTAGCACGTTTAATTCTTATTTGCAAAGTCCTGATTTTACTCAAACTAATTTATTATGAAAGGGTAGAAAATGGAACCCAAACCCTACAGTAAACCAACAATTTAAAAAATGTAGTTTTCATCAGCTGTCGTGCAGTGCCTCTTACTAAACTCAGCCCTTAAAGAATACTATGTGAGCTTATGCCTGCATGCCAACTAACAATATTCAGAAATAGATTTAGGGTGGATTTTAATGGTTACACTGGCTCATGGTGCACTCCAGGTGGTGTGGGCTAAGCCTCTCAGACACCACCTGGAATGTCAGAGAGGGGACTCTGACCATCAGTGTTATAAACTTGGATATATAAGCTAGGTGCCCAATGGTTCCTTACACCAGAGGATGTGTTGCTAGTGTGTGACCCCCAGGCATGCACCTCCAGATGGTGGAGACGCAGGGCTGGATTTAGGTTCAATGAGGCCCTAAGCTACTGAAGGTAATGGGGCCCTTTATATGTCTAGCTGTCCTTTGTCAACAACAATTTGTCACCTTTTCTTGTGTTGAATATATGCTATATGGTAATTTATGGACCTAATAGGTCTCTTGCACAAAGCAAAATATGTATATACAATTAAGAAGAAGTATGTTAATAGTGAAGGGACGCGGGTGGCGCTGTGGGTAAAACCTCAGTGCCTAGGACTTGCTGATCGTATGGTCGGCGGTTCGAATCCCCACGGCGGGGTGAGCTCCCAGCTCCTGCCCACCTAGCAGTTCGAAAGCACCCCTAAGTGCAAGTAGATAAATAGGTACCGCTTTACAGCGGGAAGGTAAACGGTGTTTCCGTGTGCTGCGCTGGTGCTGGCCACGTGACCCGGAAGTGTCTTCGGACAGCGCTGGCTCCCAGCCTCTTAAGTGAGATGAGCGCACAACCCTAGAGTCGGACACGACTGGCCCATACAGGCAGGGGTACCTTTACCTTTACCTATGTTAATAGTGAAATTGGGGGGTGGGAGGCAAGAGGATGGGGCCCTAAGCTATAGCTTGTTTAGCTTATATGTAAATCCGGCACTATGGAGATGTCAGCCACTATCCTGGCACCCAACTATCTTCACTTGCTCGCAACTGGCCGATAGCCAGGTGCAAAATACGCCTGGCAAATTTCGAATGCTGCTGTCCATGTCAGGAAAGCAAGAAGTGTGGAGCTCCTGTACATACTAGCCCAGTGTTTGGGAAGTGGTGCAACTGGTGCATATCAGATGGTGAGATGGGAAGAGGAAGGAGGCTTACATGGGCTAAACATACCCAACTCCGTCAACTGTCCCTCATAAGGCTTGGTTTCCAGACCCTTGATCATCTTGATTGCCTTCCTTTGCACATGTTCCAGCTTGTCAATATCCATCTCAAATTATGGCACCGAAAACTGGACACAATACCCAAGGTGTGGTCTGATCAAGGCAACACAGAGCAGTGGTATCATTACTTCCCTTGAACTCATCCCTATATTTCCATTGATGCAACCTAGACTAGTGTTAGTGGTTTGTTGGTTTTTTGTTTTGTTATGTTTTTGCTGGTGCTGCTGCTTCATCACACTGTTGACCCATGCTAAGCTTGTGGTCCACTAAGACACCTAGATCCTTTTCACATGTACTACTGGCAAGGCACCTGTCCCCCATCTTAAGTGACTTATGGTAATTCTGACCTTTTGCATGCCTGTGTGACAGACATTAACAACTATACTCACAGCAGGAGTTTTACATGTTATGGAAGAGGAAATGTCAGCACCATGTTTCCCATGACAGTGCCTTCTTCCAAGCCACTAGATCTGAAATAGTCTTTCATCTGAGGAATGCTACAGTGTCTTTCTGCTTACCTCCAAGGGGAGAGAGGGATAAGGCAAAGCAATAGGGGTGCATTTCTGCAGCTGTGTTGAATTCTCTTGGAGGTGGGTTTGCTTTTCCCCCTCAATGAAATGTGACATTTCAGGGAATGCAAAGTGTGCTCTGAAAGAGCAGTGCTCCTCTCTTGCAAAAGAGCACTGGTTCTATAGTAGTAGTGCTAGTAGTAGTAATACAGTCTACTTTTCTTGCAGGCATTCTAGATGCAGTGAAATGGGAGCAGATGCAGGGAAATGGGGTTGTGGCGCTCATCTCGCTTTATTGGCCGAGGGAGCCGGCGTACAGCTTCCGGGTCATGTGGCCAGCATGACTAAGCCGCTTCTGGCGAACTAGAGCAGCGCATGGAAACACTGTTTACCTTCCCACCGGAGCAGTTCCTATTTATCTACTTGCACTTGATGTGCTTTCAAACTGCTTGGTGGGCAGGAGCAGGGACCGAGCAACGGGAGCTCAGCCCGTCGCGGGGATTCGAACCGCCGACCTTCTGATCGGCAAGTCCTAGGATCTGTGGTTTAACCCACAGCACCACGCGCGTCCCTGTAGCTACAATTTAGCTAAAGAAATCTGCCAGCTGAGACTGCACATTGTGTAGGTTGGTGCACAGTTACTTGTATACAAAAACAGATAGAATGTAATACAGAATACATGTATAATAATAATAATAATAATAATAATAATAATAATAATAATAATTTATACAGACAGACAGACAGACATATGTACATACTGCCCATCTGGCTGGGTTTCCCCAGCCACTCTGGGCGGCTCCCAATCAAATATTAAAAACACAATACAGCATTAAACATTAAAAACTTCCCTAAACAGGGCTGCCTTCAGACGACTTTTTGACAGTTGCAGTGAATGTGGAAAGTGTTCTTTGTAACTCACACAATATATTGAATTGGGTATTGTTCTCACTTTCACAACCATATAAGCAGGGCTGGTGGTGAAAGAAATGAATTACTAGTCTTCTTTCTTCTTCTTTGGCGATCACTCGAAGCCGAGTAAGATTGTATTCCATAAACACAGTTTTAACAGTGAGTCCGTAAGTGACTGTGGAGGCCAATTCTGGATCCATACGTCCTTCCACAGTGGGGACGTAGGTTTCCAGGCAGGAGTTGATCATGATGAGGGTTTGCCAAGCGTTCCTTCCTCTTAGCACATTTCTCCCTTGCGTCCTGAGTTTGAGAGTCTTCAAAGCCCATGACACCTTTGGTAAAGCCTGTTCTCCAACTGGAGCACTCGCAGGCCAGTGTTTCCCAGTTGCTGGTGTTTATACTACATTTTTTTTAGATTTGCCTTGAGACAGTCTTTAAACCTCTTTTGTTGACCACCAGCATTACACTTTCCATTTTTAAGTTTGGAATAGAGTACTAGTATTCATATATTGATAACAGTGTCAGCAATTGAGACACATTAGGAGATTCCTATTCCCCACATAGAGCCACAATTCCCAGAGTTCTTTGGGAAGATGCACTTATTCCTGCATTGCAAGGAGTTGGACTAGATGACGATTGGGGTCGTTTCCAGCTCTACGATTCTATGATTATTAAACCACCTTGGGAATTGCAGCTCCATGTAGGGAATGAGAGTCTCCTAAAAACTCTCAGCACCCTTAACAAACTACAGTTCCCAGTATTCTTTGGGGAAAGGCACAACTAAAGTACAGTGGTACCTTGGTTTAAGAACAGCCCTGTTTCTGAACTATTCAGTTTACGAACTCCTCAAAATAGTGTCCCAATTTACGAACTTTACCTCAGTCTAAGAATGAAAGCCGAATGGTGGAAGGGCACCGGTGGCAGGAGGCCTCATTAGGGAAAGTGTGTCTCGGTTTAAGACAGTTTCATTTTAAGAATGGACTTCTGGAATGGATTAAGTTCATAAACCGAGGTACCACTCTAGTATCATAATGCTTCAGATGCATTATGAGAATGTGGCCTAATAATAAGTGCTGGAGATGCAAGATACAAAAAGGAACCTTCTACCATATGTGGTGGACATGCCCTGAAATTGGGAAATTTTGGAGCATGATCCACAAAGAAATAAAGAAAATATTAAGAATATCATATAGTAAAAGGCCAGAGGCATTCCTTTTAGGAATTTTAAATGACGATATTCCAAAAGACAAAACTATTTTTTTCTTATACGCAACGTCTGCATCAAGAATTCTGGTGGCTAAGTACTGGAAAGGGAATCAGTTACCCACTAGGGGAGAGTGGCTATGTAAGCTCTCAGAATACGTAGAATTAGCCAAATTGACAGATATAATAAGACAAAAACAAAAAAGTGAAGTAAAAAAAAATGGGAGTGCCTAAATGAATACCTCAAAAGTCAAGGTTCGAGGGCAGAAATCTGGCTGAGTCTGGGATAATCTTGTGAAGTGAAAGGATATGAAAGAAGGATTTATATCTAGATGTTAGGATAGAGAGGATAAAGAAAACAGGAAGACACAATGAGAGATAATGGAGGTGCTGTGGGATTGGTGGAAGTCAATGTCTTGTTGTTTTAGTGTTTATAATATTAACTTGTAGGATATGGATTTGTTTGTTTTGTTTTTGTTTGTTTTTTAGTTTTCGAATGTTGGTTTTTGTGTGTTGTGTATTGTTATTTTTTGATATCTTTCGTGGTGTTGTTGTTATGTGGAAAATACTAATAAAATTCATTTATAAAAGAGAGAGAGAGAGAGGCCTAGAAAGGGAACATACTTGTTGTTCATCTCATGTAGCATCTTGGACCAGACTTAGGTTAATCCATGACCAAGCAAAGCATCAACAGTGGAAGTGACCCTTGAACCTAGGTTCTAGGTCCAAATTTCCTTCCATTGGATGTCAAGCACTGGAGTTTTGAAGTACCACAAATTGGGGATTTAATCTGTCTATTACCAAAGGAGAGCCTTGAGAATGGAAATATTGATAGAACCTGCTGTTTATATTTCGAGAAATATATGGTGGAAAGAAATCATTCATGCATGAAGATGAAAAAGAGGGACTTCTTTGTGTTTAATGTGCCAGAAAATTTAGGCCACACTCATGCATGTAAATAAGTATGCAAATGTAACCCTAGTAAATGCTGCCAAGGTCAGTGAGACCTCAGGCAATTTCTGCTGAGTAAGTGGCTAATCACTCAACATGAAATGTGGCTCCACTTAGATAAGTCAAGTCTGGAAACCTGCCATGCTGTATCCTGGGTCAAATTGTTCTGTCCTCCTGTGACTTCCAGATCAAACTTGTTAATTTGGCAAGCTTTCCCTCAAATTTCTTGCAGATGAATTCATTGTCCTCCTTTCTCATGATTAATGCTGCACTTGTATTTCTGGAATCTGAAGGCAAAAGGGCATAACAGAAACACTGGTGTCCTGAGTCCCCACTCTGAAATGCCACCAATTCTTGCCTTTGAGAGGAATCTGATGGTGGACCTGTAGTTCCAAATAAAGGAGATGACTCCAACAAGAGCACACACCATTTCATTTGTTGGAAACCTTCTCACTTAAACAATCAATTTTACTAGGTTAACATTTACCCTAGAGGTGTCACGTCACATTTTCTTTTCTTTATGTTTGTGTTGAACCTGCAGACTTTCAGTGAGTCACACTGAATGACTTTCAGCATGTTGGATATTGCGTACAGCCTGGTCCTCTGCATGATTACTCTAGAGGTAAGTATGTCTCCAAAGCTTGCGTTGGAGTGGAAATAAACCAAACTGTTCTCCACAAACAGGAAATAGCTTGGCTTATTTCTACATTTCGGCAGAGCCATTGGGACCTTTCATCCTAGCATTTTGCTGGCTGAAGGAATCATTCTCCTTTTTCATTATAAAAAAGCTACATTTACAGGCCATTTTTCTAGCATTGATGGCATAGTAGGACTTCTCAGTTACCTCCCATTCAGACTCTGACCAGACCCAAACCTGCTTAGCTTCAAGCAAGGTGGTTGCACCACATACCCTCAGTCCATGCCTTGAGATCTTCCGCTGCAAAGAAATTCCTTCCTTACAGCTGAAGGAAAGCCTCCATCATCCTAGGTTGTGTTCACATTACCACCTTAGAGGAACTGAACCTGGGATCTTCTGCATACAGACCAAAGCCCTTCCCCCTTGCCACTCCTGCTGATTCCTCGTTTACCGCGGTCGCATGGCTGTAGCTTCTAGATAGTGGCAAGATCTCATGAGAACACCCAGAGATCATGAGATCTCGCCAGAACCCGGAAGCCACTGCAGCCACTTCTCCTCACTGCTTCCTCTGCAGTGGTGGCGGCTGGGAGTATGTGCCGCTGGAGGCACCTCTTAAATTCTGCCACCTGAGACAGCTGCTGCATTCTGCCTCATGGGTGGGCTGGCCCTGACAGGAATTCTGTTCCACATTATATAGGAATTGGGGTTTTAGTGTGGCACCACCTATCCTTTGGAATTCCTTCCCAATATATACACAGACCCTGTTTCTATTGCCTACTGAAGACTTTTCTCTTTCAGCAAGCATGGATTAGATTTGACTTGTATGTATGTGTTGTACATATTGTATATCTGTTTCATTGTAGGTGGTTTTTATTGCCCTCATAACTGGTTTACAGGCTTAATGCCTGTGGTTGTTGTCAGGGAAGGAGTCAAAAATTAAGTATTCTTTTTCAAAAGTTTGTGCGTACATCCAAGCTTGCCTGTTCTGGACTGGGCATACTATGTGAAATGTCTTTTAAAAAACCCAACCCCATATATATATATATATATATATATATATATATATATATATTCAGCACTAACTTTAAGTCCTCTACACAGGAAGTGTTGAGAATTTAGCACAGGGTAAAATAATGTAATCTGCTTAAGCAACCATGTCCTAAATCTCATATTCAGTTCGTTAGACTGTAAACTCAGATGCCTCAATGCAAAAGGCAAAATAAAAATAAAATCTAGTACAGAGCAGAATCTGAACTTGCACAAATATCAGCGCAGTGCACTTAGAAGTGGTCTTGGTTTTTCTTGCTGTAACCCCAAAGCTGATTAGACCACAATTTGTACAAATCTGCTGCTGGGTTCATTTTTAAAATTAAAGTTTCTTAGCTTGCTATGTATAACTTTCTACCATACATTAATTCCACCTTTGAATTTTGGGTTTCCTATCAATAAATTTGTTTTGCTGTACTGCAAACCCTTTTTACATTTACATTCTTTCTTTGCTTGAGTGAGCTATCAGGAACTCCTCTTCCTTCATCTCCTAGAATCCTGAGGTCCTATGACCTTAAAGTAAAGCTGTACTGTTCAGTGGCAGTTCCAACTATGAATGTTCCAACCAGGCATATCCTTACTGGCAAATTATATGAGGGCGAACCCACAAAATTTTGAATGTCGCAATGACACTGGGGGAGAGGGGCTTAAGCCTTTAGCATAGGCCTACTAGCAAATGCCCAAGCACTATCCTAAAACAGTAAGAAACAAATTAGTTGGCTGTTATTCTTTGAGTGTTTTTCCCAGCTTCCAATATTTACATTTAACAGAGTCAGTGCCTGGAGGCACAAATTTCTGTGTACTGAGCTAGTGTAGCATAGTTATCAAGTCTGCAAACTTATCCTCACTTCCCTGGGAGTAAGCCCCACTGAACGACTTGCTTCCAGGATACATGGAGAGGATTGCACTGTAATACATTAATTTGAGAATGTTATGGTGTATCTACACTCATGGTTTTTTAAAAAAAAACGTTAAGGAAGGGTTAAAGAAGGCTTTTGATAATGTATATGGACTCATGAGTCCCACTTTAAACATTCATAATGCATTACTAGAGGGTGCTGCAGAGCAACCAGCATCCAGCAGTACGGAGACAGCGTTTTGACAAAAAAAACAAAAGAAAGGTAAGAAACGATTTATTTTACAAATACCGTATTTTTCCCCCTATAGGATGCACTTTTCCCCCTCCAAAAATGAAGGAGAAATGTGTGTGCGTCCTATGGGGCAAATGCAGGCTTCAGGAGAGCCCCACCGCCAGCCCCACAAGCTCGGGGGACAGCGGGGAGGCGGAACGCCGCCAACCCGCTGTCCCCCGACCTGGTTTGGAGGCTGGTGGCGGGAAGAAGCGTGCTTCTCCCTGCCGCCAGCCCCGCAAGCTCGGGGGACAGCAGGGAGGCGCAGCGCGCCCAGGCTTAGCTTCGCGCAGCGGAGAGCTGCATGTTCTGGGGGCTGGGGTTGGGGGAAGCTCGGACTGGGGGGGAAATATTTTTTTTCCCTTTATTCCCCCCCCCAAAAAAATTAGGTGCATCCTATGGGCCGGTGCGTCCTATAGGGCGAAAAATACGGTATGTCCTGTGATGTTTTAGAACGAAATATCTGATATCGATCTAATAACATTAAGCAGGTTAGCAGAAATCCAGCCTTAATGTATGCATGCTGAGTAAAAGGACAAGAAAGGGTTAAGTTCGGTGCGCCGGTGCGACTCAGCACAATCTAAAGTATTAATACACTTGTGTTTGAAGCAAGTTTTTTCTTTGTCCCTGCCCTTGGCCAGAGTCTGGTGTGTGTTGCAAGAAGACTGTGCTGCTAGAAGGACTTTGTTTCAACTGTATGTAACCTATAAGCTGTGGAACTGCATTATCCTGTTAGTAAAGGGACTGACACTACCTAGAATGGACTGGTGTTTTTCTGTTCCATTGGCCCACTCTGCTGGCATGTTGAATGGGCACTCTGCATACGCCACAACATTTCTCCAATGAAAAGATGGATGTCCTATTTAGTAGCAGTAGTAGTTAAAGTATATACCATGCCCATATGACTGGGTTGCCCCAGCCAATCTGGGCAGCTTCCAACATATAAAAAATATATAATAAAACAATAAGCATTAGAAAAAAAAACCTTCCCTATGCAGGGTTGCCTTCATGTGTCTTTTAAAGGTTGTACAGTAGAACCTTGGTTCCTGAACAGCTTAGTTGCCAAACAAATCAGCTCCTAAACGTTGCAAACCCAGAAGTAAGTGTTCTGGTTTGCGAACATTTTTTTTGGAAGCAAATGTGTGGTGCGGTTTCCACTTGAGTGCAGGAAGCTCCTGCAACCAATCAGAAGCAGCACTTTTGTTTTTGAACAGTTTTGGGAGTCGAACGGACTCCCAGAACGGATTAAGTTCGAGAACCAAGGTTACCACTGTATAGTTACTTATCTCCGTGGTTGCATAACTCCATACCCTCCAACATTTCTTAGATGAACATAGGGACGTCCTAAGAAAAGCAGGACATTCCGGGATCAAATCAGAAACTGGGACAGCTTCTGAAAATCTGGGACTTTTCCCTGGAAAATAGCGATACTTGGAGGGTCTGCACACACCCCAACAGAGAATTCTGGAAGACCCTGGTTCATATCATAACTCACCCACAAGCGTTGGATGGGCATAAGTCTCCAGTCGGCATAGGCAGAAATCCCAACCAACACTGCATAGCTGTTGTAAGTATTCTTGAGGCAGTGATTGATGTTTAAGTACAGACTAAGGGCCAAACTACTTTTAAGACACAGTCATACATAACCTTCCCCTGGATGTTGTTTTTTCAGTGGAAAGCAGACACAGGAGTTTTCAATCTTGAACGGAAGGCTATGAGGGAGGTTAGTGGAGGTGCTTAACCCCTTGCACTCCATACATTTTTGGGGGGTTTTACTCAACCCTTCCCCCACCCATTTAGTTTCTCCCTATGGAGAAAAAGATAAAGTGGCTATAGAGAGAAAACTATTTGCAGATTGACTTTGAGGGGGAAAGGACCTAAGGGGGGAAAGAACCAAATACCTTCTTCCCTGCTCAGTGTTGCATGTACAGTGGTACCTCGGGTTACATACCCTTCAGGTTACATACGCTTCAGGTTACAGATTCCGCTAACCCAGAAATAGTACCTCGGGTTAAGAACTTTGCTTCAGGATGAGAACAGAAATCGTGCTCCGGCGGCGCAAAGGCAGCAGGAGGCCCCATTAGCTAAAGTGGTGCTTCAGGTTAAGCACAGTTTCAGGATAAGAACGGACCTCCGGAACAAATTAAGTACTTAACCCGAGGTACCACTGTATCTGCTTTGCTGGTCTTATATATATATATGCCACTAGCAGCTCATTTTATAGGCCCGAACACACCTTGCACTCAAAAAAATAATATGCACTTCTCTGCCGTCGAGTGTTCAACAGCAGCAATTTAATACAATTCCCAAAAGCAGCTTTAAAGTGACATAACAAATGCAAGTTTCTTCTGCTTTGATGAAATGCGCATACTTTGCATTATGGTTCGCTCTGTGGGGGCAGGGGAGATGCAAATTCCAAAGGGGGTGGTTTATAATCCATCTAGAAAGGAAAATACAGCACTTTATATCATCTTCCCTTTTTTGTAAATTATGTTGTTTATTTTTGAAAAAGAAGTTTTCTGGGCAAGGGTTTTGTTGTTGTTTTTTGCATTTGAATATGGAAAGCAGGGCGTGAATGTCATTGTGCAAAGGTATATTGCAAGCCTAATTAATCCCCTAAATAATGAGATGCTGCTTGAGTTGTGAAGAACATTATTCAGCAAGCCAATAATTTAGGCCCTTTTCCCTCTGTAGTTGTACAGTTGCAGTTCTCTGGCTGTGTTTTACTAATCATAATGGCCTGCAGGTACCTTTAAAGGTGTGAGCTCTCTCTCTCTCTCCATCCATCCATCTAATAGCAAACTCATCCCACGTGTCAATCATTATGTAGCCAAAAGAGCACCTTCCTTGCATGCAGTGCTTTTTTTCTATAAAAATGTTTCGGGGTACTCTCATTTTGACTCAAGAAAACCACCATTTTATAGTTCAAATCGGGGGAAATAAATACAGTAAATGGACAAAAGTACAAAGATTCACAAAATGTTTAGGGGTATGCGTACCCCTGCGTACCCCCAGAAAAAGCACTGTTTGCATAAGAGGGAAGCTTGGTGAACCCCTAGGGGACTTGGATAAGTGTAAAACATATTTAGGGGGGAAACCTTAAGGAGGGGGAACCCAAAACAGCTCAGTGAGGACTAAGCATGTTCATTGCCCATAAAATGCTGACTCATGGGGAAGGGGAATGGAGTACTCTGGGGAAGGGCATGGCTGGCTGGCTGGCTGGCTGGCATCCTAAACAAAAGCACTGCATGACCACATTTCAATAGTATAGCATATGACTTGCATTTTAAAAGTCCCAGATTCAACCCCCAGCATGTTCTAAACGTGTTTTATTTTATTTCAGTTGTAAATCACTGGAGTGTCTGCTGTGTTGAGTTCCTTCGGGAGGAAGAGTGAGGTATACATTTAATAATAATAAAAGAATTAAAACATTCCAGCAGTGAAAAAACCACCACCCCTTTTGACACTCAGGCAAGCGGCTTCCAGTCAGTGTAAGGAATTCTGGACTAGATATAGCAACGGTCTGACTTGGTAGATGGCAGCTTTTTGTCCTGTATAATCCCTGTCCTATTTCTTGTGGGTTTGTCAATTCGCAGATCTATTTCAATTTAACTCATTGGTTGGCAGACCTATATTTTTGGCCTGCTGTGATGAAGCAAATTGCCATGCCTCCCCAAAGGAAGCAACCAAAACAAAAAAAAATAAAGCAGTACCTCTCAAGGTTATTTAGGGCTTGGAATAAACGAACCATATGTCAATGCCACTTGGAGATAATATGGCAGTCCCATTGATGCAGCTCAAATTTAAATAAGACAATCCATCCTGAAAATCCATCTAGGAACCACGAGCTGTGTTTCTGCTGACACTGCAAGGCCCAAAGATGGGCAAGATTTGGAAAGTGTCGTTTCTGAGAGGTGTCACATCTGGGGATCATGGTAGGCTCATTGATAATAATAAAGACAAGGAAAGCAAGACTGAATGAACTGTCCATTTGTTGCAAATCTCTCAGGGAAATAATTGCAAGAATACATTCCGACACCTTGTCTCCATCATTCTTCCTTCCCAGAAAGAAAACATTCACCACATTAATGGAAGCAGCTGCCCCCACCAACATAGGTAAATGTAAAGGGACCCCTGACCATTAGGTCCAGTCATGACCAACTCTGGGGTTGCGGCGCTCATCTCACTTTACTGGCCGAGGGAGACGGTGTACAGCTTCCGGGTCATGTGGCCAGCATGACAGGTGCACCAGACCAGCACACAGAAACACCGTTTACCTTCCCGCCAGAGTGGTACCTATTTATCTACTTGACTTTGACGTGCTTTCAAACTGCTAGGTTGGCAGGAGCAGGGACCGAGCAACGGGAGCTCACCCCGTCACGGCGATTTGAACCGCCGACCTTCTGATGGGCAAGTCCTAGGCTCTGTGGTTTAACCCACAGCGCCACCTGTGTCACAAGGCCACTGTGTTCATTTTAAGATGAAGATAGAAAGAGACCTCTGAATCTCATTGTGCAGGAATGGTTCTACTCGAGGGGCTCTCAGAGTTGGACAAAGTGAGTATACCGAATACTCAAGGGGCACAAAAGGACTGTACTCAATTTCCTGAGGGATGCAGGTTCCCCACTCCTGTTATAGATCTTTTCCTATTTTGTTTTGGGGAAAACCTGAAGAGAACCCAGAGAATCTGTAAACTGTCCCACTTCCCACCCAATAAATATCACTAGGCTTATCCAAAATCTTGGCTTTCTCCAACATTTCTCAGATTTTGTTTGCTTCAGAATTTTGCACTGGATGAAATTTGAGTAGCAACTCCTGTTCTTTCCAAACCAAAATTGTTCTTAGGGAAGATGCTTACACAACAAACACGACGTTGAAGCTCCTTGAAGTTGAAATAGACTCCATGTGGTTACAGCTTCATGTAAACTCCAACCCCATCGCTCAGCCTGGACATTGAGGTCCAGCTCAGAGGGCCTTCTGGAGGTTCCCTCACTGCAAGAAGCGAAGTTACAGGGAACCAGTCGGGGGCCTTCTCAGTGGTGGCACTTGCCCTGTGGAATGCCCTCCCTTCAGATGTCAAAGAAATAAACAACTATCTGACTTTTAGATGACATCTGAAGGCAGCCCTGTTGAGGGAAGCTTTTAATATTTGATGAATTATTGTATTTTAATATTTTGTTGGAAGCTGCCCAGAGTGGCTGGGGTACAAATAAATTATTATTGTTGTTGTTGTTGTTAATTATTTATTTATTATTACATGTAGAGTAGAGCTGTACTTTGAACAAACTACTTTGACTGAACAATGGTCACCTAATAGGCACATTTCTGAACTACACCTGAAAGTAGTTCTCATAATTGCTGAGTGAACTAGAGGTGAATTAATTGGGGGGGGGGGGCATAGAACATTTAATGATTTCTAGTTCATCTTCATGTTCATCCACCCCATTACCCAGCAGACTCTAAGCTCCACCCCATTCTCCCTTTTCTTAAAAAATGTAAGTCAATTGGATATCTATAAAGAAAGTTAGCAAAAAAAATGTAGAGGCAATGTTCTAAGGCTCATGAGGCAGATGCAGAGACACTACAGTGGCTAATGATACTAAATCACTTAATCACTGGGGCTAAGCAACCACAAGGAATAAATGTGAGGCATTTCTTGTATCTTCCCTGCAGATGATATTTACTCTTCTAACAGCAGCTTTTTGCAGCAAGAAGCACAGTTACAGAAACAAGGTAAATGATGTCTTTGTGCCATTAACAGTTGTGCGATTGACGCAAATTAAACAAGGTAAGCCTTTCCTAGTGTGGAAATATAATTATGGGGAAAGCTTCACCTGGTAGCTTTTTGTCTTTTAGACATCTTATTACTTGTGTGTTACTTCAGTTCGCTTTTGGGACCTATACTTCAGCTTAGCAGCTTGTAACATTATGAATCTTTTTTGTTGGTTTGTTTTGTTTGCGGATTTTTTTATGAACTGAAAGGGTTCACTTGGATGTACTTGGACCAAGCTAGTCCATTTCTTTTCAAGTACGAACTTTAATGGGAACTAGTTCCTTTCCAGACAGGATGAACTGGAACTAGTTCCATTCTAAAACAAATTTTCCAAGTACTGGCATAGAGCAATTACTAAATTATGTTGCAGTGAAATTGAGAGAAATGAGCTTTTAATGCATTCCCTGTTTAACAAGAAGTCTAATTTGAAGGTATGTTTGACTTTTGGAAGCCTTTCAAGCAATCTCACTACCAATCATTTATTTCAAGAATGTAAAGATGAACAAAAGGACCATTAACTGAGCAGTTAATTCTTTTAACACATATTTAGTGCATTGGAATATTGGCTTTCATAAAGCCTTTGCTTTTAGTTTCAGTTTACGTAAGCCTGTGCGTTTTTTAAATTTTCTTAGACATCTACTAATGATCACCTTGCATGCTGTGGGAATATGTATGCAGTGCTTTTTCTGGGAGTGAATTTAAGTTTGGCCTCATTGAGGGACAGTATTTCAGAACGAGTAGGAAAATGTAAGGTAAAGGTAAAGGGACCCCTGACCATTAGGTCCAGTCGTGGCTGATTCTGGGGTTGCACGCTCATCCCGCTTTATTGGCCGAGGGAGGCGGCGTACAGCTTCCGGGTCATGTGGCCAGCATGACTAAGCTGCTTCTGGCGAACCACACCAGTACACGGAAAAACTGTTTACCTTCCCGCCAGAGCGGTACCTATTTATCTACTTTCACTTTGACATGCTTTCGAACTGCTAGGTTGTCAGGAACAGGGACCGAGCAATGGGAGCTCACCCCATCACGGGATTCGAACCGCAAGCCCTAGGCTCTGTGGTTTAACCCACAGCGCCACCCGCGTCCCCGTAGGAAAATGAGAGTACCCCTAAACATTTTTGTAGGGGGGGGGAGCACTTATGTTTGTATGTATGCTGAGGCTCCAATACTTTGGCCACCTCATGAAAAGAGAAGACTCCCTGGAAAAGACCCTGATGTTGAGAAAGATGGAGGGCACAAGGAGAAGGGGACGACAGAGGACGAGATGGTTGGACAGTGTTCTCGAAGCTACCAACATGAGTTTGACCAAACTGTGGAAGGCAGTGGAAGACAGGAGTGCCTGGTGTGTTCTGGTCCATGGGGTAATGAAGAGTCGGACACGACTAAACGACTAAACAACAACAACAATGTATATGCATGAATGGATGTATGAATAGATGGGACTGTGTGGTGCTGTATGTATTGAATCAATCACAGATAAAATAAAATAAAACCAGGCAGAGGAGAGTTACTCAAAGATTAACACACATTAAATACATGATGTTGTCTCTCAGTGATATAGAACGCAATGTTCACCCCAGTAATCCATCTGATAATCTGTTTGTGTTATGCGGTTGTATGCAGCTCAGTAACTTCAAAACGTTCATCTTCTTTCTTGGAACACTGCAGTTCTGTGGTCTCTCAGCTGAGACTGAGAGAGAGATTCAAAGATGCGCTAGAAAAACAAAGACAGCAAAGACAGGCAAGGCAATCCCTAGGTGGCTGCAGGCAGTACAAATTAACTAAGAAACACAAAGGATCCAAAGGGCACATGCTACATTTTCAAGTCTTTCTAAGCAGAAATGAAGACTAGTCGTGCATACACACACACACACACACACACACACACACACACACACAGAGTATATATGGAATTCTAAAATGTTCGTCTTTTGAGGAGTTCAAGATATTCTGAGCTTCTATTCTGCACTGTTATCCAGAGGCATTCTCCCATTAGTGGTTCCAAACCATGCCCAGCTAGGACAGTTTCCACAATATGAAACACACACATGCCAGCATAATATTTGCTCCTGGACTTTGATAGTATGAACCGTCTGTAATCCTTTAGTCAGGGCATAGGCAAACTCTGGCCCTCGACATGATTGGGACTACAATTCCCATCACCCCTAGCTAACAGGACCAGTGGTCAGGGATGATTGGAACTGTAGTCCCAAACATCTGGAGGACTGGAGTTTGCCTATGACTGGCTTTAGTGGTCTCACTCCTCCATCTTAGTTATTCTCATGTTCATTTGTGAACTGCATATGGTTCCCAAGTTAAGCGATGAGTTTGCAATCACACAGCGATTCTCCACCTAAGTTGGCCACACACCCTGCTTCAAAGAGGAGGGATCTCTATCTGAAGGTGTTCTCTATTTGAAAGGCTCTCTGGTCTGTGTCTGAAAGCACATCAAAGTGCAAGTAGATAAATAGGTACCACTCCGGCGGGAAGGTAAACGGCGTTTCCGTGCGCTGCTCTGGTTTGCCAGAAGCGGCTTAGTCATGCTGGCCACATGACCTGGAAGCTGTACGCCGGCTCCCTCGGCCAATAAAGCGAGATGAGCGCCGCAACCCCAGAGTCGGTCACGACTGGGCCTAATGGTCAGGGTTCCCTTTACCTTTACCTTTACCTGGTCTGTGTCCAGATGAAAGATAAAGAACTATAAGAAAGGACAGCAGAGGACTCAGCATTACCCATCCACAGTCTGGTCCATGACCTAGTCCCAGTTTTGTGTTTCCACCAAATGAGATGCATTGCACTTCTATTGTAAACTGCTTAGAAACCACTTTGGCAATTAAGCAGTTTAATATTAATTAAATGCCACCAGTACTAGTAATGTAACATTTAAATTCCAGTAATTATTCTTAAATTTGCATCTGTATGTCTGCATTAGCATATGCAAATATTAGACAGATATATGTCCTCTTTTCTTCGGTGATGCAGAAATGGTCACCCTATGTCTCTAATGCAGAACAAGTCTTGTACGCTTCTATAAGGCTTCAGTTCCCTGACTAGGCAACACTTGTCTAAAGAGTTCTGCGGGAGGAAAAACACCATCAAGGCACACTCACTGGGAGCTCTCCAGGGTACTGATCCTGCATTCAGAACATGAATGCACTAGGCTGGCACTCCCTGAACCTGACCATTAGCAATTCCTCTTACTGCTTCTTGTGACACTTCTGAATGTGACATTGCCTGCCCTGACTCTCCTGGACAAGACCTTGCTATTACACTTTGCTCAGTGTTATACTGTTCACCAAGTCTCTACTTTATAGGAACCACCTAGAGAACACTGTTAAGACAGGTAGCATAGGAAGTATATCTTATAAAATAAAATGAAATATGGAGCATTCCTGTAAGTGTGCTACTGTTTCCCATCTGAGAACTCAAGGCTTTTGCAGAACAAGATGCTCTTCTACTTCCAGGCCTGGGTAACACTCCAATGACTGGGCCATGTTCTGCCCAGATGGGCTTAAGATGATGGAAGAATGCTGGTGGCATGATGGGAAACCACATGACATCCTTTAAAAGCAGTGGGAATAAGCCAGAACAGGGAGATAACAAGAAACAACATCTCCCATTGGACCCTATATACTTATTTGCCCTAAACAGAACTGAGCATACCCCAGTAAAAACCTGAATCTGAGCTGAAGGTTCCTGTGATCCTCCTTTTTCAGGAGTGACAGAAGTTCGGTGAGCATCACTGGTGAGGATGGGAATTCCATTTGCATCCCAACTGTAGCTCAATGTTGCCTGGAAGGAGCTGTGACTCTCCCTTTACTGTATAAGCTGAAAGGTCTATGTCTTATGTTTTCCAGGTTCAATTCCTGGCATTTATTTATTGCATTTATGCCTCACTTTTTTATCCTTGGAGTTCAAGATAGTACACATGGTTCTAACCCTCCTTATTTAATCCCCACAACAACCCTGGGAGGTAGGTTAGGCTGAGAGAGAGGGGGGGCTGAACAAAGACCACCCAGTCAGCTTCATGGCTGAGTAGGGTTTGAACCCTTCCTGGTGAAGAAGAGGAAGGAGGAGGAGATGCTCAGGATGACATTTCCATTATTTTCAGAAGTCCCAACCTTATGCATTCATTCTTCATGCGATTTTGAGGATATTTATTATTATTATTTTGCTGCTGAATTATACTACGGCTGGCTGCAAAGTCAAATACATTTGAAAACGATTGAAATGAAAAGGGTTTTGCTTTTGATCATGCTCCATAGAAGTTACATAGAAACATTAGGGAAAGCTCAGCTCTTTTAAAGACCTTTTGGGGAAATATTCATCTATCTTAACTATGCACAGTGCATCTGTAGCTTAAGAAAACACACAGATAAGAGGCCAATTTTAATTGAGAGTTCAGAGTAACCTGCAAGGAATTCAAAATATAGACTGATAGAACAAAGTGTCCTATGACATTTTCCAAAAAGGTTCCAGAAAACACAGCTGGGTGTATTTCATAACAACGTTTTTTCCTTGGGTTACAAATAATGGTTTTATCTGATGGGGCCTTTGTACCAGCAGTAGGTAGTTTGACTTGTGTATCCGGTGGTGCATCTAGATAATTTTAGACCCTGGACTTAAATGTCTTAGGTGTCCCCCTTTAGACAGCATGTGTTATTACTTCTGTTGCAAAGCACACCATTAACATTTCAGGAAAGACAATATAAAGCACTTGTTCACACGGCACGTCGTTAAACTATGGAATACACTCCCATCGGAGGTAGTGATGGCCACCAACCTGGGTGGCTTTAAAGGGGAATTAGGCAAATTCAAGGAGGATGACTGCTATCAATGACTAATAACCATGATCACTGTGTTCTGCCTCTACTGCCAGGAGCAATATGTCTCTGAATGTCAGCTGCTGGAAATCACAGATGGGGAGAGTTCTGTTGTTCTTGGACCCTGCTTGCAGGCTTACCAGAAGAATCTGGTTGGCCACTGAGTGTCCTGGTTGTTCTTGAGGGGGAAGTACTCTTGAGCAGGTGCCGTTTTACTTTTTGAACTGGAAAGTGTACATGGCTAGGCACTTATTCTTCCATGGAGATTAGCTATGCTGCAGAAACTTGAAATTTCTCAGCTCTATCAGGGCTTTAAATGTACAAGTGTGTGCTGAGGCTGAATTATAATTTTCTTGCAATTCCTACTGAAATTATGAATTTAGGGTTTCTGCACATGCATGTTCTACATGACTGAAGTATCCAACTTGTTGGATTCCAGCTTTTTTGGCTGGCACAAGAGGCTCTCCCTCTAGTTTTGGTGGGTCCATGTCAAATTGACACCAACTTCGAATGTATCAAACAGATGAAAACAGCCAATCAGAGAAGGAAAAGTTGCAATGTGTGGAATGTCATGATGCTGTGCTATGCGCTTGATACATTTCCAAGATGTGTTTCTTGATGTGCATGTCCCAAAACAATATATACTTAATAAATCTTGAAGTAATTGAGAACTTTTGTCTGAACTTGTAGCTCAGTATTTACAACTTTGTGAGCTAATTACAATTTCTGATGGCACAAGTTCGCCTACCACTAACAGAGATCATTAAAATGTGTGAAGTGGACTTTAGAAGGTGCATTTCCACGTCTAGAATTTTGCCAAAGGCAAAACAAAGCATCACATAACAAGACAGAATCCACATGCAGGGTTGCTCCCAGAAATCAGATTTTCCTTTAGTATACAAGTTCATTTCCCCCCCTTTGCCTTCTGTCTTTCTGTTATATTCATAGCAGCGCTATTATTTCATCCATGAAGGACAAAGAAAGAAGCAGTCCTGCTAGTCAAATTTGATTAATTTTTTTCAGCACAGCCACTAAATTAATGGAAAGGAAGTCAGCAAGTACAATTTACTGGCCCATTATTTAAGCATTTCTTAAAGCATCCTATGAAGTCCCTTAGCAACATTAATTCAAATTGCCTTCGATAGGGAATGTGACACAGAACCCAGATTGAAATAAGTAAACAAATGTTAATGAATATTGATGAACACCGCGGCCTTGCTTCAACGGCTACAGAGATGTGGGTTTTGTCCACCCTTTTAAAAACATCTCTATTAAAGTGTTTAAATCCAGCAAATGTCCCACTAGGGCATGATGGGAAGACAGAGAAGATCAGCATGTGAGCAGCAAAAAAGCATGCTGCTATGAGCTTTTGAAACATGTGATCTGGCTATTCTTTGTTAGGTAAAGGTAAAGGTATCCCTGCCCGTACGGGCCAGTCGTGTACGACTCTAGGGTTGCGTGCTCATCTCGCTCAAGAGGCCGTGAGCCGTGAGATTCTGTAAATCTCTGGTCCCGGGACACTTTTCAACAATAGATTTTGTTTGGGGACTTATTTGTAAATCCGGGGAGTGTCCCTGGGAAACGGGGATGTCTGGTAACCTTAGTTTAATAGCTACATGAAACCGCTGAGTGGGATTGTCCAGAGGTTTGGCGTATCCTGGCAGCACAGCTAAACTATGGATTTTGCTCCCCCAGGAGGCAACTAGCCAAGATGACTTTAAGAGACAATTAGACAAAATCAAGAAGGAGCTGCGGTGTAGGATTGGGTGGGTGGTGGGTGCGGACCACCCCGGGTGTCATCACTGAGGGGGGGTGACAAAATGGCAAAAATATGTGTCACGATCTAGTTTTCTCTGGGATTCCCCTCCCTCCTTCTGCACCAGCAGGGCAAAGAGGCAATGCGGTGGTTCTGGTGCATCTGGTTCTGCTCTGAGGGGACACAGTGTCCCCCTTGAGATCAGCTGCCAGTCTCCCATGGGGCTTCCTCCAAGGAAGTCCCCTCAGGAGTGCAATACAAGACGGCTCCAACCTGCTTTCATTCGACCTCATGCCCTCCATCCCTTTCCCCTTCTTCCCCACTCACCAACATGGAGCCCGAGAGAGAAGGGACGAACACTTGGACCACCATCTTCCCTCCCTGCCTACATTCACCTCACGGGCGAAGGCACACCAGCGGACCCGTCTCTTGCCCCGTCAGCTTAGCAAGGGAAAAGTGAGGCAGGCTTGGCTAGCGGGCTTCAGCCGCAGCCGTACGCGCGCCCACACAGCCCTGCTCAAGCACAGAGGGCAGAGTTATGGGGGGGAGGTTTTAAGTGCTTATGCCATGGGTAGGCAGACTAAGGCCCAGGGGCCGGATCTGGCCCAATCGCCTTCTAAATCTGGCCCACAGACAGTCCGGGAATCAGCGTGTTTTTACATGAGTAGAATGTGTCCTTTTATTTAAAATGCACCTCTGGGTTATTTGTGGGGCATAGGAATTTGTTCATTATTATTTTTTTCAAAATATAGTCTGCCCCCACACAAGGTCTGAGGGACAGTGGACTGGCCCCCTGCTGAAAAAGTTTGCGGACCCCTGGCTTATGCTCACAATGTTAAGAAAATAAACCAGAAAAGAAGACTTGCAAATGTATCTTATTTTTCCTTCTTTTAATAATTTATATGTGTGTGGGGGGGTGACAGAAATTTTCCGCACCAGGTACCACCTGACCTTGCTACGCCACTGAGGAGGAGAGGACTTTCGTTCGCCAAAACTCTGAATTATATTGAACAGTACAGAGAAAAAAGTGTGTATTAGGATACATTCACAGGACAATGCTGATGAATTTTCATAAGGGTGCTTAAAAATAATAATAATCACAAACTCGGGTAGGGAACTGAACTTAAGATCAAATAAATGAGAAACTGAAATGGACAGATCCACCCAAACCCTCTTGCCTCCCACTGGAAAACTAAGATTCAGTCCTGTGACTCCAGAGCAGCTATACTAGGGTGAAGCAGAAATTAGTTAAAATATGCACTTTTCCCATTTCTCCAGTGCAACTTGAGTGCAAGTATGGATCCAACCCACCTTTTGGGAATTCGCAGTCTTGGCCTACAGCCCTTCCTAAAAAAATCAAACTTCTCTCCCTTCAACAATATTCTACTAGTTTCCATTCTTTTCAGTTCTGTCCTCCTCGGAATGAGGTAATGATTGATGTTTTCTTTCAGAAGTATTTGAGCTATCTTCCAGAGTAATTTATTTTCTTAATAAAAGTTAAGTGTTAATGTTTCTTCCACTGCTTTATATGTGAAAACAATCGTCATGATAAATAGTCTGTCGGAAAAGCATTCATACACACGTATCTGGCAATGAAAAAGTATACACACACATACACATACACACCCCTCCCTGAAACCAAAGCCTTTATAAAGCAAATAATACATTTCCTATTGATTGGGCATAGATCGCTTTAGGCAGAGTTGTACTGAATCAAGGCAGATGCTACTGTTACAAAGCAACCTGTGACTATATATCACATTGGCCTCAAGCAGCCTTTGAAATCTCATTGTGCAGCTCAATATGACCTCTATCCTAGACATCAAACTATCGGAAAGTTATAGGCTAGCTGAAGGGAATTCAGAGGATGGCAGAAAACATGATGAAGGAGAAGTGGAACTTGCCAAATAATAATATAAAAAGGAACAGTGAGAAGAGTGTTTTATCACTTGGCAAAAGCCCACAGCACTATTCAATTAAAAAAGAAAACAATTTTTGGTTGGACATGTTGTGTCAAGGGCTTTCCCAGTTCACTCAAGCTCCAAGATGTTGGGTAATTGCCTCTGTTAAAGGTCACAGAAAGGTTATTTACACAACATGAGCATGGTATGGCATTGTGCGCTGTGGTTGTTCAGACTTCACCATGGAGCTGGATGGCGGCCAGAGGCAGAGGAGTCAACAAGTCCCAGATTCTTCACTGGAATAGACACATGGGAGACTGTGCAACTGAAGCTATCGTGCTGCTAGCTTGTGTTTGCCACTGTGCAGTGCTCTGGAGTCACAAGACTCTGTTTTGCATTCCACACATTCCATACTGTTGGAAGTCTCGCAGATGTGGAGACGGATGTGACGTTACTGGTTTCCTGTTTCATTGTTTATTCAGTTACTCTCTGCCTTTCACAGAGAGAGGATGTGTTTTCTGTCTGCGTAGTAAGAAATAAAGCATAGCGATGTAGCCATAAATCTCATCACTTCCATGTGCTGTTTTGATTCTCTGCTGAATGAGAATGTGCCTGGGGCCTCATCAAAGGCTCAGGTTGTTAATCATGTCAGAGGGCGATTCCAAAGGACTCAGCTGGACGAAGATGAGCTTTATCAGAATGAATGAATGCATGTGGGGGGGGGAGGATCCCAACTTCCCCTCTCACCATGTGACAAGAACATGCATTCAGTTCATAAAATCGTAGAATCGTAAACTTGTAGAGTTGGAATGGACCCTGAACATCATCTAGTCCAGGAGTCGGCAACCTAAGGCCCATGGGCCGGAAGCGGCGCACATAGGCTGTTTAACTGGCCCCTGAGCCGCCCCCGAACTGAGCCACCCACTCAGCGAGTCCCCGTGCACTGCGCTAAACCGTCTCTCTTCTCTGGCTCCAGAAATCGCCAGAAATCGCTTTTGCAAATGCCCAGACGCCGAAAATCGCTTCTGCGCAGGGACGATTTCCAGCATCTGTGCTTCTGCGCAGAAGCGATTTTCGGCACCGCAGACATGCACAGATGCAATTTCTGGCATCGTGCTGCACCAATCTGGCCCATGGAGGATCTCTAGTCCAATCCCTTGCAATGCAGGAATCTCAGTTAAATCATACATAGCAGATGGCCATCCAACCTCTGATTAAAAACCTCCAGTGAAGGAGAGTCCACCACCTTCAGGGGGAATCTGTTCCACTGTCAAACAGCTCCTCCTGCTGTCTAGTCAGAATCTCCTTTCTAGTAAATTGAATCCATTGGTTTGGGTCCTGCCCTCCAGAGCAGGTGAAAACAAGCTTGCACCATCTTCTATGTGACAGCCCTTGAGAAGATGGCTATCATATCTCCTCTCAGTCTCCTCTTTACCAGGATAAATGTACCCAGATCCAGCTATTGGACTGGGCTGGAGAATCACTGCATAGCACCCATTCATACATGCTGTTACCGACCTAGCATCCAATTTGCATGGCCCATAACTAGATGCAGACATTCCTTCATTACATTAATTAACTCTTTCTTTATAATAAAGCAGGTCACCTTTTTCTTCTTCTGGCTTATCTCCAGTGGTACCATTTCCTCTTTCCATCTCCACATGTTTCAGTTTTGTTAGGAACTTGCACTTATTTGCATTTTTTGTTTTGCAAGCCCCCAAAGCACTGACATCAACATGCAACTATTTAGGAATGGCTTAATGAAAAATGTAGAATTGTCCCCCCCCCACACACACACATTTTCCCCTTGCTAATTTATAAAAGCATTTAAGATTTGATGTAAAAAGTTAGCATCATAACATATTAATGAAGCTTGATTTACTATAATTGTTTTTTCGAAGAGAATCTGGGGTGTGTGAATTATGTGGAGGCAATGGGCTAGCCAAGTTTCAAACCACATCCAAAGATATTTCATTCCTTTTAAACCATATGTGCATATTCTAGAAATGGAAAAGTGAAAATCAATTGCACTTTAGACTTCAGGTTGTATTTCTTTTCTTTTCTTTGGTGGGGGAGGGATACAAGAGAAGTTCATGCCTTTGTAACAGGGAAAAATAATTATTGCTGATGTAATGAAAAGCCTCTAACATTTAGGAAATCATTTTTGCTTAAAAACAAAGGATATGATAAAATCGGAGACGATGTAAGTGGTCCAAATAGAAACATGCCATTCAATCTTTCTCAATACAGTATAACAATTTTGGGTCAACGGCAGCAGATGGTTTAAGACGGGAAAGCAGCAAGCACTTCTTCAAAGCATGTGCATTTAATGGATAGACCTCATTGCCAGAGGTTGCTGCCATGGCTACAAGGAAAAAAATAGCATCCCAAAGAATCAGGGCTGCTAGGTAAGAAGGCTATGTCAGGTTGGAGTCCCTGGAGTCTCATCACCCCTTTTTATTTGCCATGCTAGCTGGGGCTGAGAGGACTGATGGGAATGCCAACAACTTCCAGAGAGAGCCAAGTTGGCTACCCCATGGCTATCCAAAGGCAATGATAGACAAAAGCACAACCCATATGCTAAAGGGGATGGTTAAACTTCAGTCATCTCAGTTCAGAATGTGTTAGGTCTTTCTGATCCTTCTTGTAGAAGATTTTTTTTGGGGGGGAGATCAGGTTTGGCACACATGATGACATCATAAAGGGCAAACAAAGCAAATTCAGACTCAGAATAGTCTTTCCTCAATAGACATTTGTCCTCAGTCTGACTTAGCTTTATTTGCGTCTAGTGATTTCTGATTAGCTGCAGGATGTTATTACTGTTGCTTGGGCAAATAAGGCTGACTTTGAGATACTGAAAGATGGAGCCAACACAGCAACTGACTCTGGCTATGTAAAAAAACGATCTTGTGAAGCTCCTGCCAGAAGTCCCTACTGGCATTAATGAGCGACTCTCAACCCTTCGAATAAAGCTCACCAAAAACTAACAGGCTACTATTATAAGCGCTTATGCACCAACATTGCATGCTGATGAAGACATTAAAGAAAAAATTTACTCTCAGCTGGATACCGTCCTATCAGAGACGCCTGAGGAAGATAAAATTATCCTCCTGGATGATTTTAATGCAAGAGTTGGGTGAGATTTCGATCTGTGGCCTGGGATTATTTGGAAAGAAGGAGTTGGCAACAGCAACCAGAATGGAATCTTACTTTTGACGATATGTGCAGCGCACAACCTTGTTATTACCAACACACTCTTTTAACAAAAAAATAAATTTAAAACTTCATGAAGGCATCCTCGGTCAAACCATTGGCACCTCTTAGACTATGTTATTGTCCGTGCTAAAGATCACCATGATGTGCTCCTTACCAGAGCTATGACAAGCACCGATGACTGCTGGACAGATCACCGACTAATACGCTCCACAATGGCTATCAAGATTATACCTCAATGCAGGCTTCAAGGAAGGAAACCAAGGCACAAAATGAACACTCAAGCCCTTCAAAATCCCATTAAGTGGGATTGCTTCCAAATGACCCTTAAGGACCATCTGCTTTCAGAATTCCCTGATAACATCGAGGAACACTGGACCAAGCTAAAAGCATCCATTATTGCAGCTTGTGGACAAACTACTGGATACCAAACCAAGAAACACCAGGACTGGTTTGATGAGAATGATAGTGAGGTTGAATGCATGATTGACAAGAAAAGGAAGGCCTTTCAGATCTGGCAAAGAGATCTGTGCCACTAAGAAAAAAACCTATGCCAACGCTAAGGGTGAGGTTCAAAGAAGAACCAGAGAACTAAAAAATACCTGGTGGATAAAAACAGCTCAAGAGATGCAGCACTTAGCCAACACTCATGATGCACAGAGTTTCTTTAAAGCCACAAAGATCATCTATGGACCAATAAATCATGGCATATGTCCCCTACGCTCAGCAGACGGTATCACACTTCTAAAAGATAAAGAGGTTCTTGCACTGTGCTGGAAAGAACATTACCAACATCTTCTTAACCGCAATTCCACCGTAGCTACTGAGGTCCTCTCACAAATTCCGCAAAAACAAGTTAGAGATGAGCTTGCAGTATCTCCAAATCTGGGAGAGTTGTGTACAGCTATTAACCAAATGAAAAACAACAAAGTCAGTGGACCTGGTGGGATACCTGCTGAAATCTTCAAAGTGGGTGGAATTGAACTTACACAACAACTTCACAAGCTCATTGAAAAAATCTGGGAAAGAGAAGAGATCCCAGCAGACTTTAAAGATGCCAAAATTATCAATCTCTTTAAAAAAGGTGACAGAACTAATTGTGGAAACTATCGAGGCATCTCTCTATTAGCTGCAGCTGGCAAAATTCTTGCAAGGATCTTAGCAAACCGTCTCGTAACAATATCCAAGGTGACCCTTTCTGAATCCCAAAATGGTTTCCAGCCTTCTAGGGGGACAGTGGACATAATTTTCACCGCTCGACAGCTTCAAGAAAAATGCAGAGAGCAAAACCAACCCCTGTATGTGGCGTTTATTTACCTAAGGCTTTCGACACAGTGAATTGTAATGCCCTGTGGACTGTTCTTCTGAAAATTGGCTGCCTAGATAAATTTGTAAACATCATTCGGCTCCTCCATGATAATATGACAGCAACAATTGCAGATAACAATGGCTCTCAAAGTGAACCAGTCACAGTGGGATCAGGTGTTAAACAAGGTTGTGTTATTGCCCCAACTCTATTCATTATTTTCATTGCTACAATCCTACACTTTGTCGAAGGGAACCTCCCCACCGGAGTAGACATCATATATCAAACAGATGGAAAGCTCTTCAATCTGAGCAGGCTGAAAGCAAAGAGTAAGGTTACCGTAACTTCTGTCATAGAGCTTCAGTATGCTGATGACAACGTAGTGTGCGCACGCTCAGAGGATGACCTCCAAACCATCTGAAATATCTTTACAGAAGCTTACAAAAAGCTTGGCCTATCACTCAACATCCAAATCCAAAAAACCAAAGTGCTGCACCAACAAGTACAAAATAACCCCTCTACAGCGCCACAAATCCAACTCAATGGTGTAACATTGGAAAATGTCGATCACTTCTCCTACCTAGGCAGTTATCTTTCCACAAGGGCCAACACTGATGCCAAAATCGAACATCGCCTGAGCTCTGCGAGTGTGGCTTTCTCCCGACTGAAATGCAGAGTGTTTGAGGACCAGGACATTCACAGGGAAACCAAAATGCTTGTTTACAAAGCTATTGTACTACCAACCTTACTGCATGCTTGTGAAACATGGACCACTTATAAACGCCATCTCCAACTCCTCAAAAGATTCCAAATTTTACACATCACTTGGGAAGACAGGCGAACTAATATCAGTGCACTAGAAGAAGCAAAGATCACCAGTGATTCTTCAACATCAACTTCGTTGGACTGGTCATGTTGTGTGGATGCCTGATAATCATCTTCCAAAGCAACTACTCTATTCCAAACTTAAAAATGGAAAGCGTAATGCTGGTGGTCAACAAAAGAGGTTTAAAGACTGTCTCAAGGCAAATCTTAAAAAATGTAGTATAAACACTGACAACTGGGAAACACTGGCCTGCGAGCGCTCCAATTGGAGAACAGCCTTTACCAAAGGTGTCATGGGCTTTGAAGACACTCGAACTCAGGATGCAAGGGAGAAACGTGCTAGGAGGAAGGCACACTGGGCAAATCCACACCGTGATCAACTCCCGCCCGGAAACCTATGTCCCCACTGTGGTAGGATGTGTGGATCCAGAATTGGCCTCCACAGTCACTTACGGACTCATTGTTAAAACCATGTTTATGGAAGACAATCTTACTCGGCTACGAGTGGTCGCCAAAGAAGATGTAAAAAGGCATCAGATAAGCATGCTTGGTGGAAACACTTCAGAGTAGCTATAATTTCCCTTTTCTACATTGAAAGTGTTCACTGGAGAACATTTGGTTCAGCTCTAGACTGAAGCAGAGTGAGACTGGATTACAAACATTCCGCCAAGAAGGTATTGTGAGCCAGCATTTAAAGAAATGAAAAATCACCATTTATGCAATAAATCCATGAAATGAAGTGTTGTTGAATGCAGGCTGCAGCTGTGGAATCCCTCTGCTCCCCCCTCCCTCTGAGACATGCTAAAGTCCCAAAAACAACTTTGGGAAGCATTGCCAAGATTTTTATTACTGTTACATATAATGACTGTGGCGTTTGGAGATAAACTAACAGGAGGGGGCAGGGCTTCAGTTTAGAATCTCATAGCTATGTTCCTTTTGCCCTTCTCATTCATACTTCCCATTTCCCCAAACTGCAGAATATTCAGGTCAGCTTCACACATCTTTTGCAACAGTAGTATCTGTTCACTTGCAAATATGCAGCCAGGAGCAGATGGGGGGGGGGGGAGGCTGTGGAGCTCGGTTCATAAGGGCAAATGGAGCTGTGCCCCCCCAGCCTCAGCCAGGCCCCACCAGCCTGTCTTCATTCCTACAGCCAGTCCAGGGGGTGGGTCAGACTGCAAGCATCCTCCTCTTCAGTCTTTTGCATTGCCCTTTGTAGAACTCATCAGGCACAAGGAAGGGGACTAAACCAGAATGAGTTATCTCTGTCTGTCATTTGCTCTGGCTCCCCCTACTGTTGATCCCGCCCCCTGCATTCTACCCCACCAGCCCCAATAGGCACCACCCACTGTTAGGGGAAGCAGACATGACGGTCCCCACACAGAGTCCCCAGACATTTAATGGTCTATTGATCCCTGTGCCACCACTGTGCTCGCTTCCCTGCTGCCACCAACCAGTTACTCTCTGGTAGAACACTGAGTCCAGACAGTTGTTAAAAGTGAACCCAGAAAACCAAGTTTATTTTACAAACATTAACAAGTTTATGGTTTCTCAGATAATATTCCTGTCAGTACCTTAACTTTAGTTTCTTTACCGGCCTATACCTTCCTAATACCTTCTGACTGATTATCTCAACTGTTTGACTGACTCCTCTTAACAAATTTTCTCACTCTCTCACACCAGACTAGCCCAACCCACAGACTTATCTGTCTCTTCTAACTCCAGACTGTCTTCTCCACCACTCTAACTCTAACTCTCTCTCCCCCAAAAACCTCTGTGCTTAAACCTTATACACAGTTAACTCTGCCCCCTGGGTTCCCATTGGCTAGTCAATTTACAATTAGTTAACCCTTTCCCTATGAACCCAGTATGATGTCACACACCTAGGAGGACAAACGTCACAATAAGTACTAAGGCAGAATCCGTCCCTCTGGTGCAAGAGCAATCCCCTTAAAGCCTCTCAAGAATACAAGAAGAACCTCCCAGATCAGAACAGAGACCTAGCTACTCCAGCATCCAGTTTCCTATAGTGGCTGACCAGATGATAAGGCAACAAGCAAGATATTAGGGCAATAGCACTCATCCACAGCTGGCGATCAGAGGCATCCTCCCTCTGAAGCTGGAGGTAGCGCATAACCTTTGTGGCTAGTGGCCATGGATAGCTTGCTTGCTTGCTTGATTTAACATTTATATACCACCCTCAGGGCAGTTTACAGAATATCCTCCGTGCATTTGTGCAATCCCTTTGTTAAGCCATCTAAGTTGGTCATCACCACAGCTGGGGTTGGCATATTCCACAGACTTCCCAGCAGCATTGAGGTGGTCTGCAAGGTGAAGCTGGTGGCATCTGCTGTATGGCAACAAAAGTGGGTGGGTGGGAATTTTCATTCATAATTTTCATTTTTTCCCCATTTCCCCATTTTTTAAAAAAAACTATTTATTTGGTTTTTCAGATTGTTTTACAATCACATATCCAAGATGCAACATAAAATCTAGATTCCAAGGAATCTCCTGGGCTCCCCTCCTCCCCTTTGTGGGTCCTATTGTTAATCATCCTGCGTCTTTTATAATAATTCAAATCTTTTACATTTCCATTATGTCCAAAATTCAACTTTAAACTGCAAGTGTTATTCCAACCCAGTAACGATTTTAACTGTTTACAATGGTTTTTAGGATACATTATACCGTATTTTTCGCTCTATAACACGCACCAGACCATAACACGCACATAGTTTTTAGAGGAGGAAAACAAGAAAAAAAATATTCTAAATGAAACAGTGGATGTATGATTTTTGTGGTTCATGCTGTGGCCACAGACATGTGATCTGACAGTGAGTTTGGAGTAGCCCAATGCAAAAATCCTGAGGATCCATGTGGATCCATGCTTTGTAACCACGTTTTTGCACCACTGCGACCCTAGGCAACAGTGGGTGCGTGATTTTTTTGGTGCAGGCTGTAGCCATGGACATGCTATGTTATCTGATGGTGAATTTGGGGTGACCCAGTGCAAAGATCCTGTGGATCCATGCTTATAAAAGTCCCTATTAAGGAAAAAACAGACAGGATATACGAAGTATGATTTCTTTTTTATTTACGGTATTTCTTTTTTGGTCACCTCTGTCACTGCAACCTTTGCTCTGTGCTTGCACACTTTTGGGCAATAGGGCATGTAACACACTTTTTTTTCATCTGCCAAGATGTAGAAAATCAATTTTAATGTCCCTATATAAAATGCCTAGTGAAGCAGAAGGGTATTACATCAGCCACTGTATTAAGGCTAAACGTTTGAAGAACAGCTCTCTATGGGGGGGGGGGAGACTAAATTCAATTTTCAATCAATTGTTATTGTGGCAGCAATTATCAGTGTATAGCGCACAATGAGGAAATGAACTTTAAAAAATATATATAAAAAACATTCTCAAGTTATACTTCTTCAAAGAAGAGTATTAGGCTTTTAATGAAGGGGAGAGGAGAGATGCTGTAATCCTCCTGGCTCAGGAGATTCTGATTTACCTGCCGCGTTAGAAAGTATAGATTAAGATATTTGATATACAGCATATAAATCCAGAGATTTCCATGTCTCACTCTGCAATCCAGCCTGCTGTTACTTACGAGCAGGGAAGCAGGGTTTCTCTTCCAAACAAGCATACTGTCTCCCTCCAGCAGTGCATTGCTTGGAGAAGCTGTAATTTGGAGGGGGCCTGGGGGCAGGGCTCTCTGCTTTTGGAAAAGAAATGAGAAACCTACCATTGTAAAGCAAAAGTCCCCTCCACCCCACCCAAGCCAGCCCTCTCTCTCTCTCTCTCTCTCTCTCCCTCTCCCACTTGCGTGTTTTTCGGCTGCCTGCGAGTCCCTAGAGCACGGAGAGGAGGAGGTGGTGGGCTGGAGCCTGCACGCAGTGTGACTAGGAAACAATTAGAAGGACTCGATCATTTCCTTAACCCTCTGCTTGCCAGGACGGCAGGGGATTCCCTGCTCTTTGTTGAGTTTGAGCAAACGCAGCAACAGAAGCGGGTGGGCAGTAAGACCCTGAGGCAGAATGCAGGAAAGCAACAGCTTCCGCCTTCCCTCTTCCCTCCGCCCGCCCGCCCAATCTTATTTTTGCCTGATTTTTGCCTATTTTGCCCCTTCGCTCCGGAGAGTCAGCTCCAGGGACCACACATTCGCTCAATAACACGCACAGACATTTCACCTTACTTTTTAGGAGAAAAAATCTGCGTGTTATAGAGCGAAATTTACGGTAAATTCCCCCCGTTCCTTATTAAAAATTTGGTCTTCCGGATTTCTGATTCTTCTGGTCATTTTTGCCATTTCGGCATAATCCATCAATCGAATCTGTCATTCTTCTTTGGTAGGGACTTTATCTTCTTTCCATCTCCGGCCCAATAACACCTGCGCAGCCGTGGTCGCATACATAAATAGTCTTTTTTGCTCTATTGGGATTTTGGCACCTAGAATTCCTAAAAGAAAGGTGTTGGGGTTTTTAGAAAAAGTAATTTTAAACATCCCCCCCAATTAATTATATATCATTTCCCATAATGCTTTTACTACCTTCATTCATAATTTTAGGCCCTGGGAGGAAACAGGATGTGCTGCAGCCACCATCAAGCCAATGCACAGTCAGTAAATGAATAACTGTCCTGATGCAGATGGAGGGAACTGGTGTTAGCCGGGGCTCCTCTCTGTATTACTGGGTCTCTGTGTGTCTGCCCCATGTGGTGATCCATTGAACTGCAGGTGGCAGTTTCAAGACCTGGTGATGGGGAACTTGTGACACTTGACTTGTTGCTGGACTACACTTCCTGTCATCCCTGAACACTCACCTTCATGGCAGGGGCTGATGGGAGTTGGAGTCCAGCTATGGAAGCAGCACCCGTTATACATTTGGGGTTGGAAGTGGGCAAGGGATTCTGATTGAGAATATCAAATCCGTTTTCTCCCTTTCCCCCCCTTTCTTTTCTGGAGTCAACAGAGCAGAAGCAGCATGATGGGCAATGAAGACCTATGCCCAACTCTAACAAAGAAACAAAGCCAACCAAAAATGCACCAGGGTAATGTGAAACAAGCGGTTCTGTGGTATTTCCTAAGCCGTTGCTTTGGGGGGTTTGCAAATCCCGGCTCATAAATGACTGGTAAATAATTAATCCAAAAATCTGTTTTGCTGTGCAAGTGCCTAAGAGAGAAATGTACCTTTGTTTCTGAAGGCAAAACGCTAGCTTGCGCTCAGCAGAAGGCTAAGCCTGAAAATGGTGTAACTGTAAAAAATTGTCAGTCAAACATACCTTAATTTGAAAGGCATTGCATGAAAGGGAGTTTATTAGATTGTGGACGGCATCGCCATGAATCTGGAAAGGTCATTAAATGGTCAAGGCTCAAAGAGCACTTAGCTTAAAAAAAAAGTGATCTGCGGTTTTTGCTTTGCAACCCTCGCCTTGTAATCAACCGGTGAGGCACTCCTTGACTGCTCCACTTAGCATTCGTTTAACCCTTCTCAAAAGTAGGGGTGACGTGATGGAAAATCTGTGCTCAGCATTCACATTTCTGCTTACATAGTGACACAGGAAAAAAAAACCAATTTCACAATTCTTGTGCAAAGAACCCCACCTATTAACTGTTGCAGGGTTGTGTTGTTGTGGTTTTTTTGTTTGTTTGGTGTGGGTTTTTTAAAGTAACTGGATGTTAAGCTGATGCCCTGTTAAGCTAGTTGTGGATGATCATGATTGGTGATGATAGACATATGGTAAGCAACAATAAATCAGATCCGTTTTACACTGCTTTGGTCAATATTGGTGTTTATCAGTGGAGACCAAGCTGTGATGGATATACAGTACGGTACCTCTAGAATAGGGACACGGGTGGGGCTGTGGGTTAAACTACTGAGCCTAGGACTTGCTGATCAGAAGGTTGGCAGTTCAAATTCCCGTGACGGGGTGAGCTCCCGTTGCTCAGTCCCTGCTCCTGCCAACCTAGCAGTTTGAAAGCACGTCAAAGTGCAAGCAGATAAATAGGTAAACGTGCACTGCTCTGGTTCACCAGAAGTGGCTTAGTCATGCTGGCCACATGACCCGGATGCTGTACGCCGGCTCCCTTGGTCAATAAAGCAAGATGAGTGCCGCAACCCCAGAGCCGGCCATGACTGGACCTAATGGTCAGGGGTCCCTTTACCTTTACCTCTAGAATACCACACTTCTGAATACCACTTGCTGGGACGCAACAGTGGGTGAGGACCTTGTTATCACATCCTCCACAGGCAACAGGCTGAACACTGCTGGGAACAGGATGATGGACTCTGGACTGATGCAGCTGGGCTCTTGTGTTCTCATCTGGCTACCCCCAGCATCTATATCTGCCTCATTCATCTTACAGAGCTGTGGTTATGATGAACACTTAGCTGTGTGTACATTAGGTAAAAGGAGGTGGCTGTCTCAGGTTGCAGAGGGTGAGGGGCGAGAGCAGCAGCAAGATGTTGGAGGATAAAGCTGTATGTGCACCCCTTAAGCCAAGGGTGGAAGTCCTTGTCGCCTCACCCATGTTGAAATAAGATTCAGTTGCCAATCTGGTCAGCTGTTGCACATAGGGAGAAGGAAACCATCTTGAACACCAAAATGTCTTGGTCCAGCCCTGCACTTTACACCCATTCAGACCTTCTGCTGATCATGTGTGGCAAGGACTCATGATAGGAACATAGGAAGCAGCCACTGGTCCACCTAGTGCTGTATTGCCTATACAGTGGTACCTCGGGTTAAGTACTTAATTCGTTCCAGAGGTCCGTTCTTAACCTGAAACTGTTCTTAACCTGAAGCACCACTTCAGCTAATGGGGCCTCCTGCTGCTGCCGTTGCGCCGCCGGAGCACCATTTCTGTTCTCATCCTGAAGCAAAGTTCTTAACCCAAGGTACTATTTCTGGGTTAGCGGAGTCTGTAACCTGAAGCGTATGTAACCCGAGGCACCACTGTACTGACAGTCAGTGTCTCTCCAAGGTTTCAGCCTGAGGACCTTCCCAGTCCTACTTAGAGACACCAAGGATGGGACCTGGGACCATCTGATTGCAAAACAGATGTTCTACCACAGAGCTACAGCCCTTCCCAGTCTCCCACTACATGTGTCCTGTGAAAAGGGCTACCGTGCTCTTCATTTTCAGGGACTAGTGTGGTTACTAACTCACAATGATCTACATCTTCCTTACTAAACTGTGAGTTCTTTTTTCTATTTTGCTTTAAAATGCCTTCTGTTCTTTTGTTTTAGCTGTTCTTTTAAGTAAAAAAATCCCTATCTTTCACACATCCTGGCAGGCGATGTTGTTTAGTGGTTTGAGTTGGGGGGGAATGAATTCTTTCAAAGCCCACAGCTATGTTATCATATCATTCACTAGGAGGAGGAGGAGGAGGAGGGAGAAGGAGGCTGTCTGATAAAAAACCATCGCCGAGTCTTCCTCAAGAATATGTGCGCACACACGCAAGATCAAATACTTGTGAGCTGCTATCATTGTCCTGAGATTTGTTGCCGCTGCACTAATCTCCTCGTAATTTTGCAAGATATAATGGAACGATGGGCTAATCAGGACTCTGCAGCAGCTGATGTTGCAAGAAAAGAGATTTTTTTTAATAAAAAGAAAAGAAAAGAAAGAGAACAGTAGAATAGCAGCCATTTTAAACTGGCAGGGGTGAAGGGAAGTTCACTGGTGTATAAAAGCAGGAATTGTTCTTGTTAAGAAAATGCTGCTGCTCCTCTCAAATTGCGTAGAAAGTTAACACAGTCAGTGTGATCGTGGTTCTCCTCCCCTCCTGCAAGAGATTTGGTGTGACGTGATAGAGAGAGTGTTTGGTCCAGACTGGGGAAAACCTTGGCACAAATGCTGCAAAACTCATCGGCTGACCTTGGGCCAGTCCATTCTACTCCAACTAATCTATCTCACAGGGATACAGTGGAGATAAAGAATGGATACAATTGTCATATGTGAGAAATACCTTGGGGCCAATGTGCAGGACTCTCTGAATCTGCTAAGATGTGAGTTGGCTCCTCTTTGCATTTGCCATGAATGCACAGGGACTGAGTGTCTGTTGTGGGCTGGGGTTTAGAACATGCACTCCATTAATCACCGGCTGACAAAGAGTGCTGGGAATATGGTAGAGATGCTCTAAGTTTTTGTTTGCCCCATATTGTGATAGTTCTATGAAGTTCCTTGGTAGATAGTGATGACGGGGAGGGGGAAGAGGGCTCTAACCATTTTCTGCTGCCATCTTTTATGTCAAGCGACAAAGAGAAAAGTACAATTGTTTAGCAGTTACTTATTTGGTGCATTGGAATGAAGACTGATACAATTCCAGGCAGAGGGCCTTCTCAGTAGTGGCACCCGCCCTGTGGAATGCCCTCCCATCAGATGTCAAGAAAATAAACAACTATCTGGCTTTTAGAAGACATCTGAAGGCAGCCTTGTTAAGGGAAGTTTTTAATGTTTGATGTTTTATGGTGTTTCTGTTGGGAACCGCCCAGAGTGGCTGGGGAAACCCAGCCAGATGGACAAAGTATAAATAACAAATTATTATTGTTGTTGTTGTTGTTGTTGTTGTTGTTGTTGTTGTTGTTGTTATTTCAAAGCCCTGAAAATTCAGAGAGGAAAGCGAGGAATTGGGCTTAGATATTCTCCTAGTAAACCGAACAGACATACAACAAAAGACAAAGCAAATTGGTAGGGTAGTATACAGTCTTCTCTATCCTTGAGACCCCAGAAATTGTTGTAGTTATTGTTATTATTATTATTACATATTTATTTATGCCCAGCTTTTCCCCCTGATGGGACTTAAGGCAGCTTACAGTCTTAAAATATAGCTTCAATATGTTGGACTGTAGCACCCATCATCCTTTACTCTTGGCCAGTGCTTTTTTTCTGGGGGGGGGACGTAGGGGTAGGCATACTCCTAAACATTTTGTGAATCTAAGTTTGGCCTCATTGAGGGGCAGTATTTCAAATGAGTAGGAAAATGAGAGTACCCCTAAACATTTTTTAAGGGGGAAAAAAACTGCTCTTGGCCATACTAGGGTTGATGGGAGATGGAGTCCACCAACATTCTGTGGGGTAGCTCAGTTGGTAGAACATGAGACCCTTGACCCCCAGGGTTGTGAGTTCAAGTCCCACATTGGGCAAAAAGATTCCTGCATTGCTGGGTTGGACTACATGCCTTCCAGTTCTACAATTCTATAAATATCAGGGGGCAGGTGGTTAACAGCCTGGAGGAGGCTGATGATGCAGAAAGGTGGGAAAATGGCAAATGAACTGAAGAAATGGAAAGAAATGCCAAACTGTTCACCTTCCAGTTCTGGGATTATTTTTAGGAATTTTCCACATTAAAAGGCATATTTAAAGTAGAATGCAGGCCAGAGTGAACTCTCAAAACAATAAAGAAGTGGAAGGGAGGACGCCTGCCCTTCCCTAACCACAAGTAGGAGACAAAAGAAAATGGATAAACAGAGAACAGGTGGAATTAGTGCAGACTGCAATGTATTCTTGCAGTATGGAATTCTGCTCCTCATGCTTTCAGCTACTCCATCCCATTCCCTGTCCCACTTGGTTTCTCGCAACAGTCCATAGCTGTCAACTTACAGATTTGAAAATAAGGGACCAGCAGCCTCGGAAATAAGGGATCAGCAGCCAAAATAAGGGATTTTAGTCAAACAGCTCCTTTCTTTTCCCCCATAACAGTCAATCGAAGGAGCCTCCAAAACAAATCCAAAAGCCTCCCCTCCCGCGAGACTGCCGCCCGCCATTGTACTCAACCAGCTCCTTTCCTTTTCCCCCACCATGTGCCCCCGCTCCAGGCAGACCTTTTCCCCGCAAGGGTGAGTGGGCCGTCAATGACGTATCCATCCGATTCCGAGCACAGGTATGTTCAACTTCTGAGCCCCTCCGAGCCAAAGGCAGAAAGCCCAGCCAGCAGCCGAACAAAGCCTCAAGCGGTGGTTCCCACAGCGCAGCAACCTGGAAAAAGGGGATGCAGCAAGGAAAACCACCATCACCTCTCCACTGGGAAGCGCTGAGCAAAGGTGAGTTCCCAGGCAACACGGCCGATTTGATTGGCACAAGCCATGCAAGCTCCACCCCCCAGTCATTCTTAGACTCCTTATTGGGTAAGCAACGCAGCCAAGCAACACAGTTGGAGCCTCCCTCTTCCCTGGCCAGCAGGGAGGGAGGGAGAGGAGCTGCTTCCTTCGAAACCCAGGACATTTAAGGGACATCATCAATAAGGGACAGCAGCGGGAAACGGCGCTGGGATAAGGGAGTTTCCCGCCAAATAAGGGATGGTTGACAGCTATGCAACAGTCAGTCAGAGTTTCCTGGCTGGTGAGCATGCTCAGTCCTTATTGGAGTGTTTTAGATGTCCTCCCCCTTGTGATTGTTTCTAGAGATTTTGTTTCACTTCCCAAGCTTCTTGATACCTTCTTCATGTGCACAGAGCCATTTGGGCAGTATAATGAATGGCACTCCCAGTCTGAGCAGGAGGGAATCCCACGAAAAGAATGAGAACATTCTGCTCATCAGCGAAAAGCGGTCTTGGCACGTCAGGTGCTTCCTTATAAATTATAATTAATTTCAAGGTGACACAACATTCATTTATAACTCCTACATCCTGCGTTAATAACATGCATAAGCGCAGGTCTGTTGCAAATAAATGACTGCGGTTGACAACTAAAGCACAGCTTTCACTACTCATTGATCCATCTCATCCCAGATGGCGATGCTGTTTGACGAGATAACATAGTCTCCATCAACCCCTCAGGAAGTCCCCGCAGGCATCGTTCTGAAAGCTACTCAAACAGCTGCACATCCAGATATGAAAGGCCAGATCAGATCAGATCACTGTCATTTTGGACAATCAATGCAATTGACCAGGATATTATTCAGATACAATGAAGTAACTGCTATTCCAGGAAAGACCTGAGAGGCATATTGTAATAATAATAATAATAATAATAATAATAATAATAATAATAATAATGGCTTTTAAAGTACAGGGATAGTATTATTTTGCTCCCATTTTCCCTGCCCCTATTTTGCGACAGGGAAACAAAATTATCTGCAGAGGGGATGAAACATTGAAACCAAGAAAAAGACACCACTGATATGTTACTTTATGGAAGTGAAAAATCAGGCCTTTGCTCATTGTTGTATAGTGTTATACTTTTAGCTTTAAAAAGGGGCAGTATTAGAGTATATTAAATTTATGTTTAAAACATAGCAGATGGAAATAAAGAGCATTAGCTGGGAAAGAATTGGTGCAGGGCACACACAGAGGGAATAGAAGACCTCTGCAGGAGACATTCTAGAGAGCTGCTATCAAACAAAATAGATCAGGTATAGGGAACCATTGACCCTCAGATGTTGCTGAACTACAACTCCCAACAACCCCAGCAAGCATGGCCAATGGCCAGGGATGGTTAGAGTTGTCGTTCAGCAACATCCAGAGAGCCAAAGTTTCCCCACACCTGGAGTAGATAATAGTGGGTCTGGTATTGGACTGATTCCTGCATTTCTAAGGTATGTCCTTTGTCTTGGATACACTGGGGAGCCCTCTGAATTAGGATGGGCATGACAGCTCTAGCTTGGTGTTCAATCTAGAGGGTTGGATGAGGGCCAGTAGAATGTGCTTGAATCTTGGGAAGACAGAGGCTCTTTGGGTGCTTGGTTCCCACATTCAGGAGGCAGGCAAGTTAACCGTTGTAGAGGGCTATGCACTTTCTCTGAAGGAGCAAGTGCAAATGTTTGGGTACTCCTGGAAGCATCTTTTTCACTAGAAGCTCAAGTGTCCTGTGTGGCTAGGAGTGGCTTTCACCAGCTCTGTCTGGTTCACCAGCTATGGCTGTTCTTGGATAGGGATAGCCTGTCCACTGTAATACATGCAGAGGTGGATTTAGAGGAGCATGACCAACACTAGGCACTGAACTGAGAGGGTGCCACAGGGAGCACTGCAACAATGACTACTACTACTACTACTACTAATAATAATATTTTTTATTTATACCCCCTCATCTGGCTGGGTTGCCCCAGCCACTCTGGGCAGCTTCCAGCACATATAAAAACCATAATAAAATATCAGACATTAATAGCAATGATCCAATATAAAAAAGTCACAATAACTTTAAAATATCAAATAAATCAATATTCAATAATCCAACGGAAGGTGAGAGGTGAGGTGGTGCTGAATTTTGGTGTCGCACAGGGCACCACTGAAATTTAAAAGCCCCAAATCCACCATTTATGCATACACTGGTAAGCTTGAGGCTGGACTACTGTAATGCACTCTACATGGGGCAGCCCTTGCAGCTGGTTTGGAAGCTCCAGCTGGTGCAGAATGAGGCCACTGATGGGAGCATCCGGCCGAGAGCATGTGACATTATTGTTAAAACAGCTGCACTGGCTTCCCTTCTTCTACCGAGTTGGGTTCAAGGTTCTTATATCAATTTACAAAGCCCTGAATAACTAAGATCCAGGGACTGCCTGAATCCTTATATCCCAGCTCGATCCTGAAGATCATCTGCAGACGCATCATTGGTCATTTCTTGGTGAGGCTCATTTACGGTGTGGTTTTTATGTTCTGTTGTTGTAAGCAGCTTTGGTATCGTTGATGAATAGCATTGTGCAATTCTTAAAAATAAATAACCCCGTTATTTCTTGACTTCAGCTTTTCATTGACACCATTAGATCTATCACAGCATTTGTGAGGATGATTATAATGTATTAATCATGCAGTAAACAGACCATGCCATGGTGTAAGCCAAAGGACTAGACAGTTCTCAAGATTCTTTCCAAGCTTGTGGTTCATCATATGAAAGAATCCTAGCATTGCGAACATTCCTAGGCTACAGCCCTGCATACAGCTTGTTTATATGTGACACCTACTCCTTTTAGTGGTTTCCCGCATCTGTTTCAACAGTTCAACAGTTGCTCGGTTATGCACAAAAAGTTGAGTGGATGCAGAGTGGTGTATCCACCATCACATGTGCAGGAACGTTGTGGCTGTTTTTGGTCATTCCAAGTGAATATGTGAAAAAGGGAGTCGAATCCCCATCCCTCATGTTCCTTTTTCCCACAGGAAACCTTTGTGCATTGAGCATGAAGATCTGAAGGGGAATTCCAACCAGCTGGACGTGGTTAGATGCTTCTGCACATATGGAAAGTCTGCATGATCAGCAAACCTGAAGTTGCTTTGCAGCCCGTGTTCCTGACTGCAAGGAGGCTTTAAAGGGCACACTTAGAAGTGACCTTAAGACCTTCTTGGTTAATGCAAGAAGGTTGCAACAGTGCACAAAGGGTATGGGCATGTTAATGTTTTATTTAGGCAATTTCTGTACTACTTAACATATAGAAATAACTCTAAACAGTGTACAGACAAACCAAAGCCGCAACAAATGTTACAAAGATGTACAATAAAACCATTCATACGAATTCCTAATAAATAAATATAGATATAATTTTTTTCTTCTGACGCACTTCCCCACTCAACACCTCTCAGCGCTCTGGCTCTCACCCAGGACTTCACCATGCTGTTATTCAGGGCCCAAACAAACTTGCAGAACTCAAAAAAACCAAGTTTCTGGAACCTCCTGTCAACACCTTGGTCTCTCACTCTAGGCTTTATGGGCAAGCACCAGGATCTGATAGAATTTCCTCAGGCTGCCCACAGCTGTGTCCCATTCATCACTCAAATCAACTGCACTGCACACAGCCCTTCCAGGATATAGCAGGTTTGGTTTGGCAAGTTTCCCAAAGTGTCCCAAGGATAGCAAATTGAACACCCCTTCACTCAAAGTTCTTTCTCTGGCTTCTGCACATCTCTAAACTTGCAGCTGCTTGCAACTGGCATGGACCTATGTTCTGTATACATTTTCCCCACCACATGGGGCTTGGACAACCAAGTAAGGCTTCTGTGTGCACCTCTGAGTTGGCGAGTCCATAGCTGAGAATGGATTTGTAGGCAGAGCTGACATTCAATGCATTGGCTGCGTTCACATGACATAGTAAGTCAACTATGGCTTACCAGGACTGCACAAAGATGTGGATTCACAGCAGCTTTGATCCTCCCTGGTCCTTTTTTGCTCCCATGAAATGCTGAGCTAAGCCAAGTTTGGATTAGCCTGTCACTCAAACCCAGGCTCATGGTTAAGCTCTTTCCAGAATAACCATGAACTGTAATCAAAAACAAACCTTGGCTATGGCCTGTGGCTGGCAAGAAGTACAGTGGTGCCTCAGGTTAAGTACTTAATTCATTCCAGAGGTCTGTTCTTAACCTGAAACTGTTCTTAACCTGAAGCACCACTTTAGCTAATGGGGTTTCCTGCTGCTGCTGTGCCGCCGGAGCACAATTTCTGTTCCCATCCTGAAGCAAAGTTCTTAACCCGAGGTACTATTTCTGGGTTAGCGGCGTCTGTAACCTGAAGCGTATGCAACCCAAGGTACCACTGTTGCAGCAGGCCAAACCATGTCCTCTTTTTACAGTGGTCAACCAGAGGTCCTTGGAATGGCCACAAGCAGACCCTGAGTGCAACTGTGATTCCCAGCCATTGATATCCAGAGGCATGGCGCCTCTGATGGTGGAGGCAGAACATAGCCATTGTGGCTACTGGCAAGAGAGAGCTTAACCATGAGTCCATAACTTTACGCCATCCTGGAAAGCCATAGTCAAAACATTTTTTTTTTCTTCCAGTAGCACCTTAAAGACCAACTAAGTTAGTTCTTGGTATGAGCTTTCGTGTGCATGCACACTTCTTCAGATACACAAGTGTGCATGCACACGAAAGCTCATACCAAGAACTAACTTAGTTGGTCTTTAAGGTGCTACTGGAAGAAAAGAAAAAATTTGTTTTGATGTTTTGACTATGGCAGACCAACACGGCTACCTATCTGTAACTGGAAAGCCATAGTTTGGTTTACCATGTTGTGTGAACCAGACCATTGTGTTTTGGCAGGTTCCATTTAAAAAGGGGGTTTGTTGCAACTTTCTGATGAATCTACAAACCGCTCCCTGACTTCAAAACCTACCTCCATAATAATCCACAGTTTTTAAAAAAACAAACAAACAAAAAACAAACTCCTGTTCACTTTAGTTGGGCTGCACTTTCATTTGTTTGTTTCAGCTGAATCCTTCTTACTCGGAAGACACACATCCCAACATCTTCACACTGTATTCACTTGAAGCAGCACCAGCTACCATTAAACGAAAGGCAAGAGCAACAAAGTAATACAACACTGAAGCACCAACCCCTTGTGAAAACCCTTGCAATAAAATCTTTAATCTTTGTGGATGGGACAAGGCCATTTATTTAATCGCGTTGCTTACCCTTTCTCACAAGTGAACTGTTTGGTCGAAGGCACAAACGTCAAAGTGTCCGATCGAGAAAATTAACCAAACACTGTGGATGTTTACTCAGGAAGGTGTTGAAACCGCACTGCAGTAAATTGCTTCCTCATCCAGCAAATACTTGATACAAGCCCAATTCTAACATGTGAGATTCCCAACTTCAGTGTGTTATGAATGGTCCATCTGAGGGCAAAACCTCCACGGTTACAAGTCACTTCTCCCACTGGGGCTGTGTGCACATGTGTGTATGGGTGGAAAGTAGGTTTGAGACAGGGAGGACCATGGTTCAGTGGGAGAGCATCTGCTTTGCATTCAGAAGGTCCCTGGTTTGACCCCTGGTGTCTCTCAGCAAGACTGGAGGAAACTCCTGCCTTAAGGCACTTCACCACAATAAGGTGTCACCCATATTTTGCTTAACAAAGGGGTGCAGAACCCTTTTCAGCCTAAGGGATGCATTCCTTTCTTGGCAACTTCCAGGGGCAGAAATCTAAGCAGAACTGCAGGGGGTTCTGAGGATTCGTGAGGTCATCAGAATTTGTATTTCCTGACACAAAAATGCAAATTTCAGCAGCTTGCCTCAAGTACCAAGCAAATATTGCAGCTCCCCCAAAGTTGAGATAAACAAAACACCAATGACCACTGTCCATGCTGGCTGGCACTAATGGCATCTGCAGCCCACCTGCACAACGGGGAGTCTGGCCAGCCAACGTGGTCCTTGGCAGGCAGAGAGGAGCACTGGTGAAAATCTGTGTTAGAATTAGTAATGTTTATGTGATGTGACTGAAATAAAATGTTCAATGGATATACTGTGGAAGTGCAACCTACAAATGCCATTTGGCTGCTTTTATTTAATTTTAATTGAGAAAATGACAGATGATATACAAATATGAAAGCTTCACACATTATTAAAGCACTATCATTAATGAATAATAAGATGAAAAACCTATTTATACATTTCAATTAATAATACTGTAATAATTATAGACTACAGCATTTATTCATTATGCTAATATTTATAAACCTCAATTTAATCATTTAGAAGACAAAATCATTTGGGTATCGTTAACAGATATCTAGAAAGCTTGTGTTTGTTTTGAAAAGTTAGTTAAATTGTACACACACTGATGCTTCTACCTTCACTTGGAAGACAACCGCTAAGAAAACTGGATATTTATCTTGTAGAAATTTATGTGGATTTGATACCATTTGAATGACAGCACAGTATTACTAACACCTTTAAACCAGGGTTTCCCAAACTTGGGTCTCCTGCTATTTTTGGACTACAGTTCCCATCATGCCTGACTCCTGGTCCTGCTAGGTAGGGATGATGGGAGTTGTAGTCTAACAACTTGGAAACCCAAGTTGGGGAAACCCTGGTTTAAACAAACATAGGATAGGTTAGCCAGATAGATGCCTGCTTCTTGGGAGAAAAGCAATGACAAACTTAGACAGCATCTTAAAAAGCAGAGACATCACCTTGCCAACAAAGGTCCGTATAGTTAAAGCTATGGTTTTCCCAGTAGTGATGTATTGAAGTGAGAGCTGGACCATAAAGAAGGCTGATCGCCGAAGAATTGATGCTTTTGAATTATGGTGCTGTAGGAGACTCTTGAGAGTCCCATAGACTGCAAGAAGATCAAACCTATCCATTCTGAAGGAAATCAGCCCTGAGTGCTCACTGGAAGGACAGATCGTGAAGCTGAGGCTCCAATACTTTGGCCACCTCATGAGAAGAGAAGACTCCCTGGAAAAGACCCTGATGTTGGGAAAGATTGAGGGCACAAGGAGAAGGGGACGACAGAGGACGAGATGGTTGGACAGTGTTCTCGAAGCTACCAGCATGAGTTTGACCAAATTGTGGGAGGCAGTGGAAGACAGGAGTGCCTGGCGTGCTCTGGTCCATGGGGTCACGAAGAGTCGGACACGACTAAACGACTAAACAACAACAATGTTTCATTCCAAGGTGGTCACACCTTCTGCACCTTCAATAGTTTCCCTACGCATTTATTAAAGGTGCAAGAGCTCTGTCTCGCTTTTCAGCTGGCCACCACATCTCCATCTAGACTCTCTCTCGATTTTGAAGAAAAAGGGCATTGAAGACCATGTTACATTTTGGTGGTCAACAACTACCATTGTTTAGGAACATTTAGTTCAAGTTACTGTGAGAAAAGATTAGTCAGCCCAGAAAAAAAAAAGTACAGGCTGATCTCCCTGGACATTATTACATCTGGAAACTGAAGGAACAGATTAATGCTGAGAAAAGCTCAGCCATTGTAACTAATTCAAAAGCGTGATGTCTTGGGACCAGACTGCGGTTGGGAATGGATTTCAACTAGCTCAACACACTGCAATTTGCAAGCGCTGCAATTCCTCCAGTCTGAAATGGGCTTGTGGTTTCAGTGTGGGATGAAGGCAAGAAGCACCAGATCCAATAACACATACGCCTTTCCCACTCTTGTTTTCAACGTTCTGCGACTTCAGTTGACCCAAAAGTTGAGGTCTTAATGAATAAGTGGGAGTGCGGTGGGAAAGGAAGGGCAGCTTTACTGGTATTATCATAACTTTTCTTGACAAGGAAGCATCTTGCGCCGAACACTTGTCTTTCCTCAATTTCCTTATGCATTTGCTTCCCCCCCTTTCCTAGCAAAACATGGTTCCTGGGACCTGACTGTGGACTTGTAGGGGTGGGAGAGAAAGTGGATTCAGTTCACATTTAAAGGTGAACCGACATCTATTTTGCACTTTGCAAGACAATATGAGAACTGAAACTCATCCATTCATTGAAATTCACACTTCTCTGGATTTTGCAGATCAATTCTCCAACCAAATCATGTGCACAGAAATGCATAGGCTGAGATAAAATGTGCATATAAATGCATGTATTAGTGAAAACAACACACACAAAACACTACAGTTTCTATTAGGAGAATTTGTAAGCATAGCTGCATATATTAGGCAGTACTATTGTTCTAGAAAAAGAGGTGCCAGAACTCACCATGAACACCTCCCTTATTCTCTTATAATGACAAAGGCTCCCACCTGAGAGGTGCCAGAACTGAGTTCCTGTGAGTTCCAGCTGATATTAGACAAAATTTGCACTAAAATGTTGAAAAATGTTTTTCTCAGGAGGGAGGGAGTGTGAGAAAGAGTTTGCTTTCTATGAAATGGGAATTTTGCCTAGCAGACTCAGAGAAAAGTTAATGGATGTTTTGCCTGGAGAAAAAAGGCCACAGCAGTCTCTTTATGTACCCATTATAGCAGGCATTTTGTGAATGGGCCAGCTCCCTATGGCAGCCATTCTTAAAACTGGTACCCACTATGTTCTCTCAAAATTTCAAATGTGCCTATTCCACTTACTGAAAAGAAGGGAAGGCTGGTAGCCATCTGCCTGATGTCTGGGCCTCTATGTGGACAGAAGGTTTTCCAATGAAGGGGCAGTCAGTCATGTGCACAGGTTTACCTGCTCAGTGATCCCTGGGCCACTTGAGCATGAATGGCTTGTTTTGATTCCTCTGACTTAGAGAAAGGAGAGAGAAAAATGAAAAGAAAAAAGGGGTATGGAAGTAGTGAGTGAGACTGATGGAATTTCAGGTTTATGAATCGCACCAGAAATCTTCAAAGAAGATTTTGCTGCATCTGCAGGCAGCATTTATCTCGTCTGTAGTTTTCTATATAAAGATGGGCATTTATCAGCTCTTCTTCCCTTTCTGTTTCCAAAGCTATCTTTTGATCTTCTCCTCCAGTGCTTTTTCCTCAGTCTGAGTGGAGCAATAGCTCATTTGGCCAATCTCTCCCCCTCTCCCCCTCTCTCTTTCAATTTAGTCCCTTCTCTGCAAAATTCTGACTTCTGAAATGAATTGCATGTCTCTATACCAGAAACAAGGTTTATTTTTAAGACTCTCTCTCTCTCTCTCTCTCTCTCACACACACACACACACACACACACACACACAATCAAAGTTTTCCTACCCACCCAGATAAATAAAGATACTTGGACCTCACTGACTAATTCATTCAGTCTCTTGCTCACTTCTGAGGGCATCAAAGTTATGGAAGTTCTTCTTGGAAATGTGAAAATCTCTTTCACACACACACATTTTTCTCTAGGACCTCTTCCACATCATCTAACAAACTGACATTTGGTCCAAGATACTCGCTGGCAGTGGAAATTTGTAATGATTGTGTCCAAAGACATTCTGGTTGTAATAAAATTAATCTAAGACTTATGACTTCTTCATAAACATAAGCTGTATTGTAAGAAATTAATTTATTTTTTGTAATTTGTAATATCCTTTGGTTTTTTCTTTGTTGACTGCTTTTTCTTCATTATAATCAATAAAGCAATTTTAATCATCCTCATCCTCATCCTCCTCATCATCATCTAAATGGCAGCTAGATGTAGATATGTTCTTCAAAATGGGGGATTCAAAGTGTGCCACAAAATTATCAGGCTACTTCTATACTAGCTCGTTATCTGAAAACTGAAACACACATAGGTGAAATTCCCTGATTGCGAGAAAATTAGGAAAGGGGACATTTTCACATGTAAAAAGTCAAAACTCAAAGGTATGGCATTTACCATATACAGTCGTACCTCAGGTTACAAACACCTCGGGTTACAGTTGCTTCAGGTTACAAACTCCGCTAACCCAGAAGTAGTACCTGGGGTTAAGAACTTTGCCCCAAGATGAGAACGAAAATTGTGTGGCGGCGGCGCAGCGGTAGCAGGAGGCCCCATTAGTGAAAGCGCAGCTCAGGTTAAGAACGGTTTCAGGGTAAGAATGGACCTCCAGAACAAATTAAGTTAGTAACCCGAGGTACCACTGTATGGGCCAGAAAGCTGGACAAACCATGTACTTCACTACCATAAGCTATAGTGATGACCACCATCTTGGATTGCTTTAAAAGGAGATTAAACTAATTAATGTAGGATAAAGCTGTCTATGTCTGTCAAACATGAAGGCTATGTTCTGCCTCCACTATTGGGGGCAATATGCCTCTGAGTACCAGTTACTGGGAAACACAAGTGAGAGAGAATTCAGGTCTTACTTGCTGGTTCCTGTGGGAATCTAACTGGCCACTATGAGAACATAGGACTCTTAGGGAACCAGTGTGGTGTAGTGGTTAAGAGCGGTAGTCTCGTAATCTGGGGAACCGGGTTCGCGTCTCCGCTTCCTCCACATGCAACTGCTGGGTGACCTTGGGCCAGTCATACTTCTTGAAGTCTCTCAGCCCCACTCACCTCACAGGGTGTTTGTTGTGGGGGAGGAAGGGAAAGGAGAATGTTAGCTGCTTTGAGACTCCTTAAAGGGGATCAAATCCAAACTACTACTACTCCTCCTCCTCCTCCTCCTCCTCCTCTTCTTCTTCTTCTTCTTCTTCTTCTTCTTCTTCTTCTTCTTCTCTGTTCATATGGCTGTAGGAGTTGCATAAAGTTAAAGGTAAAGGGACCCCTGACCATTAGGTCCAGTCATGACCGACTCTGGGGTTGCAGCGCTCATCTTGCTTTATTGGCCGAGGGAGCCGGCGTACAGCTTCCGGGTCATGTGGCCAGCATGACTAAGCCACTTCTGGCGAACCAGAGCAGCGCACGGAAACGCCGTTTACCTTCCCGCCAGAGCAGTACCTATTTATCTACTTGTACTTTGACGTGCTTTCAAGCTGTTAGGTTGGCAGGAGCAGGGACTGAGCAACGGGAGCTTACCCCGTCACAGGGATTGGAACTGCTGACCTTCTGATCGGCAAATCCTAGGCTCAGTGGTTTAACCCACAGCGCCATACCACTTCACAAATTTAAATTGCCCAGATTGCCAGTAGAACTATCTGCATACATCCTTTGAGGATATCTGGGCAAAATGACACATAAATTCAAAACTGTGCATTTAAATCAGAGGTGGGTAACTTAAAAATATGAGGGAAAGGAACAATTAAGCAGTCATTTCAATATGAGCATTTAAAGCAAGGAACATAATTTAAAGCAACAATAAATTGGAAAGACATATATTTAAGCAACATTGCGTGGGAGCATTTGTGGAGATTATTCAAATTCCTTTTGAGAAGGAAACTGTATACAATTAAAATATTTTCATCTCTGCAGGGGGTAATTCCATAAAGGTTTTCTTCTTGATTGATTAAATGCACTGCCTCACAGGAACATCACATTAACAATCGTGTGTGTGTGTGTGTGTGTGTGTGTGTGTGTGTTGCATCTCTGGGAATACACTGCCGGGGTTAGCTAGAGTGTGAATGGAAGCTGTTTGGCTGCCTCTAAGGATTTAGCTAAAATACACCAAGATTTAATAAGGCCTTGCTGCCAACGTGAGCTAGTACCAGGATAAATCAATTTACGAAAAGAAATAACTATTTGGAAACATGGAAATCCATGGCAATTGAGTTAGCTGCACTATGCTTCTCTCAGAATCCCTGAAAGGCTTGTGTGTTTTTGTCACACATTATCTCACAAGGTATCCATCCATTACACTTAGTACAATTCAGTATGTCCCTTTTCTATCCGTCTATCACAACTGTATCACACCCAGAAATGTTGAAATAAGGGAGATCCACTTTGGAAACAGAAAAACCTAACATAGATATGTTCCATTAAACACATTCCATAGTGGAAATCCTTATCCAGCTCCTCCCAAGCAATTTTTTCTCCACTCCATAAGACCCCACTGAATATGGCAAATATACTGTACTGATGGGTGAAGAGGTGTAAACTCTGAAGACGATGCAAATTGCCCCTGCCTGCCCATCAGATCAATTTTCTGATTAGTGGAGAAGGGGTGATAACCTCCCCGCAAAGCTCTTCTGCATGGATCAGTGAAGGGGGGGCTGTGTACCTTTGTGTAAGTGTTTGTGCGCAAGAGTGTACATGTGGGATGGCCATACCCATTGCTGGAATGTGGACCTCAGAAGGGTTGGCTATGAGCAAATATGGCCTTGGGGCCCAAAATGTTAGCTGCCTTCTCTCGCCACTTGGGATCCACTACATGCAAAGAAATTTCTCTGTGAGCTACAGGCTGGATCTACACTGATCTTCTAAACGTTATAAAATATAATGTTCTATAACATTTAATGGCAGTTTCACTTTGCTGGTGGCTCGATGCTCTGCCATGCCCTCTGGTGTCACATTTTAATAATGCAATTTTTAACATTATAAACGATGAGTTTATAATCCGCCCACAGTCCTTGCCCTTCTCTTCTGCACTTCTTGCCAACCTTTTGCTATGGCCTATGAACCATTCATAGACAGCATCTTAAAAAGCAGAGACATCACCTTGCCAACAAAGGTCCATATTGTTAAAGCTATGGTTTTCCCAGTAGTGATGTATGGAAGTGAGAGCTGGACCATAAAGAAGCTGGTCGTCGAATGCTTCTGAATTATGGTGCTGGAGGAGACTCTTGAAATCAAAGCAAGATCAAACCTATCCATTCTGAAGGAAATCAGCCCTGAGTGCTCACTGGAAGGACAGATCCTGAAGCTGAGACTCTAATACTTTGGCCACCTCATGAGAAGAGAAGACTCCCTGGAAAAGAACCTGATGTTGGGAAAGATGGAGGGCACAAGGAGAAGCATCCTCATGGTCCAGGAAACCTGGGTTTAGCACACTCAAGAGTCCATTTCAATGGATGCACAGTGACACATAATGTGATGGCAGTGATTCATGTGGCAAGCAAGTCTTCGTAGGATGACTGGGAAAGGGACAACTTGCCATAGAGAAGACATTTTAGATGATCTTCAGAAGCGTAACATGTGTTCTAGACCATGTTCCTTGCCAAAAAAAAAAAAAACCCAACAACTATTATAACACGCTTACTATGTGGCTACTGCCACAAAGCCACATACAAAGATGATTCTGTGCACATGGATACCATGGGTTGATGTCAGCCTGGATTTTGCTTAAAAACACTCAGTATTATGATGCTAATAACATATACTGCATATGAATAAAGTAAGAGATTTAACTCACATGGATCTGGGTTTTCAGCCACATGAATCGAGCTTCCGTATAGTGCAAAGCACACAAACTTTATATATCCTGCCTGTGAAGCATCAAAGTAGTAACTAATTGAAAAACATTATCTTAAAATATATATATATGCCACAGCTGGTGTATATAAGAAAGCCTGTCTATTAAAAGATCAAAGTATGGCACTTCTCCCTATATTTTAAATTCATATTTCTCTCTTTTTCTTAACTCCTCTATACACCAAGTACCTACTGTCTCCTTATAGCATTTCTGATCATTGATCTCCCTCCATCTTAGAAGATAACTGCAGAAGTCCATTCTTGAACTGGTACATTTTCGCCCAGTGCAGACGAACCAGTAGCGCTACCCTGAACCATCTCTGGCCAAATGCTTCCTACACAAAAATCATGCTGTTTCTGCTCAGACCCATTTAATCCAGAAGAGCACCATCACTTCCTTATTCTGAATAGGCCCACTACTGTAGATGGGAAGCCTTGGAAAGCTAGTTTGGCCCTGCAGAGTCGCACCCAAGCTTCAACCTTGATCCACCATAATTACCTTTCCAGCAGACAGGAAGTTGGTAGGGTGTTCCAGAAAGGGGATGAGGGTCTTGACAAAGGGTGTAGGGTCTACAGAACTTGATCCCTCTTGGTCGGGGTGTCTGAGGAGGAAGCAGCCACTGGATTTTCCTTACAGGGTCCCCAATTTCTCTATGGGCCACCACAGGATCCTCTTCCGATGAAGTTCCATCAGAACTGAGTCCTGAATTCTGGTGGCATCCCCTGCACCTCCTAACTCCTCACTACATATGGCTACTCCCCATAGGCCTTAGCTTTCCCCTCACACGCCAGGACAACTCCCTCCCCATGCCACTTACGCCATTCAATGGTATATGCAGATGCTGGCACATTCTACACCTGGCACATGTGCTATAAACACAAGTGGGGAAAGTAGAACGACTGGTGTCATTGTGTACAGCAGAAGTCAGTGATATATCAACCACTTTCCCTGTAGAAGCCATCATTTCCTGGAACCGAAATGATTTGTGCAGATATCATGGGCTGCAGTGGGAGTCCCAAGGGCACAATAATGGATAGGGATGGAAGAAAGATAAACCGCAGAGTTAAACCACTGAGATAGATCTCAGAGTTTATTAGGCAAGCAAGACACAGTAAATAATATTGGTCACCTTGCGCTTGGGCAAATGGCACCATTGGGGACTTCCAAGGGTCAGGCCCCTTAGATCACCTTGTGGTTTCAATGATCACTTGCTGTAGAGCAGTGGGGAGCGGGGAGCCTGTAGCCCTCCAGATGCAGATGCAGCCAGCATGGGTAATGGTCAGAGAGGATGGGAGTTGTTGTCCAGCAACATCACGAGGGCCAAAAGTTCCCAGTCCCTGGTGTAGAGCTTTCCTGTTGAGAACAATGCTAAGGTCTTGGGTATGTAATCTAATTTGTATTAAACATCTTGGATGTGTTGTGTCAAACCTCATTTGCATTACTTTTTCTCCCGAGGGGGGAAAAAACACCTTTCCTTTTTTTTGCAGCATAACCTTCAGCTTCAGCAAACAAAGTAGTGACTGATTGCTCTTTTAGTTTGTGCACTGGGGCTCTTTCCAGGTGTGAATCAAGTCCTTTGCTTCTCTTTAAGCACACAATTTCCCCCTTCTTTTCATTTTCCCCTCCACTCCAACCATTTGTAAAAGAGGACCAAATTGAACAATATATAAATCTTTTATCCATCTGAATCTCCTTGCAACGATCTTCATAGCAGCCGCACAGTTAACATAACATTTAACAAATGGAAATGGTAGATAGAAAAAAAAACCCCATAGATATAAGAGCAGGGCCTTAGAAAAAATGTCACTTTTTCTCTGGATATTATCCACCTCCATAAGGTTCCAGAGAAGTCTTGTCCAATGGCAAGCATTGCCACAGTTAATAACAAATTAACATAAAACTCATGTGAGATTATAGAGTAGAACATGGGTGGAGAATCTTTTCCGGCATGAGGGACTGGGGGTTGCATAGCAGGGTGGGTGTGGCCAAAGGGAAAAGTGGGAGGAGCAATAGATGTGAGTCTTGCCTGTGTACAGTATGCTACATCCAAACCATGCAAGATTCAGAGCTTCCTAAGTATATCTCTGGGCTGCATTGTGACAATTCGAGGACACAATCCACCCAGGGAAAGGTACTCAAGCAGGTGGTGGAGCAAGGCCAGTAAAGGGTAGAACATGAGAATGGGTGTGGCCTGAGAGCATCCGGAGCTCCCAGGTGGGGGGGGCACATTTGGCCTTAGAGTGTAAAGGGCCCCAGGTCTGATGCGGAGATATACCCTCTGGAATTAAGAAATAACAACTTCAAGGGTTAAATTATTCTATGGTTAAGATTTAGATATGTGCTTTATATAGGATTCCCTCTACCTTTCGGTCAGGTACTATTAAAAGTTTTGGTATTCGGGAAATTTCACCATAACATCTAATATGAGCATCATAAGGTAAAGGGTAAAGGTAAAGGACCCCTGGATGGTTAAGTCCAGTCAAAGGCGACTATGGGGTTGCGGTGCTCATCTTGCTTTCAGGCCGAGGGAACTGGCATTTGTCCACAGACAGCTTTCGAGGTCATGTGGCCAGCAGGACTAAACCACTTCTGGCACAAAGGAACACCGTCACAGAAACCAGAGTGCATGGAAACGCCATTTACCTTCCCGCTGCAGCGGTACCTATTTATCTACTTGTGCTGGTGTGCTTTCGAACTGTGAGGTAGGCAGGAGCTGGGACAGAGCAACGGGGGCTCACCCCGTTGTGTGGATTCAAACCGCCAACCTTCTGATTGGCAAGCCCAAGAGGCCCAGTGGTTTATACCACAGCGCCACCCACATCCTGCTGGATTAGGCCAATGGTGCATCTAGTCTAGAATCCACTGTGTTCACCAGATGACTATTGGAGGTCTACAAGCAAGACCAGAGCACAACAGCTTTCTCCCCATTTGTAATTCTCAGCAACAGGCATTGAGAGGCACACTTCCTCCGACTGTGGAAATCAAATAGTCATCGTGGGAGGTGATTAATTTACATCTGAGATGAGGTTAGTTTGTCTCCCCTGTTTTATTCTTCCCATCTTTCTATTTTCCACAACAAGCCTCCCAATTAGCTCTGCCTTATTCCTCCAGTGTAATGTTCTTTGTCCTCATTTACAGAAATGAGCATGTCTTCCATACTCATTTTCCGTAGATGAAAACGTGGTGGGAATATTGTGGCATGCAGCTACAATGTTTACGACCTGGTTCCATTCCACCTGCATGCACTGGCGATGTGGAAACAGACATGTACTTCAGGGGCTGTAGAACAAGGCCTTTAGTGAAATCTTCTCAACAGCACTACAGGTAGCATGAAAAATTCAGCTATGATTGACACTGGGAAAAATTTTCTCCGGAAAAATGCCCTTGCTAGTGAGTTAACATGTGGTTTGGGGCTGTTGGTGGTGTTGCTGGGGATATTGATTAGCCTGAGTGAATAAACAATGCTAATCCCCAGGACTCCCATGTCAGATATTTGACTTACAGCGAGTGCCTATTAGACCTCCTTATTGTAGTTTTTGGTCAATGTTATATTCATGCCCCATCTTTGGATGAGGGCCAGCGCAACCGTTCTGAACGATATCTAAATAGGAGCCATCGTGGCATGCAGAGCACACACTGATGCTTCTTGTCTCTTTGATGGAAGCACGTGACAGGAATGCCAAGCCCCAAAGAGGGAAGCGCTGACATCCGCAATGCTAATTTAGATCTGCAGGAACTGTCTTGCAATGCCAGATAGCAGGTATGACCCTGGACGAGAATGTATAATTATACTAATGCTACTGCTGCTGCTGTTGCTTAGGTATTTGCAGTCTTTTCCAGTAGAAAAGGAGGCAGAAGCATTTATCCTTCCATGGGGACAAAAGGAAAAAAAGAAAACTCACCACAGAAAACTGAACGGCAGCCAGGAAAGAATTTTGTTGTCCTCATCTATTCGTTTTGCATGCAGAATGGGAAGAGCTGGGAATCATCAAACCCCACGACCCCCCCCCCCCATTTTCTGTGAACGGTGTAAAACATATTAACTAACAAAAAGAATATGGAAGGGAACCAAAGTGGTAGAAAAGATCAGTGTGAGGAGAGCAATGCGGAATACATCGAACTATATACAGTGGTAACTCAGGTTACATATGCTTCAGGTTAAATATGCTTCAGGTTACAGACTCCACTAACCCAGAAATATTACCTCAGGTTAAGAACTTTGCTTCAGGGTGAGAACAGAAATCGTGCGGCGGCAGCGCAGCAGCAGCAGGAGGCCCCATTAGCTAAAGTGGTGCTTCAGGTTAAGAACAATTTCAGGTTAAGAACAGACCTCCGGAACGAATTAAGTACTTAACCCGAGTTACCACTGCACTGTACATCACTGAGCAGGCCACAGGGGCAATGCTTTCTTCCCATCCTATGAAATCACTTGTTGTTTCTACTTAAATTATGGGTGGAAGCAAAGCTAGACTAAATGGTGCTCATAAAATGAATGAATGGATCCATTATTCTTGTAATTTAGGGACAGCAACAAAACGAAATGCATGCATTTCTTAATCTCCGACTTCAGTCACAAACTTTTAACAGTTCAAAATGGATCACTTCGAAATTTATTTCAAGGGCTTCTCTGTTTTTTTCTTTCCTTCTTTCTGCTGGGATTTGGCCCACATTCAACCATTTATGGGGGGGTGGGGGTGGAGAAGGTAGTCAGGCTAAAACTGGCAGTTCTGCTCCCTTATACACGGCATTATCAGGACCAAATCCCAGTGGGTGGGGGACATATAGATACAGCTATATATAGATATATATAGATATGCATATTCTGCAGCATGTCATTAACACAATAATAGTGCATTAGTAGTGGATTTATTTGGCACTGTCCAAAAGCGCCCTCAGGCTTTTAAGGGTTTTTTATTATTATTCATGAAACTAATATTTTAGCCTTCTCTTCTGCTTAGCTTTTTTTAAGCACCTTTGTGTGTTGGTATTCTTTATAACTAGAGTGGTATCCAAATACAGGCAGCTCTCAATTTGTGCAGAGGTTGTGTTCTGGGTCATCACAGAAGCCTGAAATGCCCTGCAGGTTCAGCCCCTGCCCCATTCGGCCCCCTTTTCCAGCCTCTTATGGGCTGCCGTGATGCACAGCTATGCACAGCCGCGTGTAAACTGGATGCGTGCAAATGAGTCACTGCCTGCACTTCATACTTAGAGAAGATCCAGAAAGATCAATAATGTTTTGGAAGTTAGCAAAGTACAGGCAAAGCCTGTTGTGTTTGGTAGATCCAGTTTGTTTACATTCAGTCTTCTAGGCTGCTTTTCTAAATACATCTAAATATAGTGCCCGCTCTATCTTTTTCTTCAGAGGTCAAATACCTTATTTTATGGCAGGACACCCCACAATCAGTACACATAAAGCACGAGCTGTAAACATTTCTAATTGAGAAAAATCACTGCTGAAGTCTTCTCACAATCAACAGGCCTATCTATGGAGGTTGTGGTGAATGCCTTCCTTGCTGTTGCTATTAGTTACAGAAGAAAGAGGCAGATATGGGGGGAAGTGGACAGCCCCAGGAGGAGTAGGCTGAGGGGAAGCTGAGGCAGCCACAAGATGCTGATTGGAAATGAAGTAGTGTACCAGCCCCCAAAGCAGGTTTGAATATAAGTGCTCTGATCCCATCATGAGCACAGATAATCATGAATGTGCAATAGAAAGGATGTCTGAAAGGGCCCTGAAACACACACCGTGCCTCATTTTGCTTCTTTGTGTAGCTATCATTGAGGTCACCAAAAATCGAAGAGATAACACTCGAGGCCTGAAATCTCTCCTTCTCTTCTCAAAAACGGAGAGACAGACACCCAGCCTTTGAAAAGCAAGGAAGTTGCAAAGACCATCTGCCAACCTTCATTCAAACAGACAGAGCCGTGTCAGTTCTGATCCATGGGCCACCCGTGGTTAAATCTTGGATTTGGCGCTGCAGTGGGTCTCTTTCAGTTGCCTGAGTCCACGTTCCAGCTAAGCCCTTGCTCAGCACCTCATCCTATGTTGACTGTTCCTTCCCCCGCCCTCCACCTTACCTCAGAACTCTGGCAGTCCCCCACCAAGTAAACACCATCAAGCTCTATTCATTTGCTCTATGCATGTTAATGCTAATTGCAGCTTCTCTAAGCATTTCACATTGTTTGCACAAAATAGCAGTGCTCTGCCTTCAAACAGTCAGTATGATGACAGCTGGGATGAGTTTATCTTGCCCTGCTTAGTGTCAGGTGTGTTCTTACAGCTTCCCTGCCTCTTTTTGGGAAAGCTAATTAAAGAACTCTTCTTCCTTGTTTAATATTTACATTGAAGCAGCTGCATCTCATTTGGACATAATGCAAAGATGGCACCTGGGGCTCTTTTCCCAGAGTTAATTTAGTTTCCTGTCCCCCCCTCCACCCCCCGTTTCCCCTACTCAATCGATTAAGTTATAATTTTTGTGATTAGGTTTGGGATTGTGGTGTAAGGAGCCTACTTACAACGCCACACAGTTCTTCCAGAGGCTACATATGAGCTGGGCAAGCAAAGAGGAGCACACTATAAGCTCTGCCACTGCCACCCAGGCATCTCTCTAGGGCTAAGTCTGAAGCAGCGAGAAGGACCTGAAGTCAGAGAACAGGCTGAAGAAGGGCTGTAGCTCACTGGTAGAGCATCTGCCTTGCATGCAGAAGGTCCCAGGTTCAATCCTGGGTATCTCCAATCAGGTCTGAAACCCTGGAGAGACATTTCCAGTCAGTGCATGCAATACTGGTTTGGATGGACCATTGGACTGGTGACTTGTTGTTTAGTCGTTTAGTCGTGTCGGACTCTTCGTGACCCCATGGACCAGAGCACGCCAGGCACTTCTGTCTTCCACTGCCTCCTGCAGTTTGGTCAAACTCATGCTGGTAGCTTCGAGAACACTATCCAACCATCTCATCCTCTGTCGTCCCCTTCTCCTTATGCCCTCCATCTTTCCCAACATCAGGGTCTTTTCCAGGGAGTCTTCTCTTCTCATGAGGTGGCCAAAGTATTGGAACCTCAGCTTCAGGATCTGTCCTTCCAGTGAGCACTCAGGGCTGATTTCCTTAAGAATGGATAGGTTTGATCTTCTTACAGTCCATGGGACTCTCAAGAGTCTCCTCAGCACCATAATTCAAAAGCATCAATTCTTCGGCGATCAGCCTTCTTTATGGTCCAACCCTTCCCAATAATTGAAGAAGTGTGTCATCCGATAAGGCATGATTACTACATTATTTTTGGCAATAGTGGGATAGAGCAGACTTATGAAACAGAATGGCTGTAGGCTGGTGGGACACGGGTTGCGCTGTAGGTTAAACCACTGAGCCTAAGACTTGCCGATCAGAAGGTCAGTGTTTCGAATCCCTACGACGGGGTGAGCTCCCGTTGTTCAGTCCCTGCTCCTGCCAACCTAGCAGTTCAAAAGCACATCAAAGTGCAAGTAGATAAATAGGTACCACTCTGGCAGGAAGGTAAACAGCGTTTCCGTGTGCTGCTCTGGTTTGCCAGAAGCGGCTTAAGTCATGCAGGCCACATGACCCAGAAGCTGTATGCCAGCTCCCTCGGCCAATAAAGCGAGATGAGCGGCACAACCCCTGAGTCAGCCATGACTGGACCTAATGGTCAGAGGTCCCTTTACCCTTTACGCTGGTGGCAGTCTTGACCAAGATGAATTCATTTTAATAAATCACCCTAGTCTGGGGTGTAATATTTGCACATGATAATTACCAGTCATTGTATGGCGATAAGTGGTAAACATCACATTTAGTAGCCTGAAGAATAGGCCACAGGTATGCCATTTTGCCAGTTATAATACATGCTCATGCTCTTGGAGTCAGACCTCAGACGTTTATATCTGACATTTGTACAGTGGTGTTTTGTTTTGGAAGTTAGCAGAAGACACCCACAAGAAACATGTTGTGCTTGGTGTATCCAGTTGTTCACAGTCAATCTTCTAGACAAATATAATATCCTGAGTGAAATATATGTTATAGTCTGTAATTGAAATCTGCATATAGAACTCTCTCAAGCTCTGAACTGTGACGTTACTTAAGGAGAAATCTTTGCAATATAATTCTAGGCTTCATTATTTATAATAGTTTCATTCATTTTCTTTCCATTAAAAAACTCATAATCACAGAGCTTTAATGCTGTAACAAATACACATGTTATCAAAGGACAGATGCTGCCCAATATATGCTTACATATCTGCCTTTGAAATAAATATAATTTGCATTTTTTTTCACCCACATGAATTAGTGTGGTATTCATACATGAGCAATAGTCTTGACTGTGGTTAATATTCAGATGTATTTCATTAAAATAATACATATAATGGAGTTAACTTTTTTAAAGTAGCACATCCATTTGCCAGATACCTTCCTGTTCAACATGAGCTGGCTACTTTATGATGCACCTTTAAGTACCAGGCAAAAATGTTCCTCTTCAACCAGGCTTTGGGCTAATTAACATCCTATACCCTTTTAAGTGTGTTTTTGGGAGGAGTGGGCTACTGGCTTGTTTTTGTTCTTGTTTTTATTATGAATGTTGTGCTTTTTTATCTTGTGTTTTTATGTTGTGAACTGCCCCAAGATCTATGGATGAAGGGCGGTATACAAATTTAATAAATAAAACAATAAATTATATATATATGCACCTCAAAACACACTGAGAATCTCAAAGGCATAAACCAATTTGTTGGAGCCATTAAAAAGCCATGTGGTCACATTGGATTGGATCTAGATTTAAGCCTTGTCCAGGCATGCACTGTAGAGATTAAATGGGTGATCACTGTAAAGACAGGGTGTTGGAATAAATGAGCCATTATCCTGATCCATGTTCTTAGGCTGACCAAGATGCATTATTAAAGTTCAGCAAGGCAATAACACTTCGGGTGTGAACTAGGGCCAATGAGGGCTGTGGCTTTTGAGAAGTTCCAAGACCCAGATAGAGAGACCTTGAGGGCCATTCTACTAGTTTAATGCCTTCACCACAGGGCAATTCATCAGACCGAAACAAGCAAAACTAATGTTGTTCCAACTGATGATAAACAAAATGAATGAAACCCTTCAAATGAAAAAGAAGTAAGGTCTACTGTGTTCAGTCGGACTTATGCCCAGGAAAATCTGCATTACGTTGAGTAATAGGTTTGAACACTGAATGTGGAAGCTTATGTCTAAAGTCAATGAACAGAGAAAACACTAGTAGATGTGCTGCTGGATGTTTGATGGTTATTGTATTTGTTTAAAAACCAATAAAATTTTGGGGATTTTTATTTAAAAAAATTCTGTATAAGATTGCCACCTAATAGCAAAATATAAATCATGTTTACTGAGAAGACATATTGCACTCAAGAAGGCTGAGCACCCAGTAATTGCGCTTCAGAATGCAACCTTGGGGAGCAATCCCAAGCTCCTGGGAAGAATAGCTGAGAGGTTATTGGATCCTGGTAGACAGGAAGGTAGGTTTTTGGATATGGAGGCCAGGGTACCAAAATCTCCTTGATGTGAACACAGAAAGCCCTGGCACTGTTGGTGGGGTCAAAATTCCAGAGGCATGTTGTGAAATGTTGTTGATCCACAGGAATGCAGGAAAGATAAAGGTGAAAAACTGTAGCTCAATGCTAGATAATCTGCTTTGCATGCAAAAGGGCCCCAGGCTGATTTGCTGAATACCTGGTAGTGGAGCTAGCAAAAACTCCTACCTTAAACCCTAGAGAGCAGCTGCCAGTCAAAGTAGATAACACATACTACATGGACCCATGGTTTGACTCCATGCAAGGCACCCTCCTGTGTTCCTAGGCCTTCTCAGTCCCTGGCCATTCACCATAAACAAGTTCTGAAAACACATCTAGCCCTGGAAGTGTCGTATGTATTTCCCTCCCACTGCATTCAATGGGAGGGACATTTTAAGCAGGGGAAAATAGAGTGGGAAATGAGCAGTGGGAAACAAAGAGTTGGGGGGGGACATCTCCGGATGTGATGGTAGGACCACTGTAGATGTTCCCTGGTGAAGGAAAATGATTGCTTAGTCAGGGTACAGTTATACAAGTTATTGATGGACAGAACTTCAAGCTCCATGAAGTCCAGTATGCTGAGCCAAAAGTCAGCATCCCATGAACCCTTCCCCCAAACTCACAAATACAAGTTCCTGATTTAATATCTATTTCCTGCATTTACTGGCAACTGTAGCTAACATTAAGTAGGATATTACTCATCATCTGCATGTTGAAGAGTTAAGGTAAAATGACAAGATGCTGATTACTTCTCTATCTATCAGGGGAGGTACTCTTATGACATCTATCAGCATGATATCTAATCACTGTAAGAGCGGAACAAATTTATAAAAAGATTCCTCTGAAATTGCAGGTTCTATTTTGAGATATATATATATATTTTTTAAAAAAATACCCCACCATGAAAGCAGTTGTGCCTATGATTGCATTTTACCAGAGACCTACATGCCTTCCTGCTAAATATAGACTTTTTACAGGAGTTGGAGAATGTCACTATGCTTGAATTATAATTAACAAGAAGGCAAAAAAGGGAAAAAAGAGGGTGGGTGAGGATAAAAGTGCCCCCGCTCATCAAAGCCAAAGGTGAGAAAACAAACTGACAAAAAGACAGCACTTAAAAACAGGCCATCAAAGCACGTAAGGCATATACAGCAAAATGACAGCAATAAATGTACAAAGTAAAAGGTTTTCAAAGCATATATAAATATTGATGACTCACAAATGGGGGGGGGGACAGGTAGCAGAAACACTACGCAAAGAGGAGCCCAGTCATTCCAAACACAAATTGCAAATGCAACGATGCCTGTCGAGGAACTTACAATGGAGAAACAATTTAGCACACAAAATCTTTCCCGGTTTCTTCAAGAGTCAAGTCCAGGGGTGGTCAACCTTTTTCTACCTACCACCCACTAATGCATCTCTCTTGATGGTAAAATTTCCTTACCGCCCACCAGTGCTTGATGGAAGGAGGATTCAGCTTGTGCCGTAGAACCCCCTACCGCCCACCTAGAATCTTGAAATGCCCACTAGTGGACAGTAAGGACTAGGTTGACAACTCCTGGTCTAGTCCATTGACTCTTATAGAATCAACCCACTTTAAGTGCAGTGGATTCTTCTCCATGTTGAACTTGATATGCAGGAAGCTGAACATCCATACGTGCCTATTTTTCATTGAAATGAATCTTCATATACTTAAAGGTAAAGGGACCTCTGACTGTTAGGTCCAGTCATGGCCAACTCTGGGGTTGTGGAGCTCATCTCGCTTTATTGGCCGCGGGAGCCGGTGTACAGCTTCCGGGTCATGTGGCCAGCATGACTAAGCCACTTCTGGCGAACCAGAGCAGGGCATGGAAACGCCGATTACCTTCCTGCCAGAGCGGTACCTATTTATCTACTTGCACTTTGATGTGCTTTCGAACTAGGCAAACTCTTAATAAGATGTCGGGAAATGCATGTTTTCCAAAAACAGTTCAAGTTCAGGACTCCTATGCCTTCCCATGGAGGAAGGGGGCTGGGTAAATCTGGAATGTAGCTTTGGGGCTGAGGAGAATTGCCTGGGAGGCATCTGGCAGGGGAATATAAGGCCCAAGGCTCCCTTCTTTGTGTAGAGGACGTTCACTTGGAAGCCAAGTTATTCCAGCCTGTTTTCTGGACTTCCACTGCCCCTCTTCCTCATCTCTGAGGCATTTTATATCCTCCAGGTTCCCCACCCTGGCTGAGGCCCTGCAACTGCACTCCTTCCTGCCCATCAGGCAGATGAATGAGAGGACCCCTAGCACAAGTGGAGACTCCAAGCAATGTCCAAACATTGTCTCCTCATTAATCATTTCTTGGTTGGGGCTTGGTGGTGGGGATCAGGGCCTACTCAATGTGCAAGGTGCTGGCAAAGTACAGTTGAGCTCCTGCAGCCCATCATACCTGCCCTCAGCCCATTTGACCAATAACATCCTTGCCTACAGTCACATGGGCCAGCATAAACTTAGCCTCCAGCAGCATAAAAGTAGCCGAAGCAATTCAACTCAAGTCAGTGTGCTCACCAGCATTAATCACCCCAGCGCTAGTTCTGCTCTTCAGGAAAACAGATTTTCTTTCCAGAGAGCACTACCAGTGGCAAGAAATTAATTATTCTATTTGTTCCTCTTCCAGTTTCGCTGCGTTAACAAGCTCTGACCTTAACTGGTTAATCACTTGTTGGCAGTCGCATACTTGAAAGGCTTGCACCAGAGACACTTTGCTATTAAGCTAATGATACAAATATTCCTTTTTCGCTGTTTGGTAATTAACGTATTCATTGATCTCTAATTGCTCAGCAATTTGTATCTCTGTTTCATTAATTCCTCGAGAATTAATATTCATTTTGTACCATGGGACATTCTTCCTCTCTTTTTAGCCATTAGTTCGATGAGATTATGCTCCAAATAAATGGTCCTGTCACAGTTACTGTGTGGGCAGCACTGCATTTAAAAGAGTGGACCCTGTGTGGTGCCGATGGCGGGTGCTTTAGTTGGGTTGTATTTGCGGCCAAATCAGGTCCTGGCATCACTGGTTATAAGGATCTCAGATAGCAGGTGACTGGGAAAATCTCATCTATTTGACACATACATCAACAATCCAAATCAGATTAATTTTTAAAGGAAATTTTTTCGTAACTCTTGTTTTACTCATCTAAAATAAATTCAGATTTGGGCTGGAGTCCTATATATGCTTACTTGGGAACAAGTCCCATTAAATTCAATAGGGTTTTCTTCTGGCAAGACGCACATAGGATTTTGTTGTTCATCAATTAAATAATGAGGCTACATCTGTACCTAACATTTTAACATTATGATATTATATTAACTGTCATGGCTTCCCCCAAAGAATCCCTGGAACTTGCTGAGATCCGTTAGGAGACCCCTATCTCCTTTACAGGACTACAATTCCCAGAGTTCCAGAGGAAGAGGGATTGAAAGCACTCTGGAAATTCTAGTTCTTCAGTGACATGGTTGCCCCTTGCAGCGCAATGGTTCACCACTTGGGGCAGTCACACACAGATCCAGAAGCTCTGTACAGCAATCAGTGGCCTGGCAGCAGTGATGTTCAGCTGCATGACTCCCCAGTCTTGGCCCTTCTCTTACAACACCCTCCTGCCATACACCGATCTCTATAGTTAGTGCCACCCACAAAGGACAGGCTGATGGCTGGTGCTGCAACCCCGACAGAGTTGATAGCAGCCAATGTGACTGCCCAGGACGTTTTGCTATCTGAGGCAGAGCAGTCATTGTGGTCCAAACCCCTGAGCCTCTTGGGCATGCTGATCAGAAGGTCAGCGGTTCAAAACCATGTGACGGGGTGAGCTCCCATTGCTCTGTCCCAGTTTCTACCAACCCAGCAGTTCGAAAGCATGCCAGTGCAAGTAGATAAATAGGTACCGCTGTGGCAGGAAGGTAAATGGTGTATCTGTGTGCTCTGGCTTCCATCACGGTGTTCCGTTGTACCAGAAGCGGTTTGGTCATGCTGGCCACATGACCCAGAAAGCTGTCTGTGGACAAGCGCCGGCTCCCTCAGCCTGAAAGCAAGATGAGTGCCACAACCCCATAGTTGCCTTGGACTGGACTTAAACGTCCAGTTGTCCTTTACCTTTATCTTCCAGTTAAGGTGCACACTACCCTAAGTCAGCCAAGTTATCTTGGTACTTGAGACCGAAAACCCCATAAGCAACGCTCCCTCTTCCCTGACAGAAAAATACAATAATAAATTAAATCACTAGCCATTTGCTGCTCTTCCATGGCACTCTAAGTCTGAGCAGCCACCTCACTCAGTCTAATGGTAGGGCCAGCTACCTCACCCCCAATTTCTGCTTCTCCCCCTATAGTGTTAGTAAAGATCCTCATCACATTGTACATCTCCCTGCCCCAATTCCACAGTATTGTCTGCTGTTGGAGGGAGAAGAGGAAGCATTTGAGGTGATGCTATTTCCCCAGGTGAGCGAAAAAAGGTACCTGGTGCCATTTGGTGTATCAACTCTGTGATCTGTGTTACATTTAGTTCCACCCTTAAATGCAGAGAAATGATAACTCCTAAAAAGTAGAACACTGGGCCTTCTTACACAAAATGTTAACTATTCTTTCTTTCACCAGCGGACTCTTTTGAAGCTGTCAGGCTTGCATCTTGCTTCCCGCTGAGTTAAATGAGGACATTTGACAATGTCCCTGCTGCTGTGTGTCTTGGTAAAGTTGAAATGTACTGAGTGGCAACTCCTTGGAAAAAAAGAATTGCTCCCAGCTACGACTCTTTGCAGCTTGAGTTCTCATGCTCCTGAAATAACAAACAGATATTAGCATTTGCTCAAAAGAGAACGGAACACTCATCTTCAAAAGGAACACACCGGAGACAAGCGAGCGGGGAAGTTGGATCTCATTGTTTAATGGAAGAGTTATTGAGATCAGACATAAGAATAAGAAAATAACAATGCGATAAAGCTGTCAATATGATTCCAAAAGACCAGTCAGCACGCCCTTCCAAATAATTTTAAGCCACCCTACACAGTTGTAGTCATTCATTTAAATGGGTGAACCTACCCATGACTTCTTTGCCTTGTACTTGGAAATAAGTTGTGCTTGGAGATATACTGTAGATCAGGCATGTCCAAAGCCCGTTTTGAGGGCCTAATTCGGCCCAGCAGTAGCTTTAATCCGGCCCCCGTGGCAGTATATGAAGCCCAAATCAGTCCAGTGGTCCATCTCTTCCTGCATCTTGTTCTTACAGTGGCCAACTAGATGCATGTAGCAAACCTGCAGATAGGATTTGAGCTCAAGAGCACTCTGCCCTCCTGTGCTTTCCAGCAACTGGGGTTCAGAAGCATTGCTTCCGAGGTCCAGCGCCGAGGGCCTTCTGGCGGTTCCCTCACTGTGAGAAGCCAAGTTACAGGGAACCAGGCAGAGGGCCTTCTCAGTAGTGGCACCCGCCCTCCCACCAGATGTCAAAGAGAAGAACAACTACCAGACTTTCAGAAGACATCTGAAGGGAACCCTGTTTAGGGAAGCTTTTAATGTTTGATGCATTACTGTGTTTTAATATTTTGTTGGAAGCCGCCCAGAGTGGCTGAGGAAGCCCAGCCAGATGGGCGGGGTATAAATAATAAATTATTATTATATTGTTATTATTGCTGCCTCGGCCGGTGAAGGCAGAGCACAGTAATCACGGCAAGCAGCCAATGATAGCTTTCTCCTCCATGAGTTTGTCTAATTCTCTTTTAATGCCATCAATTTTGGTGGCTATCACTGCATCCTGTTGGGAGTGAAGTCCATAATTCAGCTATGCACAATGTGAAAACTACTTCCTTTCTGAATCTTCCAACGCTGAGCTTTATTGGCTGTCCAAGAGTTCTGGCATTATGAGAAGGGGAGAAAAAATTGTCCACTTTCTCCACTCCATGCATATTTTAAAAAACTTTTGTCATGGCAACTGTTACTCACCTTTTGTCTAAACTAAAAAGCGCTGATGTTTTTTCATACTTGTGAATCAATTATAATATATATATTGAATCAATTTGCAAGAAAATAAAATATAAAATAGCATGCATCATAAATAAAACAGCGGGGCACTAATCAAATCCAGCCTTTTGAGAGCCAGTGTGGTGTAGTGGTTAAGAGCGGTAGTCACGTAATCTGGGGAACCGAGTTCGCGTCTCCGCTCCTCCACATGCAGCTGCTGGGTGACCTTGGGCCAGTCACACTTCTCTGAAGTCTCTCAGCCCCACTCACCTCACAGAGTGTTTGTTGTGGGGGAGGAAAGGAAAGGAGATTGTGAGCCGCTTTAAGACTCCTGAAGGGGAGTGAAAGGCGGGATATCAAATCCAAACTCCTCCTCCTCTTCTTCTTCTTCTTCTTCTTCTTCTTCTTCTTCTTCTTCTTCTTCTTTGATCTCCCAACCTCAGCCCCCTTTCCTTCAAATCAGGCATTGGGAGGCTTCTTTATGCTGATCACATTCCTTCAGGGATAATCTGTTAGGAGCTGCACATCAGCTGCTGGCAAGACCCAGAATTAAGGGAAGTTCTGTTTTTGGCTCCTTTCTGCCATATGAGTGATCTCTTCCTCTCAAAATGTCCTTGGGAAAACAGTAGATTAGATGACAAGGAAGTGAATTCCACACAAGCTAGGATTTTCTGTTAGGGCAAAATTATTTCTGAAGCCGGCTCTGGAATTGTACTCAACCAGTTTTCAGGTCATTCCAGAAACAGCGTGGGAAACAAGGCCTAGAGAGTAGCAAATAGAACCTCAGCTTCTCCACATGGCAAATTACACCAAGGCAGGTCAAATTATTATAGCACCTGAGGCAGAAAATCCCACAAGTACCTCTCCCCGTCCCTGGAAGGAAAAACAAAAGAAAACAAAAATAATAAATAAAACCAGGTACCAGTTTAGACAATACACCAGTGCTGCTGCTTTCATTGTTGTTAAAATTAGTTCCCTTTACCTTTTTCCTCCCAGATGCATGGGATCTCAAGAATAACCTCGAGAGATTTACCTCTTAATGTTTTATTTTACACCCTCTTTTACTGGAAATATCTTATTTGCAGCCGTGGCGATCAGTAGCCTAAGTTCTTTAATCTTTTTCAAATGGGTTCAGTTAAACTAAAGGACCTTCTATAATCTGTTTTTTCATTTTGACCAAGGGACTGCAATAACTCCATGTTACCACAGAGCCTGTTATTTTAAGAGTTTTCCAGCCCCCGTCTCTCTGTCTTTTCTTTAAAAAATGTGACTCCGTCACAGGAGTGTATTTAAACTCCCCTGGGATAAGTATTTTTCAGGGTGAACAGATGCTAGATATATACTTCCCCCAAAGCAAAGTATCTAAATCATATGTTTCGAAAGCAAAAGAACAATGACTGCATTATTAAGAGACAAACAACCTTCAAGGTGTTTCTTATCCAACAAACCCAGCATGCAGTAATTTCTTTTAATGTGAACTAAGCCCAGAGGCCTGCTTTTCCCCCTCTTCAGCCTTCTAAGCATTTTATTTTATGATACTGTTTATCTCCCTGCCCCAATGAATTGTGTTGATTTTATATAGGCCGAAGGGCCTAAACATCTCAGCTGACATTTACCATGGATGCAGGATGTTTGTGAGATCCAGGCAAATCCTGACTCAAAGGAAGGTGCCTTAGACATAGTCTGGACTTGTTAGACGTGAAGTTGAATCTTTAGGAGATGATAGAAGACCAAGCAGGATCCTCTGAACAGTGGCATAGTGTTGCTTGCCAGTGCCCCGGGCAGGGGGACAGCAGCCCAGTCCTCACCGCCAATGCCGCCAGAGGGTCCCCACCCCCACTGGAGCAAAGTGGGACTGCACTGAGCCACCTGCCCACCTGCACAACGGGGAGTCTGGCAACGTGGTCCTTGGCAGGCAGAGAGGAGCACTGGGGTGGGCCGCCTGTGTGGGGACACCTGGTTCACGACCCATCAAAAATTGTGCGCCTGGGTCTACAGCCCCCCTGGCACCCCCTATGCATAGCTGTCAACTTACAGATATGAAAATAAGGGACCAGCAGCCTCGAAAGTAAGGGATCAGTAGCCAAAATAAGGGATTTTAGCCAACTAGCTCCAATCCCCCATAACAGTCAATTGAAGGAGCCTCCAAAACAAATCCAAAAGCCCCCCCTCCCACGAGATCGCTGCCCGCCATTGTACTCAACCAGCTCCTTTCCTTTTCCCCCACCATGTGCCCCCGCTCCAGGCAGACCTTTTCCCCGCAAGGGTGAGTGGGCCGTCGATGACGTATCCATCTGATTCCGAGCACAGGTATGTTCAACTTCTGAGCCCCTCCAAGCCAAAAGCAGAAAGCCCAGCCAGCGGCCAAATGAAGCCTCAAGCGGTGGTTCCCACAGCGCAGCAACCCGGCAAAGGGGATGTAGCAAGGAAAACCACCGTCACCTCTCCGCTGGGAAACGCTGAGCAAAGGCGAGTCCCCAGGCAACGCGGCCGATTTGATCGGCACAAGGCATGCAAGCTCCACCCCCCAGTCATTCTTAGACTCCTTATTGGGTGAGCAACGCAGCCAAGCAACACAGTTGGAGCCTCCCTCCTCCCTGGCCGGCAGGGAGGGAGGGAGAGGAGCTGCTTCCTTTGAAACCCAGGAAGTTTATGGGATATCATCAATCCGGGACAGCAGCGGGAAACAGCGCTGGGATAAGGGAGTTTCCTGTCAAATAAGGGACGGTTGACAGCTATGCCTATGCCCCTGAAACACTTTTTGGCACCTCAGTGATCCAGGTTGAAATCGACCAGCTTGCAAATTTGGCCTAAAGCCTGCTGTTTTCTGAAGCACTGGATAAGGGTCCAAATGGATTCTTATGGATGTGCACAGTCCTAGTGCACATCGCTACTCCTTTTTGCATCTTTGCAGTGGCCACAGAATCTCGACATCTCCTGTTAGAAGGATCAGGTAGCAGTTGATGGGGTAAGCATCTGCCTCAGACCCTGGAGAGCTCCTGTTGATCAAAGTGCTAGATGGACAGTCTCAGCTGGTATAAGACAGCATCCATGTTTTCTCTCCCAGGTGGATCATACAAATTGTCCTTGAGGATCCAGAAGGGGGGGAAATCATTGGAGCTAGGCACTGTTGTATATTCAAGCACCGCAATCGCTTCCAAAGGAGACTTGATCAAGGTAGCTAATTTAATCTAAGATTGTAATGGGTTACTGTAATGTTTGTTCTGTTAATAATATTTGAGATTGTAATTTTAAATTGTTTTAGGGATGAAAATTGATTTAACAAATTATGAATGTACAAAAAAATGAAAACTAGTTTCTATTAATCACAGCCCTGAGCAGCTGAGTCATGCACTCATCCAGCTCTTAGACCTGTTCAGATGAAAGAGCAACCTTCCCAGCTCACACATAAAGCAACAGACGATGTAAGGGTTTTGCATATATTGTCTTATGCACCAGGTCCAGTTCATACTATTCTTGCTCCTAAAGAAGGGAAGGTTGCATAAATCAGTTTTGCTTGCGTAATGAGTTCTCATGTCCTTGCACTGCGTGCCCACCATGCAAGAGGATTGACAGTGTAGTGGCTGTATTAACTGATCATTGCTTATTTTCCACTCCACCCTCTCTCTCATAATACTGGAACTCAGGGCCGTCTAATGAAGCTGAATCTCAGAAGATTCAGGTCAGGACTGACAAAAAAATAATAGTAATCTTCACACAGCTCATAACTATGGAATCCACTCCTGCAAAAAGTACTACCTTGGATGGATTTAAAAGAGAAACAAAAATTAATGGAGAATAAGACCATCCACACTGCAAGTTGCTGGGAATCACAACTTGCTGCTGCCCTCATTTCCTTCTTAGAGGCATCTGGTTGGCCACTGTGAGAACAGAATGTATTTTGACAGTATGGATATGTTTATCCATGAGTCAGGGTGACAACATCTACATAAGTGTTCCTGACAGAAGTTTCAGGATGAATACGGCCATTTCTATGAAATTTTCCATATGATTTTTTGAAATACAAAAATCTGTTTGGAAAGAAATACAGTGGTACTTCAGGTTACATACGCTTCAGGTTACATACGCTTCAGGTTACAGACTCTGCTAACCCAGAAATAGTGCTTCAGGTTAAGAATTTTGCTTCAGGATGAGAACAGAAATCGTGCTCCGGCGGCACGGCGGCAGCAGGAAGCCCCATTAGCTAAAGTGGTGCTTCAGGTTAAGAACAGTTTCAGGTTAAGAACAGACCTCCGGAACGAATTAAGTACTTAACCCGAGGTACCACTGTACACAATGTTTTCCCATACATATGCTCAAAACATATAAACAGGAAAACTTACATGAGACGCAAACTCAGATGGGCATATTCCAAACAATCTGCATGCAAATGAAGACAACTGATGCACTTAATGTTTCATACTCAGTATTTCATCCTTCAGTCGCTTATAATCTGAGCCCATGAAGTTGATCAAATGGCCCCAGGATGAGCTTTCAGCTCAGGGTCACTTGGCCTTCTAAATCATGCTTCCAAATGATGAGGATATCTTAACCACACATTAGCGGCAGATGCAAAATGGGTGTTTGTACTGACTCTCAGCTGTGGCCTAACAAGTCATGAAAAGAATTTTGCCTCACTGGGAATCCCCTGTTCAGAAACAAACTCATCAGCAATGTTGGGATTTGGAAGATTATCCTCACCAGCTCAGAGGCAAAGCTTCAGCATCTTCAGGTAGAGCTACTAATGGCCCTTGTCCCAAACCCTGGAGAGCCACTGCCAGCCAGGGTAGACTACCACTCCCATCATGCTGGCTGGGCCTGATGGGAATTGTAGTCCAAACTGTACCACTTGGCAGCATCTAGCATAGATTCCCCCATAGATAACCAAATTGCTCCTGGGTGAAATTTCTCACCCCAGGGTAGCTTGGTCATTTTTATCAGCTTGTGATGCTGTAAGGAGAATCATTGGTTGGTTAAAGTGTGGTGATGATAGACCCAAGGTTGCAGGTTTGATCCCTGTATGGGACAGCTGCCTATTCCTGCATTGCAGGTGGTTGGTCTAGATGACCATCAGAGTCCCTTCCGACTCTAGAATTCTATGATTCTTAGGTTGCCACTTGCTAAAGAGCGCTATGTACGCTCCCTTCTCCACATTGAATGGGACATTGGCGCCAGTCCTTTGAGGCCCATGTTCTGTCTCCTTCTAAATTCTTCTAATTATATATGAGAGCATGTGGATTTATGGGAAGCGGTTAAAAATGTACCGGTTCTTTCTAATACCTGACACATTTCCAAAATCCCCTTTCTTTAAAATGCATGGCATATGCCAAATAAACGACGGCGAGATATACTGTGGTCCCCCCCCCCCCCGCTGGCACACAGTGTTATATCACTCCTCGCTGCTAGGAATTCCCTGCATACCCATCATGGGAAAGTGTGCAATATGAATGCAATTTTTATTTTATCGCTTCACTTTTCAAAATAGGCCTGTGCATCATTTTGATCATTCTTATATTTAGGGGGGAAATGTTAACTTCCAACCTTCTCTCTGATTCCCTTTATAATGTCTTTGAAAGATTCGGCTATAAGCATATAGTAGCAGGTTTTTATGGGGATATAAATCTTTGTATAATATGAATAGTTAAAACCTAACAATGTGCTAGCATAGGTGAAATTGCACAATGAAGTGGAATTGGTTGCTTTAACATGCCAAGTTTATCTCTTCTTTAAGATGCTTTCCAATGCCAAATGCTGCTGTCATGTGATATAATCAATCTGCAATCCTCTAGCACAGAACTGGATACCAGATAAAAGATGGTCTCATCCCTTATTTGACCAACCAACCAACGATTGTACTCTGCAGGAGAGGACCTCCTACAGATACCACCTCCTCTGGTCCCTTCCATATGCATATCAGACAGGTGCCATCTCTATTGCCTTTATTACACCTGCTGAAGACATTCTTGTCTCAGCAACTCTTTTAAATGGATCGTCTTCTTCCAGTCTGCATTGGATTTGAAATTGGTTTTTTATGCGCGTTTTTATTGGCATTCTCTTTGGGATGTTTGCGACTTGCAAATGAAACGAAATAAACAAACAAACTGTACAGCTTGTCATCTGCCAAGCCACACAGACTATGAGTCATGTAGGGCAGCCTGCCAAGGACTTGATCGACTTTTCTGGCTGCTGGAACTGCACAAAAAAGGGGTGCTTTCAGTTCCCTATACAGGCAGGACATTCATTGTAACAGTGCCCTGCAGTACAGATGTTGGGTGGTGCAAGCATTTCCTCCACACAGATAGCTGAGCCAAGAGGGTGCAAAATCACCACCACCACCACCACCACCATCATCTATATTTATATGGGTTCCTACTGAGAAGATTTATTGTGAATAATTATTGTGAAAATAAGAATAGGGGTTTGTGAAATTTTACCCTTGCTCAGGCTGCCAAATTCAAGGGAGTCAGGTGGCGCTGTGGTCTAAACCACTGAGCATCTTGGGCTTGCTGATCAGAAGGTCAGTGGTTCTAATCCCCACAATGGGGTGAGCTCCTGTTGCTCAGTCCCTGCTCCTGCCAACCTAGCAGTTAGAAAGCACGCCAGTGCAAGTACCGCTGCGGCGGGAAGGTAAACGGCATTTCCCTGCACTCTGTTATCCGTCACGGTTTTCCATTGCACCAGAAGTGGTTTAGTCATGCTGTCTGTGGACAAACTCCAGCTCCCTCGGCCTGAAAGCGAGATGAACGCCACAACCATTGTCGCCTTTGACTGGACTTAACCATCCAGGGGCCCTTTACCTTTTACCTTTACCTTTAAAGGTAAAGGACCCCTGGCAGTTAAGTCCAGTCACGAATGACTATGGGGTTGGGGCGCTCATCTCGCTTTACTGGCCAAGGGAGCCGGCGTTTGTCCACAGACAGTTTTTCCGGGTCATGTGGCCAGCATGACTAAGCTGCTTCTGGCGAACCAGAGCAGTGCACGGAAACACTGTTTACCTTACCTATTACCAAATTCTACCCCTGAGTACAAAGAGTTGAGAAGTCACCAGGTGACTGCTAGGCCTAAAGAATACAGCAAGTGAAAGGCTCCTATTTTTGCCAAAAGGTAAGTTGATTATATCTCAGGCTCTGGTCCATTTTCAATCTGTTACTACATAACCAGACCCTCTAAGTGTCTCTATTTTCCAGGGACAGTCCCGGATTGACAGAAGCCATCCCAGTTTCTGGTCTGACCCCAGAATGTCCTGTTTTTCCTTAGGACATCCCTATTTTCATTGGAGAAATGTTGGAGTGTATGGAGTTATGCGACCCCTGAGCCAAGGAGATAAGTTAATTATATAACCTTTAGAAGACATCTGAAGGCAGCCCTGTATAGGGAAGTTTTTTTTAATAGTTAACATTTTGTTATGTTTTTATATAGGTTGGAAGCAGCCCAGAGTGGCTGGGGCAACCCAGTCAGTTGGGTGAGGATGATGATGATGATGATGATAATGATGGAATAGGACATTCTTATTTTCACCAGAGAAATGCTGGAGGGTATGCATAACTCTTAGAACAAGGGTGGCCAATGTGGTGCCACCACTTTGGACTTCAACTCCCATCATCCCTAGCTAGCATGGTTAATGGTCACGGTTTATGGGAACTGCAGCCCCAAATATCTGGAGAACACTAAGTTGGGGAAGGCTGGTTTACAATGATGTCTCTTCAGGGTGTCAAGCAAAGGTCTTTCACAGCTCTAGCTAAAGCATGGGTAGGCAAACTAAGGCCCAGGGCCAGATCTGGCCCAAACGCCTTCCAAATCCAGCCCACAGACGGTCCAGGAATCAGCGTGTTTTTACATAAGTAGAATGTGTGCTTTTATTTAAAATGCATCTCTGGGTTATTTGTGGGTCACAGGAATTCGTTCATTCCCCCCCCCAAAAAAAATAGTCCGGCCCCCCACAAGGTCTGAGGGACAGTGGACCAGCCCCCTGCTGAAAAAGTTTGCTGACCCCTGACCTAAAGTATTTCCATGAAGTACATCTGTCTGTCTGTCTGTCTGTCTGTCTGTCTTTCTGTCTTTCTAATTCAGAAGCAGAACCGTTCAAGGCAGCTCAAACTGTATTTTCCCTCCAAAGCACTTGGGGTGGAATTCAGTGTCATGCTATTAGGAATGTAGTACCCTCACAGACGGGGGACACGGGTGGTGCCGTGGGTTAAACCACAGAGCCTAGGACTTGCTGATCAGAAGGTTGGCAGTTTGAATCCCTGCGACGGGGCTCCCGTTGCTCGGTCCCTGCTCCTGCCAACCTAGCAGTTCGAAAGCACGTCAAAGTGCAAGTAGATAAATAGGTACTGCTCTGGCGGGAAGGTAAACAGCGTTTCCGTGCGCTGCTCCGGTTCACCAGAAGCGGCTTAGTCATGCTGGCCACATGAACCGGAATCTGTACGCCAGCTCCCTCAGCCAATAAAGCGAGATGAGTGCTGCAACCCCAGAGTCGGCCACAACTGGACCTAATGGTCAGGGGTCCCTTTACCCTTACTTTACTCTCACAGGCATTGCAGCTTGCGAGATGAAAAGACCTGCCCTTTCCTACCTCTGTGTATTATGCTGGTGGTTCTCTGAACCCTTCCCTGAGCAAAAAAATAAAATAAAAATCAGGTGAAATTTTCAGCACAGCACCAGTGGTAACCAAGGGTTAATTAAACAAGTGATCACGAAGCAAATTCGACATCTTTCCCTCTGTCTCTCTTGGAGAAAGTTTCCAAAAGGAAATAGCTGAAAACTTTCAATCCCAGAGAGAGGACAAAATTGAGTCTGCCTCATCAGAAGTGTTGCCTGGGCCCTTTTGAAAGCAATCTTGTTTTTATCAGGTATGGACGCATAGAACTTGGCAGCAAATCAGCTGAATTCTTTAATCGGAAGGTGACGTAGGAATTAAACCACTGAGGCGGCTTCTCCCAAGCTATAAGGATTAGGGCTCTTTATCGGGAAGAACATAATGCTCTCGTCTAGCTGGTTCCTGCTTTTGAATCCTAAGAAAAATGATTCACTAATGTGCTAATGTTCCTTACTGCTCTGCATGTTGCAACTTACTTTACATTTTTTTAAAAGCCACTTAAAGTAAACAACTTGAGAATTTGTCGTGCCGTAGTCCTATGAAGAAGAAAAGCAGCCACAAAAGAAAGCTAAAAATGTCAAAGGTTTATTATCTCTTTTTGTGTATTGGGGAGGGGACGACAAAACCCTAAGTGGGTTAGATACTTGGGGAAAGCAAAAATTGTTCTCTTTATAAGATGTTATTAAGACTTTTCATAATATGTTGCAATAAAAAACAAGCTAGTCTTTGCCAACATCTCTAGGAACAACCAATAATTTTAATTTTTTTGAATGTTTTCAATATTCATTTTTAACATTGATTTTATAGTTTTATTCATTTTTGCACACCACTTGCAGGTTTTATTACAGCCAAGGGGTGTATAAATGTCATGAAATAAATATAATAATAATGCCAGTGGGTGGCCCTCCCGCCACCAGGACACAATCCATATTGATGTCACTTTGCTTTATCGAGCTGCACAAACTGAATTGCAAAGGCTGTCCTTTCTCCAAAGTACACTGTGCTAAAGTTTTACATCCCTTTCTTTTACTTTAATGCACTCCGTTTTTTAAATCTGTCCTCAGCAAGAGGAGAAATGAATTATACAGGAAACATTGGCTTGCAAAACGCCGGGCTCAGCAGTTAATGCGCAAATGATGTAACTGGTTTCAGAGGGCTGGGATGAAATGCCAGGAAAGGTCACCTGGCCCTTGCGATTTAAAACATATTGTCATTATCTACCACCATCTCTCTGTGATCACTTGCAATAAAGTTTATATTTGCCTGATAGATGTAGGAATTATATCAGCTCTTACTAGTGAGTGGTTTAAGGTTTTGTTTTTTTAAAAAAAAAATTATAATAAAATACAGGGCCTGTGATTTGATTGCTAGGAATTACAATCACATTCATAAAACCATGGAAGCATAGAATTGTAGAGTTGGAAAGGACCCAAGGGTCATCTAGTCCAACCCCCTGCAATGCAGGAATATCATGCATTACACATGGCCATCCAAATTGGTGTTTTGGGAATGCAGGTGAACTAGATCCATCCATAGAATTAAAGAATTGTAGAGTTGATAGGGGCCACAAGGATCATCTAATCCGACCTCCTGCTTTGAGGGAATCTCAATCTAAGTTAGTCATGCCCATTCATCCCAATGGGTCCATTCTATAACTAAAGTTGGACACAACTGGTGTTATTTTTCTAGAAAAAGTGGTGCCGGAAGTCACCACGAGCACCTCCCTTGTTCTCTTATAATGGTAATGGCAGAGCCAGCTTAGCGCAGCGGTTCCATCGACCAACGCGTAGCTTGGATCCTGCAATCGCCCACAGTGGTTTGAAACCCGAGGGCACTGCCTGGCTTTTAAAAATAATAATAATAATAATAGTTGTTGTTGTTTAGTCATGTCCGACTCTTCATGAGCCCATGGACCAGAGCACACCAAGCACTCCTGTCTTCCACTGCCTCCCGCAGTTTGGTCAGACTCATGCTGGTAGCTTTGAGAACACTATCCAACCATCTCGTCCTCTGCCGTCCCCTTCTCCTTGTGCCCTCAATCTTTCCCAACATTAGGGTCTTTTCCAGGGAGTCTTCTCTTCTCATGAGGTGGCCAAAGTATTGGAGCCTCAGCTTCATGATCTGTCCTTCCACTGAGCACTTTATTATTATTATTATTATTATTAATAGTAGTAGTAATGGCAACCACCTGAGATCTGGCGAGTTCTGGCTGAAAAAGCCCAAAATAACTAAGAGCTTCCTGCCCTTTCATGACTCCTAAAAAACAGCTGCCTGAGGCAAACCCTTAATTCTGCCTAATGCTGGGGCCGGCTCCGTGTGCAGCTCCAGTTGCTTCTCCCCTTCCCTCTCCCATACTCGAGGGTTGCATATCTCTTTAGAGATCATACGTCCTTATGAGATATTCTTTCTTCTGCCTTCGGGCTCAGGCTGACCTTTATTTTCTCAGAGTTTCCCAATGGACCCTTCAGATCCAGGTGAACTGGTTATTTCTAGTGTCAAGCGGTGTTTTGGGAAGCCTGCCCCAACTTGGATCAAGTGACATGGCACGCCGGGCGCAGGAGCCAAATGTCACTTCTGCCGCTCGACACGGCACGACACGGTGCAAGCCGAGAAACCTCAGCAGAAGCATGAATAATAGATCAGCACTGAGGTTTGTAGGGATCCTTAAATAACTCCTATAAGCAGTGCTTCCCTCGGCCGCCGCGCTCCCTTCCTTTCGCATTAGAGGAGGTGAGGAAATGTCTTTTGTATGTACTTGCCTCTTGCTCCCACGGAGAATTTATCTGCGCATGGCTTGCTATTAACTCCCCAGCACTGACCCAGAATAGAAGGATTATGCATAATAATAGCTGAATAATTTATTCATCAAATTGAATGATTATTTACTGCATAAATAATGGAACGGTTTCCTTCTGCATTCCTTCCCCTCCTGCTTTGAAGAACAGGAAGGTGTGAGGCGGAGGGAGGGAGAGAGAGAGGAAAGGATGAGTAATTTGTTCCATCAGGTTCCATGAACATCTTTAATAATCCGAAATAATGCAAATCATGTCAGGTTCCATGAGCAGAGCAGCTAATTACCGTGAAAATTTGTTTCCCTCCCAAATTGCCCTTCTCCCAGCTGTCCTTGGGTGGATTCAGATGAGAAGCTAAGGTGCTGTCGCTACCAAGAGTTGACTGGTCATGTGGATGCTCTCTTGACCTGTCACAGCCACAGATTAAGAGCACCAAGAACTGAGCTGCTGGATCATCTACTGCAGCCTTCCCAAACCTGGCATATTCTAGATGTTCTGCTTTGGGTTTTGCACCAACTCCCCGCTTGCTGGGTTTTTTGCATGGAAACGCCGTTTACCTTCCCGCCGGAGCGGTACCTATTTATCTACTTGCACTTTGACGTGCTTTTGAACTGCTAGGTTGGCAGGAGCAGGGACCGAGCAACGGGAGTTCACCCCGTTGCGGGGATTTGAACCGCCAACCTTCTGATCGGCAAGTCCTAGGCTCTGTTGTTTAACCCACAGTGCCACCCGCGTCCCTTTTAGCTTCCTTGGATGGCCCCAAATTATAATATTACGAGAGAGAGAAAACAGCTTCTCTCTGTCCACTTAACTCCACACCATGCATAATAATTTTACACGGTTCTGTTGTGACCCTTGCTCACCTTTTCTGTAGACTAAAAAGCAACAGCGCTTTACAGAAACACATACACGTATACAATTAAAAAAACACATACACATTTAAAATCAGGAGGTCAAGCATTACTGACAGTACCTTCTAATTCCCCGCATTAGCTTGACAAAATAGAAAAGTTTCAGCAACTTACAGGTGAGGAACTAAATGGGGTTTGAAGTGTGGCATAGTTGCGGAACATTGAGATAGGGGGTTTGTTTCAAAGGCACCATGAATTTAAGTGAAATTGGATATATTTGGAACACCATTGGAAAAGCCTGCAAACACTCTCTAAATCTCTGGAAACCCCTGAAAAACCCTTTAAAAAAACAAAACTACCAAACGCCACCACAGTCACTCCCACCAAATCTCCTTTCTCAAACTCCAACTCTCCACAGGCCTCAAAGGTCAGTACAAAGGCTCCTGGGATTGCTAGGCACTGTTTTCACACCATCTTTGCCATTTTTGTGCTCTTTTAGGGCAGTTTTTGCTCCTTTTAGTGCCCCTTCTGGGTTTGCAGCAATGTGCACATGCGTGGTCGTGCATGCCTTGAATGGGAGTTGCCTGTATTTACTTTTGTACCACCTTCATTTTGACATGTAGTCCCAATCTTTATCTCATCGCTATGGTCATCTTTTATTTTGTTCTCTGACAACAGATTTAGCTTCTCCAATGGTTGCTTCAAGGGAAATGATATGTTCAGCTGCAAGCATCTTGAAGGCCACAGGTTCCCCACCCTGGTGCATCCAGATGCAGCTCATAGAAAGATACAAATACTGCCTTATACTGTCAGACTGTTAGCAGTGACTCATATAAGGTTACCCCCCTCCACACCCAGTCCTACCTTGAGATTTCACAGATTGAACACTGGACATTCTGCATGAAAAGCACATGTTCTACCCCTGAGCTACAGCCCCTCCGAAAGCTCAGCATACTGCAATATGTGACAATGAATCAAAGCAGCATATGAGATTCCTATTGTATTCTATACATAATGCAATTATGTAAAGTGGATGGGGAGAAAATGAATACACTGAGAAGCCTCACTGAAGATGTAAATTCCATGTGATCTCATTTGCGTGAATCCCTACCCCAAAGCAATCAGCGGAGCTCTGGGAAGGCCTGCAGGCTCACCTAACAAATGTGATCAAAAATTGGTAATTTTGTCCTTCTGCTAGCAGATGTGCAAAGGAAATGTTTCACAGTTCGGGTTTATAAATATTGGATATTGAAAGCGCCCGATTCATAAGAGGTTCTATGCATCATTTATGGGAGACTGACTACAGGAGAATGGAAAGTGCTTATCTAAATAGTATACACCCTCTTCAATTCATTGGACTGCCCCCTCCCTGCAACACCCCGCTCCCACAGTTCATAAAAGGCCGCTTTCCATTATGTACCCAGAAGCTGAGAGAGTCGCAAAAGACATGCAAAGTCAGCTTAAAAAACATTATCAGGTCCAATGGATTAAATTTGCTCATTCACAAATGCAAGCATTTTCTTAGGAGACTTCCAGGCTTCTGCTGACAAAAGGCAAAGCCATGTAGCACATTTGCTTGAGGTGTTCCATGCAGAGAAAAGTGGTTGCAATATGGGTAAGGTGGCCATAATGCTCTGAAATTAGTGGGAGAAGTTAGTCACCAAGTTTCCCGACTAATGTCACCGTGCCTTAAAGCAAGGAAGACATTTCTGTCACAGTCGCAATTTGAACTCAAGGCACAGGAGAAGCCTTCCTTGCTGCCACAGCTTACATTCAACTCATGACCGCAACTGCAAAATTAAGGGGCGCTCCCGATTCTCCCATTTCAATTTGACCACAAAGTTTATTCCTGGGAACAATTCCAATAAGAACTCACCTTTTCCTACCTTCTTTCGGCAACTGCATATGGCAGGCCTGAGGGTGGAGCATGTCTAGGTAAAAAAGGATAAAGGTAAAGGATCCCTGGGCAGTTAAGTCCAGTCAAAGGCGACTATGGGGTGTGGCACTCATCTTGCTTTTAAGCCAAGGGAGCTGGCATTTGTCCACAGACAGCTTTCCGGGTCATGTGGCCAGCATGACTAAACTGCTTCTGGTGCAGCGGAACACCATGATGGAAACCAGAGCACACAGAAATGCCATTCATCTTCCCATCATAGTGGTACCTATTTATATACTTGCACTGGAGTGCTTTCAAACTGCTAGGTTGGCAGAAGCTGGGACAGAGCAACAGGAGCTCACCCCATCACGGGGATTCGAACTGCCAACCTTCTGATCGGCAAGCACAAGAGGCTCGGGGGTTTAGACCACAGTGCCACCCGCATCCCAGTAACATGTCTGCACAATTTAATTTAAAGAATGGAGAGGCACCACACACCTAGAGGAGTGTTTTTGCCACAGTGTTGATTAGCTTGGCCAGAACTTGCCAAAGTGTGGAGATCTTTGGTGTCCATCTCCATGTCTCCAAGCTTGGTAGTTTGAGCTCTCTGGGTTGACATATGGCCAAGGAAGCACTATGGGTGCTGTTGGGCGGTCAAGGAGAAACAGAAAACAGACCCCCTTGACAAGGTGGGTGTCACCAAACTACATGCAGGAAATGCAACAATCCTGTCTCTGGAGGAATGCTGTGTACTTGCCTGCCTACGTTTATTGCTTTGAAAAAGATACCTGCCACCTTTGTTGATGTCAGAGTGTAAATGTTGAAAGCTGAGGCCTTGTGCTATTTTTATGTTGCAAGCCTATAGCTGCTTGTCTTGGGTGGCAGGATCTGAAAGGGGTGCAGAGAGAAGAGACAGACTTGCATCTGTGAGGACAGACTAAGGTTGGTGGGGCAGCATCATATATACACACAAATGGACTGTCCTCTACTGAAATTGACCTAATTCATACCTAGACAACATCTTAAAAAGCAGAGACATCACCTTGCCAACAAAGGTCCATATAGCTAAAGCTATGGTTTTCCCAGTAGTGATGTATGGAAGTGAGAGCTGGACCATAAAGAAGGCTGATCGCCGAAGAATTGATGCTTTTGAATTATGGTGCTGGAGGAGACTCTTGAGAGTCCCATGGACTGCAAGAAGATCAAACCGATCCATTCTTAAGGAAATCATCCTGAGCGCTCACTGGAAGGACAGATCCTGAAGCTGAGGCTCCAATACTTTGGCTACCTCATGAGAAGAGAAGACTCCCTGGAAAAGACCCTGATGTTGGGAAAGATGGAGGGCACAAGGAGAAGGGGACGACAGAGGACGAGATGGTTGGACAGTGTTCTCGAAGCTACCAGCATGAGTTTGACCAAACTGCGGGAGGCAGTGGAAGACAGGAGGGCCTGGCGTGCTCTGGTCCATGGGGTCACGAAGAGTCAGACACGACTAAGCGACTAAACAACAACAACAACAATATGGATCAGAGGACAATTATTCTTCCGATTTCTCACTTCCCTGATTTTTGCAGTACAGTTCTTGGCTCAAAAACTGTACCCAAATGTGTAAAAGAAAATGTGTAATTTTGGATAAAGTATGTTTAGAAATGCATGCAGTGTGACGGAACACATATTTAAATAATGTTTCATGATTTAAAAAAACATTATGTATTTAAATATCAAGTTTTGTACCAACTTTTTTTTTTAAGTAATGAATGCAGATGACTGAAGCAATGAAGTGGAGCAGACTTCCAAATAAACATGTGAAAAATTGAAACTGAGTGGAAATAGACTCACGGCTCCCTTCTCTCTTGAAAATTTCTCATTGCTCAGAGCGGGGTGCATGTGCAAAACAAAATACTATAACATTGCTAATGTATTAGAAATTCTTTTTTTCTGAATATGCATTTTGCAAACTTACTCCATATTTTTAATAATAATAATAATAATACAGTGGTACCTCGGGTTACATACGCTTCAGGTTACATATGCTTCAGGTTACAGACTCCACTAATCCAGAAATAGTCCCCTGGGTTAAGAACTTTGCTTCAGGATGAGAACAGAAATTGTGCTCCGGCGGCAGCAAGAGGCCCCATTAGCTAAAGTGGTACCTCAGGTTAAGAACAGTTTCAGGTTAAGAACGGACCTCCGGAACGAATTAAGTACTTAACCCGAGGTACCACTATAATAATAATAATTTCAGAAATAATGTTAATAAATAAATAGGGCTGGACTAACGCACCCACCCAGACAGTTTACCACCCCATTTGCTCCGTATAAACTTTTTCCCATTTTATTTGTGTGGGAAGCAAATAAGAATGACATTTTCACCACACTTCCTAGCACAAGGTTCACATACACACACCCTTTCTTTTTCCTTCACAGATAGGAAACTTGGGTTTTAATGCTGTTTTTACTCTGTCTTGAAGTCAAATCAGAGTGAGGACAGAATTAGGAAGTAATATATATTGACCTCATTCTTATGTTTCCTGAGTATGCATATTCCCACTGCAAAAATGGTGAGAGCAGTGTGGTTTTATTTCTCTCCCCTGCCTCCCCTATGACTCATCTCTGATTCTGAGGACTTTTAGCTTGGCTGTATTTTTAACTAGGTGATATATAACGGGTTGGGCGATGGCTTCCCCCAGTATCCTTTGGTATGATCATCGGTATGCTACACATACACCTCATTTTCATCTATGAAATGTTTGAAGATTTCCCAATATCACAGAATATGGCAATTTTGTGACAAGTTTTATTAAACGTGTTATATGTGCGTTTTTATATGCTTATAACGAATGTAAGAACAGAATTTGTTTATCACTTAGAGTGAAGGAATCATATGGCATCGTGCAATTTCTTCTAGAATAAATTCAGTATATTAACTATGCTTAGCACATCTGTGGTGATCTGAAAGTAATTGCACTCCTCCTCGGTTTACAACTGTGATACACAAAATACTGTTGGTTGGTTTGTGAGTGGGATAGTCGAGCTCAAGTTGGTCATTATATTCGGAAACACTGGACACAGTGCCAAGCAGTAATGACAGGTCAAAGAAATGTTGCCAATGAGCCACAGCTTGATCCTAAAACAGTATTCCCACCGCCATTGCACATTGAATTAGGTTTGATGAGGTATTTTGTCAAAGAAGTAGATAAGCGCAGAAGAGCTTTTCTTTATCTGAAATAGCAATTTCCAAGGATCAACGAAGCCAAAATCAAGGAAAGGATACTTGTAGGCCCACAAATCAGAAATAGCATAAAATGCAATATACTTGAGGGTATGTTACATGAAGTTGAAGGCAGAGCATGGAAAGAATTTAACTCCATTGTGAGCCTCTTGGGCTTGCCGATCAGAAGGTCGGCGGTTCGAATTCCCGCGACAGGGTGAGCTCCCGTTGCTCTGTCCCAGCTCCTGCCAACCTAGCAGTTCGAAAGCATGCCAGTGCAAGTAGATAAATAGGCACTGCTGTGGCGGGAAGGTAAACGGCATTTCTGTGCACTGCTCTGGTTTCCAGAAGCGGCTTTGTCATGCTGGCCACATGACCCAGAAAAACTGTCTGCAGACAAACGCCGGCTCCCTCGGCCTGTAAAGTGAGATGAGCGCCACAACCCCAGAGTCGTCTGCGACCGGACTTAACTGTCAGGGGTCCTTTACCTTTTTTAGATGCTTAAAAACCTATAGGACGTATTATATTGACATATTGGCTTTTGCCCACCCAACTTGGGTGATGTTAGTAATGAACAGGGGGAGCAGCTTCACCAAGATATTTCTGCCATGGAAAAGAGGTACTAAGGCAGGTGGAGTCACAGCATGCTTGTGGATTTCTGCTTGCCATTAGCAGGGCTGGCCCACCCATGAGGCAAGGTGAGACAATTGCCTCAGGTGGCTAAATCCACAGGGGCAGCAGATCCTAATGTCAACCTTTCTTCCTCCCTTCTTCCCTGCCAGGGAGGGGGTTCACCAATTTGGGGTCTGCCTCAGGTGCCAAAATATATTGAGCTGGCCCTGGACATTAGCAAGAGATACTCCAGAGGCAAAGTACACACGTAAAACAACATTAGGACTCCTCTTCAGAGTTTGTTTGGTTTTTTTTTTGCCTCATTTACTATAAAAATTCTGCTGCAAAATATTGGTGAGTGCTAGACAACATTCAATGCCATTTCCAAGTTCAGCACTCCATGTTGAATAAGATACACTACAGGGTTTTCAAAGGGCAAAGAATTCTACAAAGTGGGTGTCGTTGCCAAGAGACCCTATATTCAACACCCCCATACTCAAATAATGTTGAGATATGGAACAGAGTTTCTGATGAAGACCTCACCTGCGAAGACCTCCAGAGAAAAAGGCGCATACCAAAAAGTGTATATAATCAGATAAATCCACACAAAAATGCTGATGAATTTTCACAGGGACTTGGAAAAACTCACCAACTTCTGTGGCAATATGGAGAATGGAATTTAAGCCTGGGAAAATGAGAAATGGAGAGAAACTGAAATTCACAGTTTTGCTCATCCCTAATTGCTGTTTTTCCCCCCAGGGCTGAGGATTCAAAATACCTTCCCAAGGAATAAAACAATCGTGTTGTTTTTAGTCTACAATTTCTTTTCCATGTGTTTGATTCAGTGCAAGCAGGTAATAGAGAGATTTAAATATGTGATAGGAACACAATGCGCCCCATTGTTATTTCCCCATCAGGTGTCCAGCACACTCCCTGCTTTCACATTAAAAGGTCAGTGGTGAAATCCTGCATTAACCACATGAATAAATCCCTCCACCATTGATGGCTACGGCCTCTAAAAGTTATTTTCTTTTTTGTGTGTGCAGGGCTATTTAACATGGCCAACAGAAAGTCGTATGCATTCATCTGCAAACGCCTGAAATTGATTTTCTACTTGAATTCCCAAGGTTGCTTAGTGGTCATAAATGACGGCTGAAATATAATTTCCGGTAGATTTTCAAGCATACCGCAAGGGAGGGTGCTTTGATCTTTCCACACCCTTTGCCTTATGTCTCTCACTCAGAGGATTACAGCAAAACTGACGTTAATTGGCTTTCAGTTATCCAAAATGTCTAGTTATCAGAACCTGCCGTGCATACCCTATATGCACGGTATACATGCTACCGTTGGTGTTAAGCTATCACTGTGGTTGGACACATACTGCCCTAGATTAAGGCACAGATCTTCTAACCAGTAGATGGTATATTGATGATGGTTGGCATCCGTCATTCGGTCTCAGGAGACAATGGAGGAGTGTGCCTTTGATGGTGAGGTCAAACTTTTGGAAGGTTGCAGCGCCTGCTGTGGCTATAGAGACCAGTGTGGGAAAGACGTGTTTTGTTGCATGTAGACAAGTTTTTTTAATAGATGATAATATTGATAATCTAATTAAGATCAGTGTCTGTGTACAATGCACAGGTCGTAGGTTGTTCTGCCCCCACGTCGGACATTCGGGTTCCAAATAACGTTCACAAACCGGAACACTCACTTCCTGGTTTGCGGTGTTTGGCAGCCAAAACGTCCGACTTGCAAGGCATTCGTGAACCAAGGTGCAACTGTATTAGTATTAGTAGGAGGTATAATAATGTTGCCCCTTTAAGAAAAGGTAATTCCTTTGCCCTTTCCAGTCCTCAAGGCAGGCTGGGAAATGAAGGCACCGTAATAGTTTAGTTTCTATTAGCTCTGCACAGAGCGGGAAAAACCTCCATCTCTCCTTTGCAACCTAGTTCAGTTTAGTTCTTGCAAGCCCAGGAAGAGGGGTAAACTCATTTGTTCTTACACAACTCCACAGAGGACCTCATAAAGAGCTTCCTAACCACATTCATTCAAAGCAAAAGAACAGCCTACTGGAATGTGAGTAAACATCTCTCTCTCCCTGTGCCTTGTGAACTTCAATAAAATGCATGTTTGAGAGCTTTGTGGGGTTTTGTTTCTACTATCCAGATTGAGAGAAGTCTCAGGACGGAACACGGGTGCAAACTGCAACAAAATGTTGCAGTGCAGAGATCTGCTCATTCTGAATTCCAGCCTCCCCATTCCATTCCCTTCCCACTGAATTTTCGGTTGCATTCCCCTGGTGTTCATTCCATTGCAAATGAGCAAACTCAGTTCACCTTTTGCTGTGTTTTGGGGGGGGATTCCCTTAGGTTTATTTTCTGAAGATGTTTGTACTTCTGCAAACCTTGAGTCCCACCCCCCAAGCCTGCTGATACCTCCCCCCCCCCTTGTACATGGGTGGTGACATTGACGACTGTATAAATGACGACAATTTCAGCCTGGACATAGGAAACAGAGGGAATAATGTAGCCGACAAGCCACACCATCATGAAAAAGCAAGGGAGTTCAGGTCAGGGAGAATACGTACCAAGTTGGCGTGAGAGAACTCTGTCAGTCTTCATTTTATAGAATGTTTTTGTTTTAGTGTTTAAATTGTACACTGTGGCAGTTTATAATTGTAATCTTTTTTTTTAAGAAATTTTTATTAAAGTTTCACATATAATAAAACAACAATAAAAACATAACAAACCCAACAAACACCAACATACAAAACATAAACAAACAAAAAAAACAAGCATAAATTCATTCCCTTGTTTTCTTCAACCTTACTTCCCCGACTTCCTCATACCTTCCCTTTCTGTATTCCAATTTCTAATATAGGTTCAGCAAATCCTTTCCTTTAATCTTATTTAGATCTTTACCTTTCTTTTCCTTTTCATACCCATTACGGCTAGTAACCACATAGTATCTAAACCAACATTCATTAATTTTACAATGTTTCTTAAGATAGTCCTTAAATTTCTTCCAATCTTCTTTCGCCGTCTCTCTTCCCTGGTCTCGGATTCTGTCGGTCATTTCTGCCAGTCCCATATAGTCTATTACCTTCATCTGCCATTCTTCCAGAGTGGGTAGATCTTGTGTCTTCCAATACTTTGCGATAAGTATTTTTGCTGCTGTTGTTGCATACATAAAAAATGTTCTATCCTTCTTTGGCACCAATTGGCTGACCATGCCCAGGAGAAAGGCCTCTGGTTTCTATAATTGTAATCTTTGGCAGTTTATAAATCCAGTAAATAAATAAGTCCCATGGACTGCAATAAGATCAAACCTATCCATTCTTAAGGAAATCAGTCCTGAGTGCTCACTGGAAGAACAGATCGTGAAGCTGAGGCTCCAATACTTTGGCCACCTCATGAGAAGAGAAGACTCCCTGGAAAAGACTCTGATGTTGGGAAAGATGGAGGGCACAAGGAGAAGGGGACGACAGAGGACAAGATGGTTGGACAGTGTTCTCAAAGCTACCAGCATGAGTTTGACCAATCTGTGGGAGGCAATGGAAGACAGGAGTGCCTGGCATGCTCTGGTCCATGGGGTCACGAAGAGTCGGACACGACTCAACGACTAAACAACAACAACAAAATAAATAAGTACATTTTAACCATGCGGATGGAACCATGTTAGCCAAGCCACACAGGAGCAACTAGAGACAGTGGTAACTGTGACTGAAGGTAAAACGTAAACCATGTCATTACCAGCCCTATCATTGGGCAGGGTAAGACAAGTGCCTCATTTGGCAGGTTCTGGTGGTAGGGCAGCAGGAGGCAGCAGGTCCCTGCCTGAGCACATCATTTGGAAAACAGAGCTGTACGTGCCACACAACCTATGCTTCAGCCCTGTAATCCATTGTCAGGGTTCGAATAAGATTCAGCTTCCACGTCTAGTCAGCTTCCGAATATGGGATGGTCGGTAAGTCATGCCCATCCTCTGCCTCAGATGGCAAAATGTCTTGGGCTCGCCCCAAACTAGGTCAGAGCCTTATATAATGAAACCCTTATATCTAAAGGGTTGATAAATAGCAGAGGAGCCACGGGCGCACTCTGGTTAGTTGAAGCTTCCCCCCCCCTCAAGCGTGCGGTTGAATATAATGAACGGAACTGAAACTGGAATAATGAATCAACGGAAGATCTGTTTTCTGAGTCGGAACAGCTGTTTCATAGTTGCGAATCAAATTTGAGATGTTGTTTACAGGGGCAGAATGGATTCTCGCAGCACACAAATCTTGTCTGACAAGTGACGCTGGCTGCCTAAATTCATTGCTGATCATTGAGGAATGGAAGAAGCCAGCAACTTTTCTTCAGATGGAGTACAATAAAGTGTGAGAGCTGCATCCTTCTGGCTGGATCTGATGCTGGTAATTCCTAGCCCTTGAAAAAGCCATTCCTGCCCCTAACCCATTCACCCATCCACCCAATACCTGCCAACCCCAGGTACCTTGCACCAGCCTCCCAGATGCCCAGCAGGCTTGAGTATCCCCTTTCATCAGTCACCTGCAAGGTTTTTGCAACCTATTGTTTTCACCCTTTCCCAGTCAATCCCAGTTTAATGACAATAATGGCAAATAATGATAATAATAATAATAATGACAATGATAACAATTCCGTGTCTGTGTCTTGGTTAATTAGACAGCATCAGTTTGCTTACTCTGCCACTCATTTCAGCCCTAATTTTTTAGGTTAGGGTTGTATTTTATTTTGAGCTAGGTTTTGTTTTATCCCTATTTTTATTAGCACTTTGTCCTCTCTGTGTGTGTGTGTCCAGCAGTCTTGTTGAGTACACTGCACACGATCTGTGCACAAGCAACACATACACAGTGTAATTATTACATACTTCAGTGCAGTGCATTCTTTTTAATACACACACACACATATATTTTTAAAAAGCAAAATTTACAGGTGGCTAGCACAAATATGCACAAGTTGGCAAAAATAACATCCAGAAATGCATCACAGGAGGGAAATTTTCTTTGCAAAAATGTATATATTAGGAGGAATTCTCATTAAAATGCTGAGAAAGTTTCCTTTACAAAATAAAAAAAATTGCAAACTGATGTGGAAATGTGGAGAAATGAAGATTGGAAATCACAAAGCTGCCCACTTGGCTCCAGCAATACTGGAGTGGGGTGCAAACCCACCAACATTTCACAGTATAAAGATCGGGGCACCCTAGTATACAACACAGTGCTTCTCCTCTCACAGCAAGAGGAAATGACCTTGCCAGTGTGTTGACTGGAGCCTAGATATTCAACCGTGTTTTCATATCAGCTATATTGGTTGCCTATTTGTTTGTGGTTCCATCTAATCTGTCAGTACATCTAAGTAGGGATGTCAGAGAATTCCAATGGAAACAGAAATGGGAATGGAAATCACTGACATTTCCTTATTTGTGCCAGGTCCAGAATGGAAATCAGCCCAGCAAATATGTTGCTGTTTTCATTCCACAAATAATACGCAATTGATTATACACATCCCCTTTGCATTGTGTTTTCTTTGGAAATGAATGGGCTGGAATAACGTAATGGCAATATATAGTTTGTGTCATTAATTGCATTAATAACATAAGTTGCCTTATTTTGCCACAGCAGACAATTAAGCAAATAATGTAGTTTTGAGTGGAAGCCAAATGGAATAATGGAAACAGTGCTGCTTGTGAGGAATAGAGGGTGGAACAGAAAGCAAGGCCTTCTTACTACCCTACTTGGACACAGGCAGAGGCCCTTCTCCAAATATTATCAACTGTGGAGGTAATATTGGCATCAGTGGGGGAGAGATGACTTTCTTGGCAGTGCTGCCCCAGTTGTGGAATGCCTTCCTTGAAGAAGTAAGTCTAGACTCTACCTTGTTCCCATACAATATATCCAAAACAACGGGAGAAATTGGAAGGATCTCAAAAGAGAAGATAGACGGGGATTGGAAGGTGTTTAAAGGATACTTGCAAAACCATATTGAAAAATCAGAACTCCTGGGACTTCCGGGTTGGCGCCATCGGCGAATGGCGGACTCCCTCCGAGCTCCGGAGGGAGCCTGCTCAGCAGGGCTCGGGTTCTACCGCGCCGGCGACGCGGGGACCCTTAAAAACCACGGGCACGGAGACCGTGGACATGGGTGACTCGGCTGGCACCGTTAGCGCCCTCCCGACTCGTGAAGGAGCCTTTTTAAAGGCTACGGATCGGGTGCCGGGGAGTGGCGTGGTGCTTTGAGTCCTCTGCTTCCCCTGCCGAGCGAAGCTGCATGCCATCCGGTGGAGAGCGCTGACTTCTTCCATTGAAAATTCGGACTTTTAACAACAACCCGTGAGTAATCTGGTAACCGGGTTCTAAAGGAGAAAAAAAAGGATTTTTTTTCGGATTCGGCACGAGCGGGGGGGATCTAAAAAGGAAGTCAGTCCCCCCTCCCTATTGTAACCATTTCAAAACAAGGACTGAGTAACCAAGATCTAAAGAGAAGCGTATTTTGGATAAAAACCAAGAATTTCACGATGGGATATTACAAGAACTGTGCTGGAGGAGAAGAGTGGGGTGAGAAGAAACGTAACCCCCCACCGGGAACCGGGGCGACCCGCGAGAGAGCCTGGGGAAAAGAGATGCAGACTTTGACAGCTGTCAAAGTGGCTGTCAAAGTCGGAAAGCGTAAAGAGGACTTTGCTATGAGGACTTTGCTAGTTAATTTCGTTACAATTGGTTAAGATTTGGATACAAAATGTTGAAGATATGGAATAACAATTGGACTTTTGGACAAGAGGAAATAAAGTTACTGTAACCCCCCTAGAGGAGTTTCGGGACATTACAAGAACTACAAGCTGAAAAATACTCTGGGAACAGTATAGGACTTGCTATCTCCTGAGAAAGCTGCAAAACTGAAAAAGTTTTGTCTACAGGGGTGTTTACATTAAAGGAGACAATAGAATTCTCTATTGAAGAAAGGAAGGGACTGGACGTAAGTTTTTGTTCCTGAATAACAAACCCCTGTAGAGGCATCAAACTTCTGAATTAGAACGTTTTAGCAGCAGAACAGGACAAGAAACTTGACAACAACATGGGACAGAACAACGGGGGGAACCCCTTTGGGGTCTTTTTTGGATTGGACGTTTGAAATTAAACATTACAAAAATAAGATTTAAACTAAAAAGGAAAAGAAAGGAAAAGAAACTGGCAAGGTGGAACTGATTGGCGTAGGGACCAAAGATTTCCAGGCAGACAACAGACAGACAGATCGATGGACATGGGGAATGCGAACCGGGGAATGGGGGGGGGGGGAGAATCAGAATCCAAAGGCTGTGTAACTATATTGTTTTTTGAATATATTCTGCTGGGGTGTTTTTAGTAAAAAAAGGGGGGAATTCGTGGAATGAAAACAAGGGGGTCTTGGGGATAGAATTTTCTATATTTTCTTTTTTGTTAAGGGAAAGATGAAGATTGTATAATTTAAATTGGAATATGGGGCTAAACAATTTAAGGTTTAAATTGGGAGTGAGAGCTTGTAGAACCAACATTATGAAAGGGGAACACAGTAGGGAGGGGGAGGGGGAAGTCCCAGAAAGTGGGCAAAGAAAATAAAACTCTAAAAGTATTTCATTTTTGCTTTATTTTTTTATTGTTTTTTCTTTTTTGTATCCTGAAAATTTTAATAAATATGATTTAAAAAAGAAAAAAGAAAAATCAGAACTCCTATTAGAATAAACAAGTTTCGTTTTAAATACTGAAATACTAAATAAGATGGATAACAATGTGTAATAGAAAAAGAAACATGAAAATAGGTTAAAGGTGTGTGAAAGAAAGTAATAGAAGTGGAAAGAAATTGCAATTGAGTAGATTGGAAGTCTAACACAAAGGTGGGGTGAGGGGTGGTGGATGGTGATGGGAAAAGGAATTATCTGTGGGACTGAATGTAGGTATGTTTGGATATTTTTAAGGATTGTATGAAATGTATGTTTGTATATTCGCAATATGTGTGTATTAATGCTGAATTATTTTAACAATAAAAACTTTCAAAAAAAATTAGACTCTACCTTGTTGCCCTTCAGGCACTAGGCAATGGTGTTTTCTTTTATTCACCCAGGTATTTTAAACATTTTAAATATTTAATCTCTCCAATAAGTATCTGTGGTTTTCTCTGCTGGCTATTTTATTGCACAGTTTGTTTTATTCAGTATTTAACTTCTGTAAGTGGATTCAAGATCATTGCGGTAATGGCGGCATAAACACATCTTAAGGAAATTTTTGAAAAAATGCATAGAAGGCTGGTGTTAACATCTGAAGAAGAGGCTGGGGAACTTTCTCAGACTGAAGACTACATTTGGGCATCCTTTCGTGCCTGGCCACTGGTACTGTTAGCCAGAGATGATGGCAGTCCAACAACATCTGGGGACCCAAAGTTGTAAAAGGCTGTCCAAGAGATTCAGTGTTTCCCATAAAAGACAAACTTTGAACCAAACAGAGATAGTGTGTAGCCAAGGAGGATATAGATTCCATAAAGCCAGAGGCCGCCAAACATTTTGGCCCATTGAGCACATATGGAATTTTGAGGACGTCCCATGGGTGCCAGTCACAAAATGGCTTCCAAGGGTAGCATGACATAACATAAAATGGCTGCAGCAGAGGGAGAAAGAGGGCCACGAAAAGGTGCAGGAATGCCCTGCTTCAGCCCCCGCCCCAATCTATGGGGAAAGGCACCTATGTCAGTCACTGCCACACTATCTCACAGAAATAAGCTATTTGCACCTCTCATCTGCTCAGAGCAAAAGGGCAGGTGGGTGTTCAGTCCAGACAGCCAGTGAAAGGTGGGCATGTTTAACAGGATTGGAGAGGCTGAGCCAGGACAAACAGGAGCTGAACAGAAAGAGCAAATGGTCTCTCATATACTGTGGATTTTTAAGAGGATATTTACTGAGACCCAGTGCTTTCTTTAAAAAAGTAATGTTTAGGGGTACTCTCATTTTGACTCAAGAAGATCACCATTTTATTGTTCAAATCAGGAAAAATAAATACAGTAAATGGACAAAAGTACAAAGATTCACAAAATGTTTAGGGCATGGGTAGACAAACTAAGGCCTGGGGGCCGTATGCGGCCCAATCGCCTTCTAAATCTGGCCCGCGGACTGTCCAGGAATCAGCGTATTTTTACATGAGTAGAGTGTGTGCTTTGATTTAAAATGCATCTCTGGGTTATTTGTGGGGCATAGGAATTCGTTCATTATCTTTTTTCAAAATATAGTCCAGCCCCCCCCCCCAAGGTGAGAGGGATAGTGGACCAGCCCCCTGCTCAACAAGTTTGCTGACCCCTGGTTTAGGGGTATGTGTACCCCTGCGTACCCCCCGGGGGGGAAAGCACCGCTGAGACCTTTTGTGGGTACACGAAACCCACACATTAGGTGAGAATGAGATTGTTCTGCCCCTCTCATTCATATTGCAATTCCATTTTAACTCCTGATGAAAAGTTAGAGAGTCATTTTAGGATCAGACAATGTAACAATAATTTTCAAAGGGAGCACTTACGCAGTTTTAAGTCAAAACAGTTTCATTTGATAAAGAATTTTCAAACAGCTGATAACTTGTAGTCTCTCTAAGGGCAACATTCTTTTGAGATATTGTATTGATTTAATTTGCATTCAGATTGCTCGGAATTTCAGCAGTGTATACTCACTTGAATGATCTGCTATCAAGCAAAGAATGAATGGCTGACATATTCAAGTCAGAATGCAGAACAGAATTTTAAACCATTTGGTAACAATAAGAATCAAACTAATACTACAGCTTAAATAGAGGAGAGGGAGGAAGAAAGCATAAAAGTGGTCAGCCTGAAAATGAAAGAGATTACATAAAAATTAATATTACTGCAGTCATTGAAATCTTGCACTATGAGACTAATTGTGCCGTGCATACAAATTGCTATGATCCCCTTTGTGAAAATAAATTAAAACGAGTTTCATTTCTTGATAAATGAAATGTAACCTTGAAAGATTTATCACTTATACAATGCAAAAACAAGTTTGGGAATTAGGCATGTCTAAATGATATAATGATTATTTAATCAGATCATAAGAAGAAATAGATAATGCATTAGGAGAATTTTCCAATTTTCAAAGATGATGAATATTTTTCAAACAGAAAATAAACTGATCGTTCCGGATCCAGAGCAATCAGTGTGCGGACGACGCTTGCAATGTGTGAGCCTTGCTAAGAGAGAAGTTGTATGATGCCATGCAGTGTCTCAGTGGTAAAGGGCATGCTTAGAGTAGACAGTATTGAGCAAGTCAACCCATGGTCTGACTTGGTATAAGGCTCCTTCCTATGTTCCGTACTGTGTCGTGGGAGTCAGCTGAAAGCTAAAAGTAGCCACACTTGAATCCATATCTGGAGTGAGGTGTGCTTGCTAGTTCTTCCTATATTGCCCACAAAAGTTCTCAGTAAATAACCCCTCCAAAGTCTACAACACACCAGAGACTGTTTGCTCTTCCTGCTCAGTTCCTTTTTGCCCTAATTTCACCTCCCATGCACTGAAGATGCTCCTTTAAACATGCCCATGTTTCATTAGATGCTGGGATGCCCACCCTACCGCCTGTTCTGGGATGAGCATGGCCTTGGTTAATGTAAGTGTCTTGTCCTCCACCGATGGGGTAGTTGATGGCCCAGTGTAGGGTTACCAGACGTCTCTGTTTCCTGGGGACAGTCCCCGGATTTGTGAATAAGCCCCCGGACAAATTCCATCCCCGGAATGTCCCCAGATTTCATCTAATATCCCCGGGAAACACAGTCTCAGCAGCCTGGAGCAGTTGGCTCTGGCTGGCTTCAGGAGCTGCTCGGAGGTCCCCATATGATGGTGGTGCAGGGGCTCTAACATGCAGCTTCTGGGCTCCCTCCACCTTCCCTGAACCCAGCAACTAAGTTGCGAAGGGAAGCTTCATGCTGCCTATCGGAGCAGCCTCCCAAATCCAACTTGCGTGCAAGCAGGAGGGGGTGGGGATCCCTCAGCTGGGAAGGGAGAGAGTAAGAATGGGATTGGGGCTGCTCTGATGGCCTTGCTGCCGCCGCTCTCGACCCTCCTTCTCCGCCTTCCATGCCTGACCCACTGCACACCACTTCACCACCACCACTGAAGAACCAAAAACTCAGGGGCTGCCCAGGCTCATGGAGAAAGGAGATAGAAGCCTCAGAGGAGGGGGAAACATGGCAGTTGAGGTCAAGGCGGTGGCCACCCCTCTGCCACTGCCATCGCTGCAGCATCAACATCTCAAACGTGTAGTATTTATTTATTTATGCTGTGCTGACTAGGTGAGCCTGTCTCTTGTTGCCGTTTTCCTCCTGAGGATGAAAGGAAAAATGGGTTCCTTGTCAGGCTGCACTGAGCACAATTAAGAAGAACTGTTTAAGCTCTTGGACCATTTTTGCTCTTTGCCATTTTTGATAGGCCATTCATTATTCACAGGGACAGTGCGTGAAGGAAATGTGACAGCTAGCATCTCGGTCACGGTGACACGGTGTTAGCAGTGATTCATAATAACATCGTAAGCATCAAAAAAGAAACTGGAAGTCCTCTCCCTCTCTGCATTAAGGAAGGACACTGAGGCCTCAAAATGCAAACCAGGCCTCCTACAGTGGTCCATGTCTTGTCTAGCAGAGGCATGAGATTCCTCCTGCGTGCATTTGGGTCACCAGAAGATCTGATCTACTGATCTACCCCAAATAAGGCCTGATAATCCTCATTCTTGTTTATGACCTGATAATAGGATGGCCCTGTGTCCTGATAGAAAGGTTTGTGACGTTTTAGTTTAGAGAAAAGGTGAGTAACATAGGTGTTTATAAAATTATGCATGGCATGAGGGAAGTTTTCCCCTCACCTCTCTCCCAATTAAGTTGAAGCTGAATGTTGGAAGATTCAGGGGGGATAAAGTACTTTTTCGTGCTGCATATAAACTGTGGAGCTTGCTTCAAAGGGAGGCAGTGATGGCCACCAACGTGGATGGCTTTAAAAGAGGATTCGACAAATTCATGGAGGGGAAAGCTATCAATGGCTACTTGCCATGATGGCTATGCTCTACCACTGTGGTCAGAGGTCCTCCATGGTCCCTACGGCAGGTTAAAGCAACAAGGTACAGTGGTACCTCGGGTTACGTATGCTTCAGGTTACAGAGTCCGCTAACTCCGCTAAATCGCACGGTGGTGGTGGCGTGGCGGCAGCAGGAGGCCCCATTAGCTAAAGTGGTGCTTCAGGTTAAGAACAGTTTCAGGTTAAGAACGGACCTCCGGAACGAATTAAGTTCTTAATCTAAGGTACCACTGTACTATCAACTCATTCTTTCATCTCAGTCTTGCCCTTTGAGAACACTGTAGGGAAGAGAGTGGGAGGATGAAACCCAGAATTCCTTGGCTCCTCCTTCCATTAATTCAGGCTCCGCCTACTATTCATCTCCCTACCAGTCCCAATGGGCATTAGCCATTGCCATTTGGCTGTCCTGTGTTTGGCCGGGGGTGGTGGTGGGAGTTATAGTCCAGAACATCTGGAGAGCACTAGGTTGGTGAAGACTGTTCTAGGGAGCAACGTGGTCGCACATGGGCAAGGGAGAATGAAGGCGTCATGACACCCGGGGTGGGGCGTCGCTACGTACGACGTGCCGTACGTAGCGATGCCGCATATGCGCTGTATATAGCGGTTTGCTGGCGCTCCAGCGCTGTACGGATGGTGCCGGTATCCTCTGCTCATGGCTGCAGCCGCAAACCCAGGATCCTCTGCATGCAGCTGAAGCGGCGATGGAGGGATCCCACCACTGTCTGTACGGCGCTGGAGCAGCGCCAGTGGCAAACCACTAGGTACAGCGCATGTGCAGTGTCGCTACATACAGTGCATGCGGTTTGCCGCCGGCGCCGGGATCCTCTGCTTCCGCGAACGGAAGTTCCTCCACATGCGGAGGCAGTGCAATGGCTGCTCGCGTCACTGTGGCGGGGCAATCCCCCGCAGGGTGCCTTGTTGTCACCCCCCCAGACATGGCACCCGGGATGCACCATCCCACCCCCGTTGTTACACCACTGCACACGGGAAAGGAGAAAGAGAGGTGGCTTTGGGGTGAAAATAATAATCAGAAGCTCATAGGGAGCTGGTTCTCATCAAAGGCTTGCCCCCACGAAACCATCTTTGAAGCAGTCACTGCATTTCTAACTGTGTGCAGGAACTGGGCCAAACCACTTCATGTTTAAATTCCTTTCCACAAGCAAAGGATAATCTGGAGCCAGCCAGACGCTAACAGGATGCCTCAATCTTTTAGCGGATTTCTCTTTCTTTTCAGATTTTAAATGGGGAAATGATTTCAAAACCTACTTTCCAGGCCTATGTCTCCTAGGCACATTTCGTATGCTGGCATTATTCCGTTCAGCCATGTTATCATTTTATATTTAGTAACGTGGGAGCTAACGTAGTGAAACAATTACTCCAATATGACAAATGGTCTTAATACAGCATGTGTAAGCGCTTTAGCTAACTTGGGGCTTCAGGCTATATGTTGTGACAGTGTGATGTTCTCTTCCTAGACACACACACACACACACACACACACACACACACACACTTTTATTTTATTTTCTTTCTTTCAGTTTTTCCCAGGGGTTAACCTGTGCCTGCCTGTGAATTAAGGCAGCCATCCCAGAACACAACTGGCTTTTAAACTTTCATATAACCTGCTTTATTGGTAGACACATAACCATTATAGATATATTTTATGCGGCAATAACATGACTGAATAGCGATGTAACCCCCCTCCACTAACCCTTTTAGCAGAACAACTGTTGTTCCAGGTGGGAGATTCATCACACTGACTTGGGGCCATGTTTTATTAAAATCTAACAATAGCACGGAGGAATACATTTATCAATTTACTATAGATTTATTCACAAAAGGGCCAACCTGTGCCTTACCCTGTCAAAATATGTACCAGTAGGAGGAACAAAGCTACAATGTTAGAAATAATTTGTGGGGGGGGGGGGTGGACACTTTCACTTTCCCAGCCCTTTCATAACCAGGACCTGAAATGCTTTCAGTACTAGAGTTTGAAAACAACAATATTCCACACAAAAATATGAAGTCGCACAATCTTGGTGTGGCATGGCAATTGCACCCAACTCATCAGAACACATGGTGGTGTTTGGCACCCAAAACAGCTCGTTTTATATATATCTCATTGTATATAAAACAGCAAAATGGTGCATTCTGAACTCCATTGAAACCCACAATTTTATTATTAATATTATTGCATTTCATTTATGTCCCACATTACCTCCACAAAGCTCAAGGTGGCATAAATAGTTCTCCTCCTCTCCATTTTATTCTCACAGCAACAGTAAGAGCTGACAGTAAGACAGTAAGAGCTGTTCGACAGTGGAATTTGCTGCCAAGGAGTGTGGTGGAGTCTCCTTCTTTGGAGGGCTTTAAGCAGAGGCTTGACAACCATATGCCAGGAGTGCTCTGATGGTGTTTCCTGCTTGGCAGGGGGTTGGACTCGATGGCCCTTGTGGTCTCTTCCAACTCTATGATTCTATGATTCTATGAACAACAATGTGAGGTAGGATAGACTGAGGGGCAGTGACTGGCCCAGCACCATTCAGTGAGCTTCATGGCTGAGCGTGAATGTGAACCCTTGTCTCCCAGGTCCTGATCCAACTACGCTGGCATGGAACACTGAAACATTTGGTTTACATTTATATTATAGGAGGGTTCTACAGAATTCATAACAAAAAGTGTCTTCAGCACTAGATAGTTCTAGTGTCAGAAGAGAATCAGAGATTAACTAAAGGGGAGGAAGGACAAGAGACATACAGAGAGGAAAAACCTCTATGTTGCACAACATTCCTTTAAGAAAAGGCCATGGATTTGTTGTTGTGTAGATGTTAGAAACCATTTTTGTTTTGTGGAATATCAGTTGGCAACAGCCCTTGTAAAATTCCTGGCTGATAGGCTTCAGATGTCTCCATCGAATGTCACATTCAATGGCGGTGCTAAAAGCAGTTTTGCAATGTCCTTGGCAGGGTGTCATCAATTATTATGTCTGTATCCATATTGCAGTAATAACTCTAGAAACAGCTGCTCCAATGAGGATGGTGTAAAGTTGTCCCATTGTGCACAGTCACTTCAGCCAGAGCACGACTTCACTTTGCAAATCTTGGAGAATGGAGCACAAGATGGCGCTATTGCCCATGCTCTTCCCAGCAGTGCCCGTGAACGTGAGGTCACAGAAGCCATTTTGGATTCCTCAGAATAGCAACTCTCTTTTTTTGGAAAGCGAAAGGAAATCAAAGAATTGGAAGATCCACAATGGACTACCTTTATTATCCCAGTTGGAACAGTGGTTTTCTTCATTTGAAGGACTATTCATTATTAGACAGTGACCATGAAACAAGAATAAAACAGTGGTATCTGAACAGAGCCTGTTCCTATGGGAATGCTATTTTGTAGGAAGCAAGAGGCAGTGCTATTTTTCTAGAAAAAGAGGCACTGGAACTCACCATGAATCTTGTTCTTTTTTAATGGCAATGGCGCCCACCTAAGAGGTGCCGGAACTAAATTCCGGTGAGTTCCAGCTGAAAAAAAAAGCCCTGGCAAGAGTTGATGCTGTGCTGGATTGTTTTTAGAAGGAATATATTGTTAGCAACAATGGCTGAGTAAAGCAGACTGAATCCAGAAAATGAAGAGCTTGGCAGACTTTATTGAGTTGAAAACAGGTAGTTAGATGCCATCCATTATATTTCTATTATCTTAGGGGAACGGGTTGGGTATATCCTACTATCCTGATAACAGATATTCCTGTTATTGATAGTCCTATTATTATATTCCATAAGGTGCAGCCACTGAGATGCTAACATGTTCATGTTTGGGCCTGTGGGCTTTCCAAAGGCATTGGATTGACCACTGATGGAAACACAATGTTGGACTAGGCAGGTGCTTGGTCTGATCCTGCAAGGGTCTTCTTATGTTCTTGTGTAAGGTACCCATGACAAGAAGACATCCATAGATGAACCAGAGAATGTATCCTTTTTACTATAATTAATTACATCTCTATCCCAAGGATTCTTCATGGTTCTCCTCCACCCTCATAGGCTAAAAATCAGGCTTGTACAATGGGGAACTGAACCTGAGTCAGTTCAGGCAGAGGGCCTTCTCGGTAATGGCACCTTCCCTGTGGAACCCCCTCCCATCAGATGTCAAGGAGATAAAGAATTACACAACTTTTAGAAGACATCTGAAGGCAGCCCTGTACTTGGAGGTTTTAAATGCTTGATGTTTTATTTTGTTTTTGGGTATGCTGTAAGCCGCTCAGAGTGGCTGGGGAAACCCAGCCAGATGGGCGGTGTATATAATAATAATAATATAAGAAGAAGAAGTCACCTCCATTTTAGGGTAGATCTGCACCCTACATTTAAAGCATATGCACTGCACGTATAAAGCACATGAAGTCCCCAAAGATTCTTGGGAACTGTAGTTTGTCAAGGATACTTGGAATTGTAGCTTTGTGTGGGAGAAACAGCAGCTTCCAGGTTACTTTGGGGAAGTCACATACATTGAATGTTCTTTAAATATGTTGGGTGGATCTTCTCTAAGCCAAACTGACCATGACACTACACTGGCTCTTTTAGCAATTGGCACTTGCCAGGGTCCACAGCTCCCTATCAGATACGAATCATGTGACTCAGTATGAATTCATTGGACAAGGACAATCTTGCTGCAATGAGGGAGTCGCCATTTTTAAAGTTGCAGCTGTGCGCAGTGTCCTCAGCTGATAACTCCATCAAGGTCATGATAGTTATCTTTCCATTATCTCTTCGAAGGTTTGAAATGACAATTTAAATATATTTTCATTTTAAATAAAGGGATAAACGTTGATCTGAAGCAAAAGAAAACCAAAAAACCCCCACCACTTTTCATCTTTGGAACTTCTTTTTCTCCCCTTTCAACATCTTGAAAAAGCCAGATCAGATGGTCTTCTGTTTGAAGAAAGCAATAACAGCAGAGCTATGGAGCTTTACTGGCAATTATTTCCTAACATCAATGAGCATCCCAGTAAAATATACCGAGATGTATCTACTGTACTGTACTAAAAAGAATTCTTAGCAGATGCTTCAGTCCGGGCAAACAGACATTGTTAAAAAGTGTTCTATTATGTTGCAATGAATATTATTCTATGCTAAAATAAAAAACTAAAACTTGCAGAGAAAAGCAAGAGGATTCAAAGACAACCCTTAACTCTGGCTTATCCTGCAGGCTTTGATGTGAGCTGAGTGCATTTGTGTTGAAGAGATCAAACATTCTGCCCCAATGAAGTATTGCTTGTCACAGGGCCAGACCTACCATTGCATACCCTACAACATTCCTCTCACTCCTCCCAACTGACCCTCCTTGACCCCTATTTTTGTGGCCCCCCGGCCCACACAGCACTTGCTGTCAGAAGAAAGGTAGGTTTCACCACCACTAGACCAACGAGACAAAACACACACAGCCTCCACTGTCCTGAGAGAACCTCTTAATCCCTGTTTTATTTTATTTTATTTTATTTTATTTTATTTTATTCTTTGGCAGATGTATAAAAAGAAAAACACACACCAATAAATAAATTTTAGCATTGGGGGGATCAAGATCCCTTGCGCTCTGCTCGCTCTTTCTTCCTGCCCAGGGCAGCCCTGCCCTCTGAGGGTCCTGCCCTCAGAGCCAGTGCAGCAATCGGGGCAGGGCCTTAGAAGTGGCATCCTCTCCTCCTCCTCACCTGTTCTCCAGCAGCCACGGCGAGATGCCCAAGGGAGGAGGCTGGGTGGCCATGGAGAGAAAACAGGATGCTTCCTCACAGCTGCCACTATTGAAAGAAGAAGAAGAGGAGGAGGAGGAGTTTGGATTTGATACCCCACTTTATCACTACCCTAAGGAGTCTCAAAGCGGCTAACAATCTCCTTTCCCTTCCTCCTCCACAACAAACACTGTGAGGTGAGTGAGGCTGAGAGACTTCAGAAAAGTGTGACTAGCCCAAGGTCACCCAGCAGCTGTATGTGGAGGAGCGGAGACGCGAACCTGGTTCACCAGATTACGAGTCCCCCGCTCTTAACCACTACACCACACTGGCTTGGGACAAGTGTTTGGGACAAGTGCCGGCTCGCCCTTTTATCACCCAGAGACTAAGGGTCCTGGTTGTTTTGGGTTGTTTTGTTCTGTGTTCTTCTCTTATGGGGGTGGGCTTTGCCTAGTTATAAACTTGCAGCTGGTTGTGTTGTAGTGTTGAGTTTCTAGGAGGAAGGGAAAGGTGTGCCAGCAGTGAGATCATCTGGGGAGGCTGGGGGGGGGCAACTGCAGTGGTTCTGATAAAGAGAGGTACAGCATGGGAGAATGAGCTATTGAATGCCAAGTCAGCTTTGAGTAAGATTTCCCTCAGCTATAATTTGATTGTCGATGAGGTGGCCACCCTTCTCTGCCACCTCACCCCCATTTCTTTAGATTAAGAAAAAAACCTTCCCATTGGTCTCCCTGCTGGCTGAGGTTAACAGGAGTTGTAGCTGAAAACATCTGAAAGGCACCAGTTGTTGGGGAAGGTCATCTGTGATGGATCTCTATGAGCTACACCACAACAGCTCTACAATAAGGACACTCAGTAGATAAACAGTTGTTGCCCTTCCTATAAGATTTGGCTTGTGATGTATATTAGGAACAACATCATATCTGCTGAAATATTTTGGTATTGTGGGCAGGTATTATCGGGCATGAAGGATCTTTAAGCCAATGAGTATGAACAGGTAAGAGAAACAGAAGAAGCCATGCTATGAAGATAACGGGAGGTTTATCCTGAAATGGGAGAGTAACGGAGGAGAGCAGTTTCATTTACTTTGCTGAACAGTAAGCAAAATGTTTATAAGAAGAAGAAGAAGCAGGGTGATAGATTTGACTTATTGCTTAATATTTTGTTCATCTTTTCAGCCTCAAGGCAATCAATCCCGCTACAGCAGAGCACAGGGAAAAGCAAGACTGAGATTTTTGAACCATGTAACTGCCAGTCGTAAGTGAAAAACAGCAATAGCTGTGATTTACCGTGGGCAGAATAGTTCCCCCACACACTGCCTCCAACTATTTATCCCATGTGTTTATCACAATATTTTAATCAAATGATGCAGCCATTGTGGTTTTCTAGTCCCAACACCATTACAATCAGATGCCGTTATGTCTCCATCATTTAATGCAGAATCATATTTCTCTCAATCCCTATCTGCACCATTTTTCAGGAGGCTGTTTCACCGGCCCTTTCAAAAGTGGCAACTATTTATTAGTGCCATCAAAAACAGAACTGTAATCCTGATGATCTTCTTGGACCAAGCATCCAACGGCAAAAAGAATAACAGAAAATAAATGGAGCAAACAAATAAGAGAAAATAAACATATAAGTGACTTCATTTTCTTTGTGTGATCAAGAACGGTGTCTCCTAATCATAAAACGTGTCCTTGTTGTACAAATTCAGCAATTATAGAAACACCACAAAACATAGTCGGTAATTGAATATGCCAAGGCAGATTTATTGGGATACAGAAACGCATTGAGTATGTGAGTTGTGTACCAGCAGTGGTGGGGTATGAGGAATGACAAGCAATGACCGCTCCCCACATTCAATGAGGGGTGCCCTTTGTGTGGTGGCACGCAGCCCCCTGGACCCTATGCGGCACCATTAGCACAGGCTTGGCTTTGCCTTCCCCAGATGGGATACCTGGAGTCTCCACCTACCTCATCCAGTTGCCCAATCCTTCCTGGGGAGACGTTGCCAAGGTGATCAGGCCAGGTAGGGGGAGGGACCACCCTGCCCACACAATAGGGGGAGGATCTTACCTGGGAATAGTCAGTTGGCTCCAGAGCTTCTCCCAACCTACCCACCCTCAGTTAATGCCTTATTTTGCATTTTAACCTTTTCTCCATAGGTATGTGGGCGCTGCTATGTCAAGGTCACTGTTGAAGGGCCGGAAAGGAATTCTCCTGCATTGGCAAGTTTGCCTTTCCCATAGCAAAACATCACATCTTTGGCGGTATCAGGCCTTGGGCGGAATCCTTTAGTCTATCTTTTCTAAATGGGGGTGGGCGTGTAACAGTGACCCACGCCCCCCTTCTCTTTGTGGCAGCGATACCAGGGTTCCCCATTAAAGGGGTTGTTTTGAGGGGAGGCTTTGGCTGTACACCTAGAGGTTGTCATTGCTCTCCCCTGCGACGGCGGCGTAATGGTGGCAGACTCTCTCTGCTTGAACATATGTTCTCCAGAGCCAGCCCATTCCCCCCCCCATACACACACACTGGGTAACCCTGGTGTTCCCAAGATCCCCGGCAGGGGACTGGGAGGGATAAATGCCCAATGCCAAAGCCAAGGTCTACCCACATCTGAAACATAATAAAGTTGTGGCCAATTTTAATCCCATAGCACATTGTCTTGAGTCGTTATTCCACACGGGGGCCGCCCAGGGTTTGGGGGACTCCGCCTGTCCACGCATATGAAAAGCTACCAAGTCATACCACTGATCCATCCAGCTTAGCACAGCTTTCACTGACTGGCAGTGGCTCTCCAGGGTTTCAGAAAGGGATCTCTTTCATTCCTGTCTGGTGATGCTAGGGACTGAACCTGGGACCATCTTCCTGCAAAGGCTCCACAGACACCTGGCTCTTCTTGGGTGCCTGGGTTTCTGTAGCTAAATTCACCCTGATTCTTCAAGAAATTAGTCGGTGACCTCACTATGTGCACAGTCAGCGAGCAATGATGAAAGGAGAAAACTCACCGGATGGCTGGCAAACTGCTGGAGGCTGATCTCACTGCCTTTCCCTCTTGGTACCAAACAAAATCTATGCACAGGGTGGAGTGAAATCTCAGAAGGATGGAGAAGCATGAGCTGTCTCTTCCACTGACATTTGAGGAAGTGCTGAAAAATGAGCTAATGATCTCCAGCTATGTTAGCGGAAACGCAGAGGAACTCGGTTTGTCTCATTGCTGGAAAGATATACTGCCCAGGCAATAAATAATAATCAGAACTATTATGAGTTTATTCTAATACATCATCACTCTTCTGACTTCTGCACTGTCAGGTTGCCCTGCCAAAGAGGCTTTAATTTTACTGTCGCTTTAGAATTTATTTATTATTGTAGTGGAGGTGGGAACTGAGTTTTCTGTGTTTTTACTGCTACGTTAAACATTTCTTCAGCACTCTGTGGCCTCCCTGGCTGCCTGCACTTCCTGATCTGAAAAAACTCATGGGATAAGTTAATTTGTGGTGTCTTTCCCTGAACTGTAACTGAGGCACAGAAAAGCTGTGGAGGCTGCCTCCCAGGTGCCTGAGATTGATGCATTCACTTGTTTTTAAGGGAAGCCCTTTGTTTTACCTTGCTTGAAAAAGAATCCACCCCACACTCATTTCTTCAAAAATATTTCAGTTTTCAGACATACAGGAGGAAGCTTCCTCACCTTCCTATATTTACAAGAAAGCCCAGCTAAAAATGCCATAGGGTTTTTAGGAAACACAGACACCCAGGAAGGCTGCAGAGTTCAGATCCCTGGAAAGATGATTCGTAGAATGAAAGGATATATATGGAAAATATTTCAGTTGTCAGACACACAGTAGGAAGCTTCCTCACCTTCCTATGTTTACAAGAAAGCCCAGCTGAGAATGCCATGGGGTTTTCAGGAAACACAGGCACCCAGGAAGGCTGCAGAGTCCAGATCCCTGGAAAGATGATTTATGAATGAAAGGACACTCATAAACATCCCTGAGCAACCCCAAAAATAAAGGAAGTGTGACAATTACCTGGCACTTGACCCATATGAATTTCTCCGTCATTTTTTCTCTTGGATAATGTTCTTATTCAAGATATTTTCTCATTAATTGCTGGATAAGAGTCAGTAAAATAAATAAATGGGATAAGTTTTCAGTACAGCACTGTCATAAACAGGGTTGTCCTTCCTTCCTTCCTTCCTTCCTTGGTCCATGGCCACAGGGATCTGGGAGGTGCAAAAAAAAGAGCTGGGGGTTTGCTTCCATAATTATTTCACACCAGGACTGGCACACCTGGAGGTAGGGATGGAGGGGGAATGACTTTGTACTTCTTAATAATTGTATGATTGGCATCCGTCTCAGGAGACAATAGAGGAGTGCGCCTTCAGGAGTGAGGTCAAGCTGCTGGAAGGTTGCAGCGCCTGCTGTGGCTGTAGAGACCGATATGGGAGAGACATGTTTTGTTTCAGCTGGGGCAGATGAGGGTGTCCGGTTGTGCTGCTGCAGATGCACCAGGGCGTTTCTTCTTTCTGCACTCCTCCCAGCAGTCATTTCTCCTCTGGTCACTGCTATGGATAAATGACTTGACTGCCTGTCTCCAGGCACTGCAGTTGTCTGCAAGGAATTCCCTCAAGGCGGGCTTGATGTTACCAGCCTTCATGTCATATTTGCAGGTATCTTTTTAATGCAGATACTCAGTGGAATAATGGCATTACTTATATACCTATATATTGTATTGTTTTACAGTTTCAAGCACCTTTTTATTTTATTTGTATTTTCTTTCACTCAGTGCTTTTTTTTCTAGAAAAAGAGGTGCTGGAAATCACCACGAACACCTCCCTAGTTTGCTTAGAATGTCAGTGGCACCCACCTGACAGGTGCCGGAAGTGAGTTCCAGCTGAAAAAAGCCCTGCTTTTTTTTCCACTGAAAATTTTCAATAAAATAGAAATATTTTTCTTTTTAAAAGATGACTTTTTTGCTGTTAGGAAAGTGTATCTCTCTCATTTTGAGACATCTCCACTTACTACAGATGTTAAAGCATTCTAAAATTATGGGGGCTGGGGGAAATATATGTCAGAGACATTTTAAAGCTGAGGAAAACCCTCCAGGAAATTCTATTCTGCATTATTATAGGATTATGGGTGATCATGTCAAACAAACTACATGTACTTATGCATGTTGACATATCTACTCTGCTAGATTATACATGATTTTGGGCAAACTTCCCAATTCCCGAAGGTTTAACTCTGTTGTAGTGACACTGACATTTAGGTCATTATCTCTAATGTAACAATAAATTAGGTCATGTATAGAAGACTGCAAATCTGATAATCTGATTTAGGGATTTTATAAAGCAAAAGTGAAAGAAAAAAAAAGACCAGAGTTAAGGCTCTTTCATTGTTTTGCGCTCCACAAAATCAGAGAATTGGGAGTTAAGGCCAATGTTTTAACAGACATGCCTTGTGATCAGTAACAGTGTTGTACAACATTGGTCTCCCATATTTCTCAGGTATCTCGTGGGCACAGTAAGGTTGGTGAGCCCTCACCCAATCACTTTGCCACACTGTTGTAACTAAATGAATAGACTTTGCATGTAGCATCCATTAAGTGCTCCCTCTAGGAGTCCTGACGAAATTTTTGCTTCAAAAGTTTATCCATGCATGCAGTGATTTAATTTCTTGGTAGTTTCTGCCATGGACTTTAAGGGGGGCAGGAAAGCCTTAATAAGGAAAGCGTCTCCACCCCCATCGTTCAACCCGGACACGGAGATCCAGCGCCAAGGGCCTTCTGGTGGTTCCCTCATTGCGAGATTACAGGGAACCAGGCAGGGGGCCTTCTCAGTAGTGGCGCCCACCCTGTGGAATGCCCTCCCTTCAGATGTGAAGGAAATAAGCAGCTATCTTATCTTTAAAAGACATCTGAAGGCAGCCCTGTTCAGGGAAGTTTTTAATATTTAATGCTGTATTGTTTTTAACACTTGATTGGGAGCTGCCCAGAGTGGCTGGAGAAACTCAGCCAGATGGGCGGGGTATAAATAATAAATTATTATTATTAATATTAGAACCACTACTCAGAACCCCATCAAGCATAGTGCCCAGATCAACAGTACCACTGTACTCTGCCCTGGTCAAACCACATCTAGATGACTGTGTCCAATTCTGGGCACCACAATTTAAGAAGGATGTTGACAACCTGGAACGTGTGCAGAGGAGGGCAACTAAGGTGATCAAGGGTCTAGAAGCTAAACCTTATGAGCACTTGAAGGAGCTGGGTATGTTTAGCCTGGAAAAGACAAGACTGAGAGGAGATATGACAGCCACCTTCAAATATCTTAAGGGCTGTCCCATGGAAGATGGAGCAAGCTTGTTTTCTCCTGCTCTGGTGGTTTACGATTTGAACCAATGGCTTCAAGTTACAAGAAGGGAGATTCCGACCAACCATGAGGAAAAACTTTCTGACAGTAAGAGTTGTTTGACAGTGGAACAGTCTCCCTCGGAAAGTTGTGGACTCTCCTTCCTTGGAGGCTTTTAAGCAGAGGTTGGATGGCCATCTGTCATGGATGCTTTAGCTAAGATTCCTGCATTGAGATGGTTGAGCCTTGGGTCCCTTCCAACTCTATGATTCTATGAAATCAATGAAGGGTAGCCTTCCTTGAGAAGACCACATCAAGTGCATCAGTAGTTTCCCTCCAAATTGGGAAGCAATGTGTGACATGCAAATTGAAAAATTGGAGTACCAAGTGTCAAAAGGTCCATTTTCAGAACTTTTTTACTTGCTGTAGCTGTGAAACTTCTTATTGGATCAGTGTGCAATTTGGCACATACTTGTATTCTGAGCTTCAAATTATTAGCTTAGCAGGTGCCATTTTTATAAGCTATTGTATTTGAGGTTTCTGACAGTGGAAACTTCTTTCCTTTTCCTTTCTTTTCTGCTCAACCATTTAATAAATGATCTCAGTGTTGAGTGGATAAGCATTACCAGAAACCTGCCGCATCAGTCAGTCGCACGTTCTTCTTTATTTTAACTTATTTCAAAGTTTCTTATTATTCAGTATAAAAATATGAAACATAAATGGAATGCAATAGTAATCAATAGTAATCCAAATAGTAAAATAGTAATCCAAACTTTTTATATACCCAACTTTTTCTCTCCATTCCTCCTCTGAATATTTTCTTCTTCTTTCATGTTTCCAGTTATTTACCACAACTATTCTTGCCGCAGGCAGCGCGTTAAGTACCTGTGATGCCTACATTTTCATCTAATGCTGCCTTGCAAATCATTTTGAACAGACAGATCTTAGGATCCCTTCCAAACTCCACCTCTATAATCACTTTAAGGACAGGCAAAACTTCATTCCAAATGTTTTAATCTGCACTTAGACTTGCGTTTATAAATAAAGCGTGTCATTCATATTTGATTGCATAAATGTAAGTTACTGTGTTTAAAAGACATCAAGACAGTTGGCTAAAATGACGCAGAACATTAGACAGCAAAAAGGTAAAAAGTTTATTGATGATTGGATCAAATTTACAACATATATGGAAACAAATTCTAGAGATATAAAAATCACAGTAGGTTTAATATAACCCTTGCGATGTGTAGATGACATAAAATGAAAACTGCAGAATGGAATTATTATTATACGTAACCCGAAACCGAGATGGAGGGAAGTCAACTACTTTTTGTTATTAACTAACGTCTGTTTTTTGGTTAGTTTACGTGTTATGTTTTGATTGATGTTTGCTTTTCTTATTTGGTGTTGTATTCTTTCTTTCTTTCTTTTTTCTTTTCTGTTGTTGTTGTGTGGTGATAAAAAATGAATAAAAAGAATTTTAAAATAAAAAATAAAATAAAAATAAAAGACGTCAAGACGGTTTAAATAAAATGGATACTTTTTGTGAGGTGTAATTCCAAACAGAAACAAAGAAAATCTTCTTCTTCTTTTTCTTCTTCTTCTTCTTTTTCGTCTTCCAGTGGTACCTCTGGATGCGATCCATTCCGGAGCCTCATTCACATCCTGAAGTGAACGCAACCCACGCCTGCGAGTGTGCGGGTCGTGATTCGCCACTTCCATGCATACGCATGACATCATTTTGAGCGTCTGCGCATGCGCGAGCAGTGAAACCCAGAAGTAACGCACTGCATTACTTTTGGGTCGCCACGGAGCCTAACCTGAAAATGCTCAACCTGAAGCACATATAACCCAAGGCATGGATACAAAGTCTTGGAGCATTATTCTTGCTCCTGTGTGCAAAGTATTGATAAAAAGGAGAGGATTGGGGGAGCAAAGTGAAGGGCAGGAGGGGTCCCCAACCCTTTCATGTCTGGTGGCTTTCATTTGTAAACGATTCCCTATCCCCACCTACTTTTCTTCACTTAACAAATAAGACTTGGATTCCTGGTTGCTAGGGATCAGTCGATTTCTGATCCATGTCACTTTCTTTGCAATTATTCACTTTTTGGACCAGCTGTTTCCACAGTATTGTGCAACATCGCTACTGGGTGCTGCTTGCTGTTGTTTTAAAGCTGCATAAAGAATTGCATTTCTGATTTTTTTTTCTTGTCATGTACAGTTCCAAACACATTTTGTCTCAAAATATGCATTTACAAATGCATTTACCCTGCGATCCAAAGATGCAGAGGGAAAGTTCTGATCTCGGAGGTGGAGATCCTGCCTCGGAGGGTCCCTCTCCGCCACTGCAGAAGCTGCAGCAGCCCCTACCTGACTAATGTAGGGCTTCAGAAATTGATAGAGGTGGATAATTTTCATGCCAGTGTCAGACTGGGGAGAGATACAGTTCTGAAGGATTCTGACACACCCCCCCCCCCAGAACGGGGTGGAATGGAGCTGGCAAATCAAATTCCCTCCTGTATGAACCAATGTAGGCAAAAGTATTTTAAACAAACAAAGAAACAACCCTGGAAAATAATAATAATAATAATAATAATAATAATAATAATAATAATAATAATAATAACAGCAGCAGCAGCAGCAACAACAACAACAATAAATTTTATTTATACCCCGCCCTCCCCGGCCAGAGCCGGGCTCAGGGCGGCTAACACCAGTAAAATTACAGTAAAAACATAATAGGGGGAATAAAACAATTTAAAATACAGGTTAAAATGCAATTTAAATGCAGCCTCATTTTAAAAGTAGCCCAGAGATCAAAACCATAAAAGGAAGGAAACATAAGGGTCAGACTGAGTTCAACCAAAGGCCAGGTGGAACAGCTCGGTCTTGCAGGCCCTGCAGAAAGATGTCAAGTCCCACAGGGCCCTAGTCTCTTGTGACAGAGTGTTCCACCAAGTCGGGGCCAGTACTGAAAAGGCCCTGGCCCTAGTTGAGACCAATCTAACCAACTTGCACCTTGGGACCTCCAAATTGTTGTCATTTGTGGACCTTAAGGTCCTCTGCCGGGCATACCAGGAGAGGCGGTCCTGTAGGTACATGGGTCCTAGGCCGCATAGGGATGAAAGAGCATGAAAACTCTGCTCTGCCTTCATTTCTGCCTCGCATGCCTGAGCCCAGCAGGTCTTGGGCTGTAAGTCTGTGCCATCACTTGCCTCCCCCTGTAGGATGGTTCTCTTAATATATGTTTTCTGAGCTGGGATCTATGGTGCAACATTTGGAGAGGAGGAAAACCACATAGAAGGCTCTGTTTCAAGCCACGGGTTAGCATGGGATATACGGATCATGGTCCATTCATACTGGGATTTGTAAAATTCACATTCCCCAAGCATCCCTGATGATGGTGGGGAAACAGCTGGGGAGATCGGGTGAATGGAAAGAGTGGCAGACGGGCAGAAGTATTGGGTGATGGTGGGATGGCTCTACATGTAAACCGAGTCAATTGAAACACCCTGAGATATGACACAAGAAGCTATAAAAATGCTATCTGCATTGTTGGATCTGGGGTGACTCATGCACACATGCTTACAGTTACCAATTTATTGTATTTTAAAAAATGAATTTACACCCCACATTTCACTATATGTCCCCAAAGAGCTTATGGGTGGGAGGGGTTGGACCATGCAATTTATAAAATGTGAAACATCACAAAGTAGATAGCAGGTTTTTAAATGGTGGCTGGATGACCATCTGTCAGGGATTATTTAGCTATGATACCTCCATAGATGATCCTTTGGGCCCCTTCCAACTTGATGGTTCTGTGAAAGTAGTACTTTCAGTGCAAAAGCTTCCTGAAAGAAAAGTGTTTTAACCCAGCCCTTGAAACCTGGTGTCTGTCTGATTTCTGAATGTTGGGAGTTCCATAGAGCTTGGCTGACTACACTGAAGCCATGACTCATCATTGACTTAAATTGTGCTTCTCATCCATGGGGGACCTTCTAATACAGCTTCCCCGCCCACAGATGATCTCAGTTACCGGTTTGGGACATATGGGCAAGGCAGTCCTTAAGTGATGGATGTGCCTATATGAGCCAGCCCAGCAGTTTGGACTAAAGGAAAACAGAAAGCTGTGCCTAAAAAGAGCTTCTTTGATGCCCGTCAAAGGAGACATTTTTGAGCAGGTACTTGATTGCCATTTATTAAGCTTGGCTGCATCGATTCTGCCAAGTTCCAGGCAGATGGCCCAGGTATCCTCTGGGGGGCCATTTCAATCCAGATGATCAGGTGTTGTTTATATTTACAGAAGAGTTCGGATGAAAATAAAACCGCTCAGCCTATCCGTTATCAGCCTCCTCCGATCTGCTCTTGTTGCGCAGGTGGCAGCTATGAAATAGTTGAGTAGCAAGGCAGGGAAGGAGGTGTGAGGTTTTTAATGTTGATGTACTTGCAGTGGGATACTTCAGATCTTTAAAAGGTCTTTGTGGAAGGGAAGATGAATTAACAAAAACATGAGACTGCTATTACTGTTCTGTTGGGCACCGGAAGCGTAGAATTTTGTATGAAGCAACTGCAAAGGGACTGCATTTTTCACTTCCACCGAAAGAGTTTAACTAGCAGGTGAAAGTATGTTGCTATTTATTGTTTCCAAGCCACTTTGGGGTTCGCTTGAATGGAAAGCAGCACAGAAATACAGTAATCCATATCATATCAAAAGGGATTTAATAAGCACCAAAACCTCATCAATGAATCATTAATAAATCAAACTTATACCCCACCCATTCTCCAATAGGCTCAGAGAGGTCTACATGGGTGAGGTTTAAAACACCTTATCCTTAAATCATGTCTCTGAGATAGGCTAAACTGAGAGATAGAGACCCAAAGTCACCAAATGAGCTTCATAACTGAATGATTATGTATGATGTCATAAATAAGTATTTAAGAGTGGCTGGGGAGACCCAGCCAGATGGGCAGGGTATAAATATTACAACAACAACAACAACAACAACAACAACAACAACAACAACAACAACAACAACAAC